>CM042559.1:14752500-14792500 GCA_023630585.1 Cranoglanis bouderius
CACCTCTCCAACTTACTCACGCGTACGTGCTATGCAGGAGAACTCAAATAAAGCTGTTTTGTACAAAGCCGCATCTGATTGGACGACACAAAACTACCGGTGCCTCCAGCCAATCACAGCGACTTATCTAGCTTGGTGCGAGCAGCACACCGACCAATGGCGTTGTGTGAAAATGAGTGCGAAATTCGTATTTGCGGTCAGCGAGGCTGTAAAAGAGAAGCGGTAAGGATTTTTAATTTAAGGACGCTAATTATTACATTGAACACAAAATAAAACGATTTTTCGCAAATTCGAAATCAGGTAAACGGTCTCATATGGTTAGGCAACGTATAGAAATCAAACGAGGTGATTTAAGGCTATTTAAAACAGCTCGGTTGTTAGCATTGTTGCTAGCGCGAGCTGACGTTGCCGTCTTGGTGTCTCGAGCTAGGCTAACTCGTTTAGCTCGGGTTCTTTCTAACGGCTCGATGATAATAACAGCTAACTCTAACCCGTTTTAGTTGGCATTTATAGCGTATGTACAAAATACTAAGCAGTTACAAGAACAAAACAATTTGAGTGGGTTATATAGGTATCGTGTGGAGTTATTTTTTTGGATGGAACAACCATCACATCGGTTAGCAGGTTGGCTAATGCTAGTTAGATAACTACAATAGCCTGGCACAACAGGAGCTGCTAGAAAATGGAGGACACAATAGCTGCGAAATGTGAATGTTAGTATGATGTAGCATTTATACACTACGTGACCAAAAGTATGCGAACACCTGACCATCACACCCATATGTGCTTCTTCTCAAAACTGTTGCCACAAAATTGGAAGCACACAATTGTATAAAATATCTCTATATGCTGTAGTGTTACAATTTTCCTTCACTGGAACTAAGAGGCCCAGACTTATTCCAGCATGACAGTGCCCCTGTGCACAAAACGAGCTCCATGAAGACATGGTGTGTTAAGGTTGCAGTGGAAGAACTCGAGTGTCCTGCACAGAGCCCTGACCTCAACACCTTTGGGATGAACTGGAACGCTGACTGCACCCCAGACCTCCTCACCCAACATCAGTGCCTGACCTCACTAATGCTCTTGTGTCTGAATGATCACAAATCCCCACAGCCACGCTCCAAAATATAGTGGAGAGCCTTCCCAGAAGCGTGGAGCTTATTATAACAGCAAAGCGGGACTAAATCTGGAATGGGATGTTCAACAAGCGCATATAGGTTTGATAGTCAGGTGTATTTAGTTCCCTGATGAGTAAACCAGAGATGACTGTGACCAGGGAAAAACTCCTTGAGATGAAACAAGGAAGAAACCTTGAGAGGAACTAGACTCAAGCAAACCCGTCCTGCCATTTGCACATGTCACCGGCGGTTTATTGCCACCCTATCTCATAGTCTCTTGCACTTAACGCCTAATGCGACTTGCTGTTCCTGGATAGTGGATTATAAATCCTTACAGTATGCAGGTGTAAAGACAAACAGTGCAAATATGTTGAAAGGATGTTCAGTACAAGTATGTTCATATTGTGAATAAGAATCTTGGGATGATCAGAGGACAGGCTTTATGATTACAGCAGCAGATCTTGGGTGTAAATCTACAGTATCCTGATGAGATTATCCACTAAAGCAAGGGTAAGACATGGGCACAAGCTGTTTTTAGGAAGTGCAACTCTTTAGGGTGTCCATGTTGGACCATCCGCAGCAGCTGAAAGTGAGTCACAAGTGCAGAAGTAGAGTGTCAGGATGAGTGAGGCAGGTGGGAAGGGTGAGAGGAATGCCCAAGGGTGCATGTGATGTTCCTGATATTAAAACTCACATGTGGTCTGACAGATTTAAGACGCATGAAAATGTTCACTGTCTATTAAATTACCTAAGGTGGATGTTTATAACGTGTGTAAATGAGTAAGGACTGAACAAGTACATATAGAAGGCTAAACAATGTCCTGTCTAGTGTTATTAGCACAAGTATTCAAGTGGCAGTTAAAATAGTAACCTTCCTTCTTGAGTTGTCCCACTGATTTATTATATTTAATAAGCAGTTATTGTGCCTCTTTAGTAAGTAAATAAATAGACCACTCAAAGAGTCTGAAGGTAACTGTTTTATCTGAGGAATGTTTGTCTTGTTTCAAATCTGGTCTGTTCTCTAATCTAACAGATAGCCAGCAAGATGATGGACGCAATGTCAGTAGTGACTCAGCTGAGGGATCTGGCGTCTGAGCCTCAGAATCGGGAGGCTATAGCGAAAGACGAGGGCTGTTTACCTGGTCTTGTGTTGTTCCTAGACCACAAAGACCCCCAAGTGCTGTTTGCTACTCTGCAGGTATGACTGTGCCTGGTGTAAAACTTTTTTTTTTAACAAACTTTTGAAAAACATATGCTGCGTCTCAATTCGCCTACTATCCATCCTAAATAGTGTCCGAGATTAGGAAGTGTGTCCCAAATCGTAGTATGTTGAAATGAGTATCCCAAAGGTACCCTGGATGGTCTACTATGTTCGGTAGATTTTCGAAGCGTGGATCTGTGGACTTTTTTTTTTTTTTTTTTTTTTCTCCCCAGCTAATTGCCCACAACTCCTTGCGTGAGGGAGGGGGAGGAGGAGTTTTGTGACCATTTGCTTCACCGAATTCAAGGATGTATTTTAGAGAGGTGTAAATGAAATGTGGAAAAATAAATCCAGGGAATGCTAAATGAAATTATATAGTATACATTATATAAGGAATAATGAGTGAAGAAAAGCTGAAATGCAATGAGGAGTTTGTTGGATGTATGAATGTAGAGAATGTATGAAATACCCCAGTTACCCCGGTTAGGCCATGTGTGTTGAAAGCTTTGTGGTGAAAAGATACGTTATAACTTTAGTGTGATATGTCCTCAGACCCTGAGGTACCTGGCAGAATCGTCTCAAAACATCGAATCCATGAAGAACGAGCTAGGCATGATGGTGAGCCTGGAGACTCTGATGGAAAAGTAAGTCTCAGTTCTGCTGTTGCTTACTGAGTAGACATTTTGTTGTTTGTTTCTTATTAAATTCTGACTGGATTGCTGGTACCGTTTTCTTTCTTTCATGTAGGAGTGGACTGAGTACTGACATCTTAGACCTTGCTAAAGAGGTGTATGAAATATTGAGTGCGCCGGTGAGGACAGAAACTCTCAGAACGCCTGTGCAACAGATGAGGAGGAATAAACCTCAATTCTTCATCAACAGTTCCAATAAAAAGGCCAAAACAGTCACGCTGCACATACAGGGTTTGGAAGGAACGGTAAGTGTGTCGATATAAGTCTGTGCATGTGTTTTGGATTTTCTACTACAGTCTCTTCACAACTGGCACAAATTGCAAAAACTGATGTTAATGAAATGCAGAGAGGAGTAACGCAAATTGTGAAAGGCAAAAAGATAAGCTCTAGTTTCAAACTCAACATCTACAAAGTGAACGGAAAAGAAAGATGTTTCTAACAAAGTAACCAGTAAGTGTAAAGCGTTTAGACCTGCTGATGCACATGCATGAGTGCCACACACCCACACACTAGCATGCCAGTGTCACTGTTGTGCTGAGAATGGTGCATTACTGAAATAACATCTGGCCAGAGGTGGTCCTCTTCATTGTTTGACGAGGGACAACGTGGCTACATCAGCTATACCTCTGTATTTATAAAGTATGTGAACAAGTGTTCTCATTGTAGATATTAATATATTGTCACATAAGTATGTGACAATTAAATAATGCTAAAACAAGGCTGAAGGTTTTAGAAGTATGCAATGTCTTAATTTTGTGTGTGATGTATAACGGTACAGGATCAGCGAGGTGTGTGTGAAGAGGCTCTTCTGAAGGTTAAAGGAGTCATCAGCTTCACTTTCCAGATGGCTATGAAGAGATGCACAGTGCGTGTGCGCGCAGACCTGCCCACTGAGGTAGATCTTCTATTTCATCCACTTCTCAATTACCCATAGTTGAGATTGTAACTCTATTTATCAGATCATGTGTGTGTTCCTCTTTCAAGACAACTAAATTGCACCTTGTCTCCCATTCAGAGTCTGGCATCAGCCATTGCTGCCACTAAAGTGCTTTCAGCTCAGCAGGTGGTGAAGAATGAGAGTGGAGAAGAGGTAGGTGCTGTGGGTCTGATGGCCCATGTGCTCAGTCCTGCTGCAAGGCACACGCTAGAGCAAGCTTTCTCAACTGGAGAACCCCTGCCATGCATAGTCAGAAGTTTCCCAACTCCCAACACACCATGTATGACACACCTGACCAAGCACGCCTGGCCCAACACCTGAAACCGTACAGGACAGTGGGTTACCATGACTGTAGTTCAGAAACCCTACACTAGAATGTAATACCTGTGCCTGAATTTTAAACTGGACACTTTTGTGTTGGTTCAGATGATCTTTTATTTCCAATCCCACCAATGTTACTGAATAAATCATATGTAGACTTTTGTCCTTTTTGAAGCTGTATGGTGGTATCATTCTAACAGAGGTGCCAACATTGAAGATTTAGCTGTAGCATTTACCTCTTGCTACTGCTATTTCAGCTAAAGTAGTGGTCAGACTAAACACACCTGAAATTTGGCCAGTGAAAAAACTAATTCAGTGCAGGAGAAGGGATGTGAAACCAAGTAGGTGGGTTTTTTCCCACCACTTTCTCCAATTTGCTAATATGGCAATTCCCGCCCACTAGCCAGTTCTCCTCTATCATACAGCAGTTACCAGCTGGGGTGGGTGAGGTCTAATGTGCTTCCTCCAGGACAACCAGTGGCTGCATCTTTTTGAACTGCTGCATCACAGGGTGGTGTAACTTGGAGGAAAGTGTTCTGTGTCCTCTTCTGCATACATAAACTCACGGATGCCTGTGATTGGCTAGTGTCACTGTGACTGACCAGAGAGAGAGTATGCTATCCCTCCCACCCAGAGAGCATGGCCAGTTGTGTTCTCTAGGCTGTGGCATTGTTGGGATTCAAACTCAGTCTTTAGCCTCGCTGTTTTCTTAGCTGTCCCAGTCACTGAACAGCGCCAGGGTTTTTGTGGTAAAACTCTGTTTTTTCCATCTTATTGTTAGCAGTGTTGGCACTTCTGATCCAATGATTTACGTATATCCTTATTTAACAGTGACAGACTGATGAACACCACATATCTGCTCTTAAAGTACAACGAATAATTGACCTTGTTTGATCCTTCTGGCTGCAGGTTCTCGTCCCTCTCAGCACTACAGACACACACGTAGAGGTGAATCACCACCTGCCAGATTATCTACCAGAAGACGAGAGTCCTGAGAAGGAGAAGGACCGCGCAGTGTCCCGCACTGCTGCCAAACAGGATCCCAGTGGGAGCTGGCTGAGCTCAGCGGCCAGCTTTCTTACCAAAACTTTCTACTGGTGAAGCTTTGGGCTTCAACATGTGTAAATAACTGTACTACACAAGGACCACAGCGAAAGAAAAGGACTTTTATAATGATGTTTGCTGAGTGGACAAGATCTCAGATCTTGAAAACAGAAAGTAGTATTATAATATCCAGTGCTACAAGCATACTGCTTGATGCCTGGATATACATTTTCACACTGTTTTATGTAACGCTTCAGAAATGGTTTGTATGTTGTACCAGTGTTTGTATTTTTGTTATTTCTGTTTGACTGTTATCTTGATGTATTGTGTAAATATATGCCTGTGGACCTATTTTAAGCTTGTTCTGTCTCATTTCAAGAAAATATTTAGTGATACATTGACTGTGCACTTAAAACATTCTGATTTAGGATGTAAAATCGCCCGAGTTCATGAAAGTGGTTTGCTGTTTTTGTCGGTGCTGTATTCTGCAATTGACGGTTCTATAACCCATCCATTTTAAACTGGTTGCCAACATACACTATATGGCCAAATGTTTGAACACCTGACCATCACACCCATATGTGGGTTTTCCCCAAACTGCCCCAAACACGATTTTATTGAATGTCTTTGTATGCTGTATGCTTACAATTTCCCTTCACTGAAATTAAGAGGCCCAAACCTGTTCCAGCATGACAGTGCTCTTGTGCACAAAGTGAGCTCCATGAAGACATGGTTTGCCAAGGTTGGTGTGGAAGAATTTGACCCTTTGGGATGAACTGGAACACTGACTGCACCCCAGGCTTCTTTACCTAACATCAGTGCCTGATCTCACTAATGCTCCTGTGGCTGAATGAGCAAAAATCCTGACAGCCATGCTCCAAAATCTAGTGGAAAGCCTTCCCAGAAAAACGGAGCTTAAAGCAGCAAAGGAGGACTGAATCTGGAATCGGATGTTCAAAAAGCACATACTTTGAGTGTGATGGTCAGGTGTCCACATACCTTTGGCTATATAGTGTGCAATTCACAACTACACACTGGACCAAGTCACCTACCCAGGTGCGAGGCTTGCATAAAGTGACACAAAACTGCTAAGTGAAAAAGGGATTCTAGCTATAGGCTTTTTTTAGTGGTTGCAATGAGGGCGTTGCCTATGAGTCTGGCAAGGGATTTAAAAATATCTCCAAATTATCTGAAATACATCATTCCACTGTAAGGAAAATCATCTACAAATGGCACAGATTTCAAATGACTGCCATTTTGTCCAGGACTGGCCGCTCCAGCAAATTCAGCCCAAGAGCAGACCGTCTGATGCAAAAAGAAGTTTCCAAGGACCCCAAAATTTCATCACAGGATCTGCTAGTAAGTCTTGCAACTGTTGGTGTCAAAGTGCATGCTTCTACAATCAGAAAAAGATTGCACAAATTTGACTTGCATGGAAGACGTGCCAGGAAAGGCCTTTGCAAGACTACAGTTTGCCAATGAGCATATAGGCAAAGACCAGGCCATTTGGAATAATGTGCTCTGGATAGACGATTCAAAGATAGAGTTGTTTGGCCACAGTAACAGCAGACATGTTTGGTGCAGACCAAAGACAACTTTTCAGGAGAAGCACCTCATACCGACTGAAGCACGGGGGTGGAAATGTTGTGGTTTGGGGTTGCTTCACTGCCTCAGGGACTGGACAGCTTACATTCATTGACTCAACTATGAATTCTGCATCATATCAAAGAGTATTTGAAGATAATGTGAGGCCATCTGTCTGAAAGTTGAAGTTGAACCGAAAGTGGACCTTTCAACAGGATAATGGATCCTCAGCACACCAGCAAATCCAATGAGGAACAGCTTAAAAAGAAGAAATGGAGAGTTATGGAATGGCCTAGTCAAAGCCCGGATTTGAATCCCATTGAAATGTTGTGGGGGGATTTGAAACGGGCAGTACATGCAAGAAAACCTTCAAACATCTTGCAACTGAAAGAATATTACATAGAAGAGTGGTCATAATTCCAGCAAGCCAATGCCAGAGACTGGTGCACAATTATGCAAAACACCTACAAGAAGTTAGTTCTGCTAAAGGAGGCAATACTAGCTTCTGAGGCCAAGAGTGTACTTACTTTTTCCACAGAAGAATATCACGTCTATTGATATTTCTGTTGAATAAATGAGTGAAAAAGCTAATTTTCCTTGTGAGTTTGTTCAAGTATAGCAACTTTATTAATAGGCAAAGTTTCAGCAATGATCAAATGTTTGCTTGTCCAAATATGTCAAAAAAAGCCAACACTTTCCATGGTTATATTTATATTTATACTTATATTTTCACATGACTGTGTGCATGCATATATATATATATATATATATATATATATATATATATATATATATATATATATATATATAGAGAGAGAGAGAGAGAGAGAGAGAGAGAGAGAGAGAATCAAAAGTTACTCTGACATTCATTTAATTATACATATACAGACATCTGCCAAAATGTTTATTTGTTAATATATCTTATATATTAAAACAAAATCATGTTGCATGTAAATCTATTGCACAAACAATGGTCCAGTTACTGTAACTGTAAAGACAGGAGTGACTAAAGGAGTTCCTATATGAAACATGAAAAGTGTCACATGCAATATAATGTCACTCAAAAAAAAAGTTCAACAACATAACATAAGAATACAAAATAAATATAACGGATTAAAAGGTATATAATTATGACCACGGCTTTTTTCCTGTCAGGTACAACAGTCCTCTATGAGCATTTTTCTCTTTATTGCAGCATGATTGCATCCCTTGGGTTGTTCAGTATAAGCTGGGAAAACAAAATATAACGTATTTATGAACAATACATCATCACTGAACCAATTCATCACTGAAACAAAACATCACCATGTTAATTTTTCTTGTTCACAAAAAGATGTCATAATTTAAAGAACTTATACCACAGTACTATTAAAGGTTCTCAGTAACATAAGCTGCATTTTTTTTTTTTTAAAGAAATAAATGAGAGGCTGTTGAGGGGACAACAGTTAATAGCTGTTGTAAAGGAAATGATAAGACAAATGAATCTGTTTCGCAGATGTGCCACAATATTAAATGTAACTATAAACAGTTAAAAAACATTTGTCATTCTTTAATAAATTAAAATTTTAATCGTTGGCATGTCTCTGTGGTATAAAAGGAATAAAACACTATGAGACATTCTGTTGTTGGAAAGTCACACCACTCTGTCTTTGACTGTTTTCCTACAACAGCATGCCTCCAAGGGTTTCATTCCTTACTTAACACATCCTTCTTTATTAAGAAAGGAATACTTACTCGAGTTGATCTAGTTTGTAGCCTGGATCTTCGAGTAAGATGTTCAGCAGCTTTGTATCTGTGTCTTTAAGGTTATTTCCGCTAAGGTCCAGTTCTTTTAAGACTGAGTGCTTTCCACTCAGAACTGATGCTAAAATTTCGCAGCCTTTCTCAGAGACTCCACAGTTAAAGAGCCTACAATGAGAAATTGTAGTTTTGTAATTCATCATGGTTCCTTTTTTTTAATGTTACTTTTATTCTTTTAACTGTACTATTGTTAAAAACAACACACTACCTCAACGTCTCCAGTTTGCAGTTTGGACTTTCTAGTCCGACACAAAGAGTCTTCACTCCTGAGTCCTGTAGATTATTTCCTCCCAGGTTCAATACTCTTAGGCTTGAGCATTCTTTCAGGAGAACGGACGCCAGTGAATCGCAGCAGCTCTCAGTTAAGCAACACTCGTTCAGCCTAATGGGAAGAAAGAACATGTCAGGAGTATAATATTTGCTTTATTGTTTCTTACATTTTAAAACTATTCAGTGAAGCTCTCACTCTAACTGGAAAATTCCATTGTTCAGCACATCGCAAAGACGTTTTATCCCGGCATCTGTTAGTTTGTTGTTTCCCAGGTTCAGCTCTCGCAGACGGATAGTATTCGAGGTCAGAGCTGAAGCAAGAGCAGCACAGCCGTCTTCTGTGACTCCACTCTGTCTAAGCCTGGATACAGAGGTTCAGAGAAATTTCCCATTTCAAGAACTTTCACGCCAATGGGGAAAACACGTCTATAAATGCATTCATGCTTTACCTGAGTGTGTGTAATCTGCAGTTAAAATCCCCTATCACGTGTGAGAGTGCTTTCAGTCCACAGTCTCCGACAGGGTTCTCGCTCAGGTCCAGCTCTTTGAGCGTTATAGGATTTGCAGTAAGAGCAGAAGCCAAAGCTGCAGCTCCTTTTTCTGTGATGTCGCAGAATGCCAATCTGCAGAAAGAATTTCCTACTTAACCCAAATGTGGTCTATCAGTCAAGACAAGTTACAGATATGTCATGTCATGTCAGTGCCAGAATCAGCAACCAACTCCAACTCCCCCGCTACACCATGGACTACAAACATGGCTGCTCAGGACTACACGCCCCAGCACACCGCTTCACTGGCACGTTCAAGTTCACCTGACTTATAATAATGCACACCCGAGAAACCTCTTTAGCTACAAACCACAGAAATAAACTCAAACAACCGAGACGTCAAAATACCTAATGGATGTTGAAGTAAAAAAATCATTACTGTAAAATATTCTATAAACATACTTTATCTGTATAAACTCCATATTAACACATGGTAAAAATCTCCCAAGAACCTATCTACAACCCCAAGGTTGGGAAAGTATGTACTATAGTTAAATGCAGAATGAGTGCATCAGATGTGAACTGAAAGGTTTAGTTGGACTGTGACCTCAGTATCTCCAGTTTACAGTGTGGGCTTCTCAGGCCAGCAGAGAGCAGCTCCACTCCCGTGTCCTGGATTGAGTTTCCGCTCAGGTCCAACGCCATGAGACGAGCGGAGCTGCACCTGAGAACAGAAGTGAGAGCCTCGCAACATTTCTCGGTGAGCAGGCCATAACTTAACCTAAAAGGGAAAGAACAAATTGTTTAATTCATATAGCAGATATTTATATTATGTATCAGGTCGAGGTTTGTCAAAAAGCTTTGCTTTGTAGATGTAGAAAGAAAATTCCAACCATAAGACTTCAAGCTTGGAGCGTGGATCCCTCATGACAGCCGCCAGCTGCTCAACTCCTGGGTCGTCTCCTGGATTGTTCCAGTGGAGGTCGAGCTCTTTCAGGTGTGACGGATTCAAGATCAGAGCCGAGGCTAATGCTTTACTTCCTTGTGGAGTAACTCTGCTGTCCTTAAGTCTGAGAGTGGGAATATAAACCACAAAGTCTATTCACATTAACCTTAACCCTAGCATGATCTTTCAAGAAGTTCAGTTACCCAAGTTGTGACTGACATCATTTACAGTCACCAGCAGACATACTCACCTTAATATCTCAAGCTTGCACTCCGGATTCTTTAGATGAGTAGCCAGTAGTTGAATTCCTGTCTGCCTCAAGCTGTTCTCACTCAGGTCCAGTACTTTTAGGTGTGGAAGTCTGGGAAGAAGCTGTGAGGCCAAAGTGAAGCAGCCTTGTGGTGTGATTCTACAATATGAAAGCCTGCAAAGACACGAAAAGCTTAGATTTGACAATATAATCAGTCCCTCCAGGATTTCGTGATTTTGCGCTCACGGAAATTAACGCAAAATCAAGCAAACTCCGCAGTGTTTGGAGGAGCTTGCAATTTTTCAAAATTACTGCAGATTTGGGCCAAGGTGCGTCATGTGACGTCATCACAACGCCAAAGCCCTCTTCAATTCACGCGCGTCAAACATGAGCACAGCTAAAAGGTCTCATTTACCAACAAACATCACTGCGAAAGACCGTGCAAAACAATTTTGTGCAGTTGCAATTTTGCCAATTCAAGTAGTTTTCCGGAAAAAAAAAAAAAACTCTGCAAGCTGCATCGCAAATTTTGAAAAAAGCCACAGCATAATCAAGCATTTTTGGCCATAGCAATCACAAAAGCCAAAAGCATCTGTGAAATCCTGTACGGACTGTATAATATTGATGTCAAGAAAATGTGTTGTGACATGCTCTTCTAAGATTAACGGTAATAAGTAGCTGATAGACATCTATTTTAGAAGCTATACTATTAAATTGCTGCATGTTTAATAATATGTAGTTTAAAATTGTTACATGCAGGTGGTAAACTTAGACTGTGTTTAATTACAGGGAATCTGTAGCATGGGTCAAAACATAGGCAGGCTTAACACAGGGCAATCCATAATCAGAACCGAGGAAAACAGGCGAGTGTCAAAACCAGGAAGTACAAGAAGTAACACAGTACAGGGAACATGAAAAATGCACAATACGATTTCTCAAGAAGGAACAGAAACAATGGGGCAGAAAGAGTCAAGTCAAGTAGATCTTAATTGTCATCTCAACCAAATGCAATGTAAAGTACACAGTGAGATGAACTAACCAAAGTAATCAAGGTGAGGAGCTATTTGCAAAGGGTGCTTGGACCCCGTAGATCACTACCTGGGGCTATATTTCCTGTTTAACATATTAGGTGATATCACACTTTATACCAGGCCCTGCAATCTTTACCCAGATAATCAAATAATCAGTCTGAAAGGCAAAACATTTTTACCTTAGTTTCTTCAATTTACTTTTGACATTTCCCAGTCCTTCTGTAAGAAGCCTCAGCCCTGTGTCTCCAATAGAGTTACCACTTAAGTTTAGCTCTCGCAGGTTGGAGGAATCAGAGCTGAGCGCAGAGCCCAATGCTTTACAGCATCTCTCAGTAAGTCCACAGTTATCGAGCCTGAGAAACAAAACATTAATCTGTATTTCTTCAAAGGAGAAATTGGTTCTTAAGGGATCTTTATAAATCTGTGTAAGAATTCAAAACACAGCCTACTTACAGAGCAATTTCTGAAGCTTTGACCACCATCATCAGCCTCAGGAGACCTTCATCCGATCTGATATACTTCTTGAGGTCAAATACATCATGTTTTGTCTCAGACGTCAGCAATACGAAGACGAGGGCAGACCACTGTGCAAGGGAAAGTTTAGAGGAACTCTCTGAGCTCAAGTAGCGTTGGACCTCCTTCACTATAGAGAGCTCATTAAGCTCATTCAGACAATAGAAGAGATTGATAGACTTCTCCGTTGAGGAGTTCTCCTCTATCTTCATCTTGATGTATTCAACCGTCGCTTCTGTGTTTTGAAGGCTGGGTCCAACCTGTGGCAATAAACTGTACAGGAGCATCTGGTTGGACTCCAGAGAAAGGCCTAAAAGGAAGCGGAGAAAGAGATCCAAGTGCCCATTTTCACTCTTTAAGGCTCTATCTATGGCATTCTTGTGCATATCATTCAGTGCTTGGGTAGCATCTGTTGTAGTACAACTTGTCTGGTCAAGGACGTTCCAGTTGTAGAATTTACACATGATGAACACATATACGGCAGCGAGAAACTCCTGGATGCTCAGGTGCACAAAGCAGTACACTTTACTCTGAGTCAAGGCACATTCCTCTTTAAAGATCTGTGAGCACACTCCTGAGTAGACCACGGCCTCCTTGACATCAATGCCACAAGTCCTGAGATCATCCTCATAAAATATCAGGTTGCCCTTTTCCAGCTGCTGAAATGCTAGTTTTCCCAGTTTGACGATCATGCCTTCATCAGATGGACCCTCGTTTCTGTCAGAGTACCTGTGGTTTTTAGTTCTGGTTTGGATAAGAAGGAAATGTATGTACATTTGAGTCAGTGTCTTGGGAACTTCCTCGCCATCTAAGGAACTGATGGTTCTCTCTAAAACAGCTGAGGAAAGCCAGCAGAAGACAGGAATGTGACACATAATGAAGAGGCTCCTTGAGGACTTGATGTGTGCAATGATTCTGCTAGCCAGTTTCTGGTCACTTATTCTCTTCCTGAGATACTCCTCCTTCTGGGGGTCATTAAATCCTCGTACCTCACTCACCAGGTCAATGCACTGTGGAGGGATCTGACTGGCTGCTGCTGGACGAGAAGTGATCCAGAGGAGAGCATCAGGAAGCAGGTTTCCATTGATGAGGTTGGTCAGTAGGACATCGAGACACACACGTTCTGCTGCATCTGACACTCTCCGGTTCTTCTGAAAGTCTAAAGGAAGGCGACATTCGTCCAGTCCATCAAGGATGAACAGAACTTTGCAACTCTGAGGATTTGTTGCTTCAAAAGTACCCATGTTAAAACACTGAAGAAGCTTGATTAGGCTGAACCTCTCCCCCTTCATCAGGTTGAGTTCACGGAATGCAAGTGGATAAATGAACCCAATGTCTTGATTCGCTTTACCTTCAGCCCAGTCCAAGACAAATTTCTGTACAGACACTGTTTTTCCAATGCCAGCAACTCCCTTTGTCAGGACACTCCTAATAGGGTTGCCATGTCCATGTATGGGCTTGAAGAGGTCATTGCATTTGATTGGTATTTCTACTGTGGTTTGTGTCCTGGATATCATTTCAATCTGCCTCACTTCGTGTTCCATTCGGACATTCCCGCTGTCACTCTCAGTGATGTAGAGCTCTGTGTAAACATCATTCAAGAACGTTGATTGACCCTGTATTGTCAGGTCATGGTAAATGTGCTGAAATTTTGCCTTTAGCCTATTTTTATGCTCATGATGCAGCTTTTCTTCAGTAACTGCAGGAGAGCCAGACTTTGCAAAGCCAACAGCATGATTCCTAGATGGATAGAAACAATTTATATTGCAAAAAATTTATATATAACATACTAAATTGTAATTCTAAGGCCCTGATTTAATAAAAGGTTCTGTGTGTAAAACTTGAGTGGTGTCTTTCATACAAGTACAATGGACTTATATGCCCTGCAATATACCGGTGCATCCTCACTTCACATCCAGTGTTTTCTAGGCTTCAGATCCGTTACTGAAAGCGAGTGAGTGAAAGTGACTCAGAGCAAGGCAACTGTGTGTGTAAATTAATATGACTCAAGGGCTGGTACACTCTTTAAAAATCCTACTATATCCATATCCTGTTCTTTTTAGTTACTACACTACATTCACAGATACATACTCAGGAATGTCATTATGAACTCCACCCCTATACCAGTATTACCGGTCATAAAGGTACAGACTAATATGAAGATATATAAATGAAAAGTTGTCAAGCATTCAGATAAACATCTAATAAGAGTCTACTATATTTCCAATATATTGCTGAATGAATAGCCCTAACTGTATTCGTCATTAATCGCTGCATATTAATAATACCGCTCCTCACTTTAGCAGATATCACACAAGAAAATTTGACATAAATGAGATATGCCTCTGTTTTCTGCTAAATTGAATGTATCCCCTGAGCGAATGTCAATAGTTATGTCTTAGGCCTGAATACCGATGTGTGCAATTTCCGTATTAACTCCTCACTACGTGCACACAACTCCTTTACTTGGTGTCTTAGGAAATCAGGGCCCGAGTGTGTAGGAAACCAAGAGCAAGGTAGTAATTCAGTGCTGCACTGATGACTTACCTTTGGTCTTTGCAAATGTCCTTGATTGTTGAAATCACAGGTTCAGGCAGTGATGACTGACAAGTAGTTCTGATTAACACACAGTCAGACACAAATGAGATCAGGCCAGGCTGCTTGCACGGGCTGAAAAACACCACACATGTATGCCAAATTAACATTGTTCTAAAATTATGCAGATGTTATACTATTAATTATACATTTTATTACATGTGCTCATTATTGACAAAAGTGTTGTAGTTTATTTTGAGGTTGGTGAAATTAATGTCTCTCATTTCAGGAACAGACGTGTCTCTGAGATCTCAGTGGAAATTCCTACCCTTGTATGGGAAAAGCTTTTTTTAATTCAATTGGCGCCAACATTGAATTTGAACTCTTCACAGAGAGGCAGCTCGGTTCATCCAACTTGTCCAACCTTGAAATCCCAAAGAAATATCACACATCTGACTCATCAAGTATTCTCCAATTACCCGACTATAAAAATAGATCTACAACAGATATTGTAAAGTAGAAATTGCTTACCTGGGAACTTTAGGAGCACTTTCTCCACAGTGATTCATGGTAGATTGTAATTGTGAATATCAGTGTATTTGCACCTGTATAACAAATATTATAGAATTTTATATAATTATTATATAAAATTAAAAAATATAATTTCAGTAATGCCCAGTTTAGTGGAGCTGCATTGTCTAAATAATAATAATAATAATAATAATAATAATAATAATAAGAAGAAGAAGAAGAAGAAGAAGAAGAAGAAAAATAATAACACAGTAATCATGCAACCCAACAGCAACATTTTCATATCTTATAGAGTAGATCAATGTAAACATTATTGTTTTATTTTTTTAAGCCTGGTGAAAACCAGCTATTAAGCCACCAGTACTAGTAAAACTAGTAAAATTATCCAACTTCACTGGCAGCTACCTAACTTTAGACTATTACGTTGCTGAATTAGTTTCAGGATTTCTATCATGTGCAACTGAAAATGACTGAAATGGGTGCAACTTATATTGTACTTGTAACAACTTGTACTTGTAATAGGTAATAACGCACCCATTCTGTATATTTATACAAACTGTAGATGATTAAAAACAACATGTTACAGGACAACAAAGCTAATGAGTGCTATTCATGAAGGTTTTGTGAAAATGTGAATGTTGATATAAGTGAATTTCCCCAACTATAATTAGGCAGTCATGTGTAAACTGTATATTGCAACACAATCAAAGGGAAGTGTAGATTATTGGTCATAAGGGTCAGCCTTCTGAGTGGTGACAGGAAATGTCGGTAAACCGCTCATGTTTGTGGTTTAAAATAAAAAGGACTACGCCTTTAACCATATCATATGTTGGTGTAATCTACAGCCAATTATTATACAAAAGGTCACACATCTTCAATGCCTCAATGACACTGACACTGGTGGTAATGACTACGTACACAGGCCTATTCTTGCACACTATGTGCAGCCATAACGGATAAGTGACTCATATTAATATCATGAAGGAAGTCACATGGATTACACATTTCAGAGTAAAGATATTATGAAATAATATGTTAAATGACTGTAATTGTTTTTACAGACCCTCTGGAGTTGGTGGTATAAAGTAATAACACATTTATTCCTGTGATTTTAACAATTTAGTTAATTCACTCTTTGCTTTAACGTTGTGGAACGTGAGTTCTTGTTATCGCTTATGTTATAGCAGCTATAAACAGTCATCCCCTCCCCAGCAGGATGGCTGGTATAAATGAGCTAGGACTGCTAAGATCTCCCTTGACTTTTGTGGAAACAAACGCACCAGCACCACCAACGGTTGTAAGTAAAATACACAGAATGGTATGAAGAAGTGAGACTGGGGCTGATTTCCTCCTAGCCCAGAGTGTAGATTCATGCAGCTTATCAGTGATGGTTAAGGCTGGAAGATACAGTGGGGGAAAAAAGTATTTGATCCCCTGCTGATTTTGTTCGTTTGCCCACTGACAAAGAAATGATCAGTCTATAATTTTAATGGTAGGTGTATTTTAACAGTGAGAGACAAAATAAAAACAAAAAAATCCAGAGAAACGCATTTCAAAAATGTTATAAATTGATTTGCATTTTAATGAGGGAAATAAGTATTTGATCCCCTATCAATCAGCAAGATTTCTGGCTCCCAGGTGTCTTTTACACAGGTAACGAGCTGAGATTAGGAGCACTCTCTTAAAGGGAGTGCTCCTAATCTCAGCTTGTTACCTGTATAAAACACACCTGTCCACAGAAGCAATCAATCAATCAGATTCCAAACTCTCCACCATGACCAAGACCAAAGAGCTGTCCAAGGATGTCAGGGACAAGATTGTAGACCTAGACAAGGCTGGAATGGGCTACAAGACCATCGCCAAGCAGCTTGGTGAGAAGGTGACAACAGTTGGTGTGATTATTCGCAAATGGAAGAAACACAAAATAACTGTCAGTCTCCCTCGGTCTGGGGCTCCATGCAAGATCTCACCTCGTGGAGTTTCAATTATCATGAGAACGGTGAGGAATCAGCCCAGAACTACATGGGAGGATCTTGTTAATGATCTCAAGGCAGCTGGGACCATAGTCACCAAGAAAACAATTAGTAACACACTACGCCGTGAAGGACTGAAATCCTGCAGCGCCCGCAAGGTCCCCCTGCTCAAGAAAGCACATGTACAGGCCTATCTGAAGTTTGCCTGAATGATTCAGAGGAGAACTGGGTGAAAGTGTTGTGGTCAGGTGAGACCAAAATCGAGCTCTTTGGCATCAACTCAACTCGCCGTGTTTGGAGGAGGAGGAATGCTGCCTATGACCCCAAGAACACCATCCCTACCGTCAAACACGGAGGTGGGAACATTATGCTTTGGGGGTGTTTTTCTGCTAAGGGGACAGGACAACTGCACCGCATCAAAGGGACGAGGGAAGGGCCCAAATCTTGGGTGAGAACCTCCTTCCCTCAGCCAGGGCATTGAAAATGGGTCGTGGATGGGTATTCCAGCATGACAATGACCCAAAACACACAGCCAAGGCAACAAAGGAGTGGCTCAAGAAGAAGCACATTAAGGTCCTGGAGTGGCCTAGCCAGTCTCCAGACCTTAATCCCATAGAAAATCTGTGGAGGGAGCTGAAGGTTCGAGTTGCCAAACGTCAGCCTCAAGACTTGGAGAGGATCTGCAAAGAGGAGTGGACAAAATCCCTCCTGAGATGTGTGCAAACCTGGTGGCCAACTATAAGAAACGTCTGACCTCTGTGATTGCCAACAAGGGTTTTGCCACCAAGTACTAAGTCGAAGGGGTCAAATACTTATTTCACTCATTAAAATGCAAATCAATTTATAACATTTTTGAAATGCGTTTTTCTGGATTTTTTTGTTGTTATTCCGTCTCTCACTGTTAAAATACACCTACCATTAAAATTATAGACTGATCATTTCTTTGTCAGTGGGCAAACGTACAAAATCAGCAGGGGATCAAATACTTTTTTCCCCTCACTGTATATAAACTAGTTCATCTGACTTTTTAAACCTGTACCATTTCCATATCTCAGAAGTGATATTTGAACCTTTTGCTACGAGCTCGTCCTCGGCAAAGTGCCGCCTGTTTATCTTGGCGTTTTTGTTTTGCTTGTATTTTTATCTAAGTGCACAGTGTTTGAAGGTAGCACGGGCTGTACGACGTTTCGACTAGAACATTTTGAAAATCGCATTAAAACAAATTCGAATCAACAGAATTAATCGTGAAAATCAGCACACATGAGGAAACCTGATGCCTGTAGAGTATTAACGACTCTAAAAACTGTAAAAGTTTCATTATAAGCCATTGATAAATATTATATCTAATATCACAACCAGCCAGCCTTGAGGCCTGTTTCACGAAGTTTCGGTGGCTACCCAGGCAAGTTTGAGTTTAGGTTGAGCCAGGGGTGTAGGAGCAGTATTGAACCTGGGGGTGACGCTGAAATGCTAGGGGGGTTCGGGGGCATGCTCCCACAAATAGATTTTTTTGTTGTTGTTGTTTTTTTGTTAAATAAAGCACTTAAATGCTCATTTATAATGACTTTAGTCACAAGCTCTTTTAATACTTTTCATTGATTAAATATTTGTAAAACACACAGACAAATGTAAAGGGTGACCAAAAGCATTGATTTATTAAAAAAAAAATTAAAATGACAAAATGTGGAGATATGAGTTCTGATGTATGCCACTGATTGAAGCTCAATTTATTCATTAATATTACTCCAAACAGAGAATTGTTCATTTAAAACACTAGCTACTATAATCATTAAGAACAGCTGCTAGTTAACGTAGCTAGCCACAGTACATGTTGAGGTGTGGGTGCCATCCTGTGAGGATTGCTGTTTCTGTTGGTGAGTTGAAGCTATGAGTATGAGTTGGAGGTTATTTTGCTATAGAAAAAAAACATCCCATTGTCCAGTTTTCTTGCTGGAGGACAGTGTGACCTGCTATGGCAGTTCTTGATGCAGCAGCACTGCCCTACCATGGCGACGTTTTCCAGAATCACGACAGAAAATGAAAACACACACCGTCTCCAACTCACCAACAGTGGGAGCGATCCTCACACGATGGTAGTGAATTCCATGTTTTCATTACCCTATATAATACTGTACGTTTAAGGAAATTACACTGTAAATGATTTCTGTTGTTTTCACAGTATTATACTGTTTTTCTCAACAGATTCTTGATGTATAAGATGCGATGTAGAGTTTGTTGTTTTCACAGTATTATTGTTGTATTCTCAACAGTTCCGTACTGTGTACACAGTTTACAGTACGTTACTGTGGATTTTCAGTGCATTCTGGGAAATTATCAGTTACTGTACGTTTAAATACAGTAGTGCAAATTGCCCGCGAAAGACACCACACAAAAATTTTGCAGGTAAAATTGCTAGCCAAATATTCTTGCATAAAACATCGCGCATTACGTAATCACGTTGGCAAGGTCACGCGTGACGTAGGAGGAATTACCGACCCAGTGTTTACAAAGCGAACATGCAAAGACTAACAAACGACCTGTACAACAACAACAACAAAAAAAAAGGTACAACACCGATGTTTGTTAGTCTTTGTTTATTATCAGGAAAAAATTATCAGGACATTTTTTTATTCTGGAAGTGAACTTCTCCTTTAATTTCTGTCAGTGGGGCTTCATGAGAGCACAACTGAAAGAGCTTTTTTGAGAGTGCCTTTGCCTCGAGTCGCTGTGTCTGTCTGTGAAGTTTTCGTCGTAAATATCTGGTTAGTGATGAATCTTTTCATTCGTTTTCTGCAAACCAAAATGTCAGTATCAGCGTTAACGTTAGTTTAAAAGAACAGCGCGCGGCTTTGATGTTCTATAACGTCTGTCTATAAGTTAAAAGAGGATTTCATTCATGTTAATAGCTTAAAATACTTGATTAGTAAATGTGATTTTATAAAGATAGATAGTATATGTAGCCTCCTAAGGTCAGAATTAACTAATCGTTTGTTATTTAACCCTCTAAAGTTAAAATTTTCGGTCGCTGTGGGGCCACATATGCACAAGCTTTTGCCTCTCATTTAAAGGTGTTGATAATGTGAGTTAGGTTTTTTTTGATGATTACTTGTATGTTTTGCCTCAATGATTGATTTGTGCTTATTTCTTACAGGATAATCAGAAGTGCTGTCACCCTTTTTCCACCTCCATCACCACCCCCTCACCTGGCCTTCTTCCTCACCTGTCTTGTTTCCTATATTCTGCTGTTGTGTAAGTTTGTATTTTATCTGTTCAGGATCATTTTTGATACATGAATTGTTCAGTAATTTTAATTATTAATTTTAGTAAGACTCTTACAGCTGTGCTCTGCCCTGCCTCATGCATTATTATGAAAGACATCTAAAACACACAGACAGCTCTGACATTAAAAAAAAAAAAAAAAAAAAAAAAAAGTATTAAAAAATAGCTCTGCAGGTGTCACAGGCTCGTCACAAAACTTGATGTCACCTTAAACATTTCTTCTGTGCGGTTCAGGTTTTTTAATTATTGATTTTAAATTGTTCATTGGTCTTGTTTTAAAACAGATTTTTATTGTTGTATTATATTGCATTATTATTATTACTAATGTGTTGTTTAAAAATACACAATAGACTCATTTTGTGCAGTTAAAGCTTCAGTTGTCCTTTTTCCTATTTCCCACCAACAGTTTAAATTTTCTACATATTCTACAGGTTCATACGGTAGCACTATAAATGAAATTAAAATAACATGTCATAACTGTATAATACTATACAGTATTATTAAAAGTTACGGTGTAATACTGTACTTCGAGATGGTAAAAAATTACCGTGAAATGCTGTTTTCAGTTTTACAGTATATCTGTAGTTAGTGTTACAGTAATTTTACTGTTGTATGAAATACAGCAACTACTGGATAATTGTTGCCAGTAAGTTACTCTTAATTTGACAAATTTTTTTACAGTGTAGTTTTTGATTTGGGGAGTGAAAACCTGCCTTCTGTTGCCTGTCTGTTGGTATATACATATGACTCTAAATCACACTTTAATAAACTATACTGATACGATGGAGGTTTATATTGTAAAATTTTCCATGTTGCTAGGAACACTGCAGCAGTCATCTTGTCTTCCACTTTCATCCAATTAAGATGAAAATGCATGCTATTGATATTTGTGCCATAAGGACACTGGAGAGTGAGTCTTGCTGCCTTATTCTGTACCTGCTGAAGTTTACTTAAATCTGTTTTGTTTTGTTTTTTTGCAGCAGCAGTACCCCAAATTATCTGGCAATAGTCTAGCTGTGAGAAGAAGAAGAAGAAAAAAAAAAGAGTACTTAATACAAGTTTCATTGAGAAGATACACCTTATTGAGTTTACAAGTCATTTTTAGGAGGGGGGTGATCCTTTTTCCAACTCAGTGTGATTCTGTTTTTTTTATTTATTTTATTTTTTCCTGACATGTTGGTGTTATATCTTTCACTTGGATGTTATAAGTTGCACTGATTAAATACAGCTGGATAAAACAAAAACTATGTCGGTCTTCATTTCAGGCTGAAAAGCAACAAAATGTGATTATTTTAAAGGGGGTGATTCTTTTCTATACCCACTGTATATTACCAACATCCATCAGAAAATCATCCTGAAGAAACCTGCTTTATGATCTTTTATATACAACTCTTTCCCTGGCTTTGGGTTTTTTTTTTCTTGCTATTGATACTACATTGTGATCACTACAACCTATTGGGACTGATATAGCTTTTGTGTATATCTTATGTATATCTTCACTCAAGTAAATATGATCTATACAAGATAATGTGCTGTTTCCCTTGTTGTTTGTACTTATTCTGGTTGGTTGGTTGTCTCACCATTTGTTTCAAACCACATGCATCAGTTATAGTTACTAATCGACGTTGTAAGTGACAATTTTGTAGTAGCCAGTTAATATTTAAATCTCCTGTAAAAATAACTTCTATATTCAATTCACATACCTTATCCAGCTTCTCACCCATAGCTTCTAAATATTTACGATTTGAGCGGCCTATAGCAGCAGCCGTCTAGTAAAGGTATTTAATATGAGGAACTTGAAGCCATAATACCTCAGTTTCATTGCACATAATATCCTCCCTAACTTTCACTGAAATATGATTTCGGACATAAAACGCTACACCTCCCCCATCCTTATTTCTATCCTTTCTGTATAAATTATATCCTTGTATGGACACTGATTCATTATTAAATGTTTCATCCAAATGGGTTTCAGATATTGCAAAAATGCTCATTTTATTTAAAAACAATAAATCTGTAATTTCATGTACTTTGTTCCTCAAACTACAAATATTCAAATGAGCAATCTTCAAACGTTTTTGGGAGTAGCAATAGACATAATACATCAAAACATATTTTCCCACAAGCTTCTCTTTCTTTCTCAATGCTGTTTGTGCACAATGGGTTTGTCATACCCAGGGTTGTGAGGGAACTATAATCCGTTAAGTTACAAATTACTTCATAAAAAATGTAATCAGTAATGTAATCCGAGTATCACAATATGAAAGTAATGTAATCTGATTACTTTTAGATTACTTCAAGGCCACATATGTAAACAAAGTCAAGAGAAAAGCAATATGATCTAAAATACTTTTATTTAGGGCTTATTTTAGAGCTTAAAAACATGTTGAATATTTGGATTTGTTTTAATAAAATAATACATTTGTTGCTCATGTGAGTCACAACTGGCAAGAGAGAACCAGAACTATAATCATGCAGCTGTCTATATTGTGTTCTGTCAAAAGCAAGACTCCAAACAAACAAATCTATTAAGGAGCCATTGGCTCCTATAAGAAAATAACAGGTGCCAAATGATTTTTTTTTAAATGCCACATAAGAATGAACTTACATTTGAAAATTTTAAAAACACTTTCTTTCAGTCATCCGGTCACGTGTGTACGTCTGGACTCCTTTTACAGCGTGAGCATTTTCATCAAAGTTCACTTAAAGTGGGAACTGAATGTCTTTTCCAACTGGAGAACTATACACAGTCACAAAGAATTGTTCTTTACACAGAATCTGAGCCAGTGTCACTGACCAGCATTATGTCAGCATCACTTGGCCATTGAGTGGAGTTTGGCCTCCTTTGTGTTGCAGAAAGCCAGCGTTTGACACAGGATCAAACTGTTCAAGTTCTGGGCCTCTGTGCTGATCCTGATCAAGTCTTCCAAGGTTGAATTGCATACTGTTGATTGCATCCTGTTTTGAGCTGAAAAGCCACGTTCGCAATGAGCAGCCAAAATTGGTAGGACAAGCAAAATCTCAACTCGAAGCATTCTGCTGAAAGCACATGCTGTGTCGTCGTCATACGTCTTGCACACATCCAGTCAATTTTTCCATTCGGTCTCGTCATGTAGTTCACATGCACGAGATACTGCTTGTGCTGACGGTGTTTTTGTGGCGCTCTCTGCGATTACATAGTCACAAGCTTTTTTATGCTTTTGACTATCGCCCTGTTTTCTCACAGTCTCTTTCCTGAAATGGTTCGTTCCGGTAATGAAATCCGTTTTCCCCGCTATTTCTCTGCCCGATTTGGAACAAAAGTCACAAAACATTTTCTGTGTGCGATGATCATACCTGAGCCATGCAAACTCTTGAAACCTAGAAGTCTTAAAATGCCTTTCTGCACTTTTACTTGGGCGTTCATTGATTGACACGGAAAGATGCTCCTCTGTGTCTCCGTCGTTTTCTCTCTCTCTCATGCTGGCACGACTGGAGCCTGTTTTTTTTATTTATTTATTTTTTTTATTACCAGGTGCCATCAGCATCGGTGCTCGACAGAGATGAGGACCGTTTGAAAAAGTATGATATTTTTCGTTCAGACATGTCTTGAGGTGTCTGAGGTGGAAAGCTGACTCCCGCTTTCCCTGAGCGTATTTTGGCGCATCTGGATGAATTCGAACTTCATGCGCAGCGTCTCATTTTATTACGTCAACACGACAAATTATGCGAGAGGCTCCTCCTCACAGAACGCAATTAAAAAGGCAGTACATGCGATTTTTAAATCATAACGTGTAAATTTATATTGTCGCCAGTGGCGATCTCAGCAAAAATATCATTCGCAAATTAATAGTTTTGGTCGCAAATCCGATCTTTTTAAGTGCGGTCTGGAGCCCTGCAAAAGTAATCCTGATAGTATTCCCATTTTTTTTTTACAAAATGTACCTGTAATCTGATTACTTTGCTTTTTGACGTAACTGTAACCGGATTACAGTTACCAATTTTTTTGTATCCTGATTACGTAACACCATTACATGTATGCCGTTACTCCCCAAGCCTGGTCATACCTTAAAAAAGCAATGTCCTCTCTCTCTCTTGCAGCTTTCATCTTAGGAATAAGCTCTTTTCTCCTTTGTCGAACTGAATCAGGATAGTTCTCATTTATAATTTTTTTTTTTTTTTTTTAACCTTTCAGCTTTTTTTGCACTGCCCAAAACTCTTTGTCCTTGGGGTTTGAAAACCACCATTATTAGTCGAGGTCTAGGTCCACCACTGAAAACTCCATCCCCTGCTTTAGATACCTTTCCAACCCGTTGAACTCTCTCTATCCCAGTGGTATGAGGATCCAGCTCCAATCTGTCCTTAAAGAAAGTCAGCACTCTCTCCTCTGATTCTATTGGCTGTTTTGCTGCAAATGTCTGGCTTTTATGCGGACGCGCGCGCTGAATAAACCTCGAGTCAGACTTAAAACCCGGGATGACTGAGAAAAGTTGATAACCGGCGTCCTGAAACCTGTCAACCTTAACTAATCCGGGTTAGATTTGTTTGGTTTTGTCAACTCAAAACTTACTCTGCAACTCGAAATTTGTAACTATCGTGGGAGCTGCTGTTGTAGAAAATTAATCAACACGGGTCTTCTGTCTGATAAGAGTCAGGAATTCACCAGCGCTGTGGTATAAACTAACTTAAACTAAGCTTGTGGAAACATAATCAGAGCTTAAAATCAGGTTTATCTTAATAAATAAGCCAAATGAAACGCATTCCAATCACACAAAACATGCTCAAGCATATCTTAGTATTTCTAAAAAAAAGCAGGGTGAATTGTTAACCAAGTTATTACTAACCTGAAATCAACTGAAGCTAATGGTCGGAGATGAAATGGAGCCAGACGCCAAAACTTGAATAACTAGTCATTTCACTTCCCCGAAGCTGAAGTTGGTTTCGACCTGCCTTTTTGGTTAGAATCTGTGGCTCTATAGGATTAGATTTGTGCCAAAAGTAATTAAGGTAACTTTTAAAGAAACGAACAAATACAATGAGAAAGAAAAACAAAACAAAACAAATCTGAAACTGAAAACAGTGAACTCAGTGGCAAAAAAAAAAAAGTAACATTGTCTTCAAATAAATAGCATTCACTGTTAACAGTTTTCTAAGCGTCCTTCTCGCTAATCATGGTTTATGAATGCGGTGACAGAGTTTTCGTGTAAATTTCAAGTTTACATTCGCCGAGATTCCCCAAACCTCAAATATTAACTACGAAATTTACTCCACTGAAGTCTCTACTTCCTGGTCAGGGAGTTGTCGAGCCAAATCTCACTAGCCAATGAGAGTAAAGCGCTGTTAAGCCGCGCCCACACGTGAGGTTTGTGCCAGAATGTTGAATGTAAACTTGCGGAGAGTGAACGAAAACTCTGGCAGCGGATTCATAAACCACGATTAGTTAACAGGAAACTTAGAAAACTGTTAACAAATAATTGTTTATTTGAAGACAGTGTTACATCTTTGCCACTGAGTTCACTGTTTTCAGTTTCAGAGTGTTTTTTTTTTCTTTCTCATTGTATATTTTTGTTCATACTATGTTCGATACTTTTGGCACAAATTTAATCCCATACAGCTCCACCTTAAATAATTACAGATATGGCATTGTGTGTGTAGAGGGCACTCATGAGACTTTTTTGTACTTTAACCCGTATAGACTATTTTATGAGGCGCCGATTAGGGTATAAATCAAACTTCACTTGCGCATACATACAGTGGGTATAGAAAAGAATCACCCCCCTTTAAAATAATCACATTTTGTTGCTTTACAGCCTGAAATGAAGACGGACACATTTTTTGTTTTATCCAGCTGTATTTACTCAGTGCAACTTATAACATCCAAGTGAAAGATATAACACCAACATGTCAGGAATTTTTTTTTATTATTATTTAAAAAACAGAATCACGGAGTTGGAAAAAGAATCCCCCCCCCTCCTAAAAATGACTTGTAAACTCAATCAGGTGTAACTAATCACCTTCTCAATGGCACACAAAGCCATTTAACTTTCAACTGTGATCAGCCATGGTCATTTTGATTAGTTCAGCATGAAAAGAGCTTTATATATATATATATATATATATATATATATATATATATATATATATATATATATATATATATATATATATATATATAGAGAGAGAGAGAGAGAGAGAGAGAGAGAGAGAGAGGTCTCAGGTGTGAATGGGGAGCAGGTGTGTTAAGTTTGGTGTTATCGCTCTCACACTCTCTCATACTTTTCACTGGAAGTTCAACATGGCACCTCATGGCAAAGAACTCTCTGAGGATCTGAAAAAAAGAATTCTTGCTCTACATAAAGATGGCCTAGGCTATAAGAAGATTGCCAACACCCTGAAACTGAGCTGCAGCACGGTGGCCAAGACCATACAGCGGTTTAACAGGACAGGTTCCACTCAGAACAGCCCTCGCCATGGTCGACCAAAGAAGGTGAGTGCACGTGCTCAGCATCATATCCAGAGGTTGGCTTTGCAGAATAGACGTATGAGTGCTGCCAGCATTGCTGCAGAGGTTGAAGGGGTGGGGGGTCAGCCTGTCAGTGCTCAGACCATACGCCGCACACTGCATCAAATTGGTCTGCATGGCTGTCGTCCCAGAAGGAAGCCTCTTCTAAAGATGATGCACAAGAAAGCCCGCAAACAGTTTGCTGAAGACGAGCAGACTAAGGACATGGATTACTGGAACCATGTCCTGTGGTCTGATGAGACAGAGATAAACTTATTTGGTTCAGATGGTGTCAAGCGTGTGTGGTGGCAACCAGGTGAGGACTACAAAGACAAGTGTGTCTTGCCTACAGTCAAGCATGGTGGTGGGAGTGTCATGATCTGGGGCTGCATGAGTGCTGCCAGCACTGGGGAGCTACAGTTCATTGAGGGAACCATAAATGCCAGCATGTACTGTGACATACTGAAGCAGAGCATCATCCCCTCCCTTCGGAAACTAGGCCACAGGGCAGTAGAGTAGTGTGCGTCATTCACAAAAACCCTCTGGACTGTGCATTCATAGACTCTAGTTTTGTTTACTTCAACATGTGCTCGTTTGTTTTTGGTTTACGTCATGTCTCTGCCCCCGTTTCCTCAGTGGTCTGTTTGTTTTGGTTCGTGTCACGTATCCGCCCATGTTCATTCATTGGTTTTCCATTTATTGTATCATTATGAGTTTCAGGTGGTTTGGGTTAGCTCTTGTTTAAGTTTTATTATTTAAATCATTTCTTTTGTCCGCGTCTTCGCGGAGTATTAGATAGATTTGAATAAAGTAGAGTCCTTTATAGCATGTGCTGTACGCCTGCTATCTTCTTGCTTTCTCTTGCCTCTAGTTCAGTATTCCTAGACCATAGCTCATATCTTCCTGTTCATCGTTCCGAGTCCATAGCTCATCAGTTCTTAGCTCCTAGTTCGGGATTTCTATACCATAGCCTAGCTTCGTGCGTTCGCTTCTGTTTTGTTTTGCTTAGTTCTTATGTTCACTCTCTTTTTGGAATATATGCCGTATGGATTATCTTTTGGGAATTTACTGCCGGATGGACTATCTCGTTTTGGATTATTACCTTACCCTGTGATGGATTATGGTTTGTGTTATGTTCCATTACTTTTTAATGGACTATTCCTATTAAACCGACTATTTCCCCTGCGCATGCATCCTGCCTCCCTCTGTCTGGTATTGTAACAGAATACTCCGCCAAAAAATGGATGCAGCGGGGAAAGTGAGGGCATGCCACGCCACAGCTTTTGTTCCTCCCCTGGACTCAGTCTCCTTCTCCCAGTGGGCCTGCATTCATCCTCCTCCTGCTTACAATGGTTTCTCTACATATCCCCAATATTTTCTCGGGCTGGCCCAAGGGTATTTCGTCAGCTTAAAGGACCCCAAACCCAGTGAGGAGCAATGGGTGCGGTTCCTCCTGTCCCGTTTGGACGGCTCAGCCCGCTGGTGGGCGGAGATCCACCTCGCCAGTGGGTACACCGAACTGGCTACAGTTTCGGGTTTCGTGGAACTCCTGATCCAGGAATATGGGAGCCCAGAATTTGAGCCAGACCTAAAAACCTTCCAGGAGGTCTTCCCAGCGGAGCACCACCTGGAGGTTAATGTGGCAACCTCCAGCCCCGAGCTCCAGCCGGAGGCCCAGCAGGAGGTCTCCTCAGTGGAGCTGCCCCTGGAGGTTAACGTGGCAACCTCCAGCCCCGAGCTCCAGCCGGAGACCCAGCAGGAGGTTTCCCCAGCGGAGCTGCTCTTGGAGGTTTACGAGGAGACCTCCACTCCTATCCTGTTCATGCCTGAGGTCCACGAGGAGACCTCCACTCCTGTCCTGTTCCTGTCGGAGACCCTAGTGGGGTGCTCCGCTCCAGCCCAGTTCCTGTCGGAGACCCAAGGGGGGTGCTCCGCTCCAGCCCTGTTCCCACCAGAGGTCCACGAGGAGACCTCCGCCCAAGCCACGTTCCTGCCAGAGGTTCACGAGGAAACCTCCTCTCCTGTCCTGCTCATGTCAGAGGTCCACGGGATGACCTCCTCCCAAGCCAAGTTCATGTCAGAGGTCCATGGGATGACCTCCTCCGAAGCCAAGTCCATGTCTGAGGTCCACGGGATGACCTCCTCTGAAGCCAAGTCCATGTCAGAGGTCCACGGGATGACCTCCTCCCAAGTCAAGTCCATGTCTGAGGTCCACGGGATGACCTCCTTTCCAAGTCCTAGCTCATGTTTTAGCCCTAATTCAAGTCCTAGTCCATGTCCAAGTCCATGTCCAGGTTTCTGCCCTAGCCCTAGTCCATGTCCAAGTCCATGTCCAGGTTCCTGCCCTAGTCCTAGTCCATGTCCAGGTTCCTGTCCTAGTCAATGTCCAGGTCCATGTCCAGGTTTCTGCCCTAATCCAAGTCCAGGTCCAAGTCCCGGTCCAAGTCCATGCCTCAGCCTATGCCCAAAGCCAGTTTCCAGTCCTGTTCCTAGCTCAGTTCCCAGTCCAGTTTCCGGTGTTATTTCAAGGCCAGTTCCCAATCCAGGTTCCAGTCCAGTTTCCGACCCAGTTTCTAATTTTGTCCCCAGTCCTGTCCCCAGTCCTGTCTCTGATTTAATTTCCAGCTCTGGTTTGGATTTAATTTCCAGCTCTGTTTTTGATTTAATTTTCAGCTCTGTCCCCTCCTCTGTCTCCACCTCTGTCTCCTGTCCGGTTTCTAGTTCCATTTCTAGCTCAGTTTCCAGTCCAGTTTTTGATTTTGTTTCAAGCCCTGTCTCCAACCCTGTCTCCAGCCCTGTCTCCAGCCCTGTCTCCATCCCTGCTTCCACTTTAATTTCCAGCTCTGCTTCCACTTTAATTTCCAGCTCTGCTTCCAATTTAATTTCCAGCTCTGCTTCCAATTTAATTTCCAGCTCTGCTTCCAATTTAGCTTTGAGTCAGGTTTCCAGTTCTGTTCCCAGTCAGATTTTTGATTTTGCTTCCGATTTAATTTCTAGTTCAGTTTCCAGTCCAGTTCTCTGTCCAGTTCTCTGTCCAGTTCTCCAGTCTGTTTCAAAGTCTGTCTCGAATCCAGGTGCCGAGTCTGAATCCAGTCCTGGTTCCAGTCCAGGTTCCAGGCCAAGCACCAGGTCAAGCACCGCTCCAAGCTCCTAGCCAAGCACCAGGCCAAGCACCAGGTTAAGCACCGCTCCAAGCTCCAGGCCAAGCACCAGGCCAAGCACCAGGTCAAGCACCGCTCCAAGTTCTCGACCAAGTTCTCAACCAAGTACTCGACCAAGTTCTTGCTTTCTCTCGCCCCTAGTTCAGTATTCCTAGACCATAGCTCATATCTTCCTGTTCATCGTTCCCAGTCCATAGCTCATCAGTTCTTAGCTCCTAGTTTGGGATTTCTATACCATAGCCTAGCTTCGTGCATTCGCTTCTGTTTTGTTTTGCTTAGTACTTATGTTCACTCTCTTTTTGGAATATATGCCGTATGGATTATCTTTTGGGAATTTACTGCCGGATGGACTATCTCGTTTTGGATTATTACCTTACCCTGTGATGGATTATGGTTTGTGTTATGTTCCATTATTTTTTAATGAACTGTTCCTGTCAAACTGACTATTTCCCCTGCGCATGCATCCTGCCTCCCTCCGTCTGGTATTGTAACAGTTCAGACCAGAAGGGTTGAAACATTTTGGGCCACTCATAATTTATACAGTACAATGTCTGAAACAGGACTTTCTTTGTGCATCCCTAAAAGTCCCTATCACAATACAGATAATATACATTTCCTACATTATCTCACCACGTCTCCCCATATGTTCACACCACTGATAAGGTAAAGAGTTAAAACGTCCCAAAACTCACCTCAGTATAAAAGGATAATAGGATAATATGTACCCAGCCTGGAAAAAATGTTCTTTAGTACAACATTCTTTAAAGCTAATCCAGTAAACCCTCCCATTTCACTCTGTAAATGCCCAGCCCTGTGATCCAAAGTTTTTGTCAGTATGTAGCAGGAAACTCCACAAGAGGAAAAGCTACAAGACAGAATGAAGCCTAAATCTCTTCTGGAAACATGGGATGAAGCACAGAATGAGAGCAGATATCAGCGATATGTTTGCTCAAAGAAATATGTGACTTTAGAGGAGAATGAAAGCCAAGAGAAAGCAAAGGAGGAGAAGAAGGCAAAAAAGAAAGAGAGGTACAAGAAATATAAAAAGGTAATGTGCTTTTCCTATCTGCAAATGTTAAAAATTCTGATCATATTAATTATTTGACAGGAATTCATGTATTTTTATTTTTATTTGATATATAGGTATACCGTTTTATGATACTGATACTGTACTTCTCCTTAGTAATTTCAGTTAGGCCTGTAATTAGACAACAGTCTGAAGATAGTCAGAGCTTTCTAGTTATATCTTTTTTTTTTTTCTTATCTCTGAAATATGATTTGAATGTATATTGTGGTGAACATGCAGGGTTGTCTTGCTTATTTCTTGAGTATACAGTATATAGTATACTGTATACAGTATATAGAGTGGGTAAATGAAAAAACAAATGTAAATTGGTTATAGTTGCTATAATGTAAGTTATAACAGGAACTAACGTGTTTCATGGAAGTTCCACAACATTGTAAATGTAAAATATTGCTGTGAATAAGTATGAATAAGAAAGGTAACACTTGGGATGTGTTGTTATGCTTGTCTTTTATTCCTTACATGTATACCACACACTTACTTCTTCTTTTTTTTAAGTATGTTTGTATCAACCCATTTAGCAGTATTTATGATTAACAGAGTTATTATTGTGTTGCAGAATGTGAGGAAGGTGCTGCGTTATAGCTGGAAGTGTCTGTTGCTGGGACTTCAGAACTTCACAGTGGGATACTCCACACCCAACATGCCCGCCACATTCGTCCCCGAGTTCAGATTAAGCTAAGACAAGACAAGACCAAATCATTTATAAGACGTCAGCTGGCCCAAGCAGATGATTTAGCACTCTGTCCTGGCTGGCCTTGAGACTGTTTTGGGATCCTTTTGGAAATTTGGAGAAATCAGAAAATCAGAAAATTATACTGGTTCATTTTTAGAACTGCAACTTTCACATTATGATAAAGGCAGATTTAGAAAAAAAAAAAAAAAAAAAAAAAAAAAAAAAGGAAACCCAGAAGACCTGCTTAAAGGTTTCCCTTAATATCTCAAGAGATTAAAAGTGATTCTCATTTGTGCTTCATTTAGGTATCACTTAATATACAATTTTAGGAGTATACAAAATATACTCCTAAAATTGCTTAGATGAAATAGAATAAAACAAAAAAAAAAAACATGATCTTTTTCTGAGATTAAAAGGAGAGAAAGCTAAATTGAGAGAGGGGCCATGCTTGGCATTGGCAGGATTTAAACATACTTAATAACAAATTAATGTCTTAATTATAAGGCACTTTACCATTGCATCACCTAGCAATTTGTTAATAGATACTAAAACAAACATGTTTCTGTCTATTGTTCCCCGGTTAGTTTATTGAGTCAAGTGTTGAAGAGCTGCACAGTATAATGATATTTGATAAAAGGGAATGGAAATGTCTTCTCCAAATACAATTTTTAAATGCTTGATAAAAATGTATTCTGAACTTTGTATTGGTATACAGCATTAAAACTTGATCACATAAAAAAGTCTAATAAATAATATCGAAAATAAATAACAAATAAATATTTAGCATAATAAAATACTTTCATGTTAGTATATAAAACATACACTAATGAAGGCTACTTCTCGCCAAAGACTTAGACTAGCATATCAAAGTATACACTAGTGTGCATCTTTTCATATGTGTTTGGACATGACAGATAAATCAGTTTGCTAGACAGCCAGTAAAATGTTACTGAATAATCGCTTAATTTATTATTTTCTGATTCAACTGTCTTTTTAAAAAAAATAATATAAAAAAAAAGGTTCTGTTAATAATCTGCTTGAATTATTCAGTAACTTTGAGTAACCCCAATATATCTTCCAATCTCCAGGAATATACTGTTCTGCTTGGATTTAATCAAGGACTATGTCAGAGTCAGTGATGGTTTGTTGTATGTAAGACTAGTATGGAGATTTAGCATGTAGTCAGTATGTGTAGAAACCTGTGCATAGATTTTGGATTTTGAAACAGGAACGTTTTAGAGCAGATCAAAACAGGATGTTCTTGCAGAGACCAGAAATGACGGGTCAAGTTTCATGTAGTTTGGAGACCTTTCTCAATACTGCCTTGAACACACCCTTGTTGACTTCCCCTCGTTCCCCATTGTACTTTGAGTGATCAGTCACGCTATAAAAGAATCTTCAATACCATATTAATTCCGAAGTTGGAGCAATTTACTTTTTTAACCAAGAAAAAATGATGAAAGTCTTTATGTCTTGAAAGAATTTTTAACCCTTTACTTCAAGGTGTTGCCATATGGTAACAATTATTTATCTCCAATAATACAAAACTTATAGTCTGGAAAATGCAGTAATTGGAATTGTACTCTGATACATTTTGTGTGTGTTTTTTTTGACTATATGATACTTTCCACCATTCTACATTGTTGCCATATGGCAACAATTTACCAACTACCTCCCGATAACCTATTCCCCCCACATTTTTAAAAAATATATATTTTTATTACTTGAACTAATTCAAGCAATAAAAATCAATAAAAATATATTTTTTTAATGTAAATCTAATAATTCATTCAGTTGAGGGTTAAAAATACAATTATTAAAAAAGCATTGTTCTTCATGGGCAGTTTAGTGTTGACATCTCATAGCTCCAGGGTTCCTGGTTTGATCCTGAGCTAAGTTTACTGTCTGTGTGGAGTTTGTGTACATTTTCTTCCTGTGCCTGTGTGGGTTTCCTCTGGGTTTTCCGGTTTTCCTTCCACCCTCTAAAAAAACATACTGTGAGGGTCTAACAGAAGGGTCGATTGTTGAGTCTAAATTGCCCCTATGTGTGAATGAGTGTATGAATCTGTGTGCTTGGTGCCCTGCACTGGACTGGCTTCCCATGCAGGGTGTATTCCCACCTTGTGCCCAGTATTCCTGGGATAGTCTCCAGATTCACTGGCCATGTGAACAGGATAACTTAGGGCTTACTAAAGAGGAATGAATGAATCTTTATTGTTGCTGGTACAGCATTATATGACATGGCAAAAGTGCCTTAAAATTATTTCAAATGTATTTTATTGTGTTCTTTTAAGTCTCTCTCTACTTTACAGTCCTTTTATATATTGTGGTTTTCCATGTTGGGAGTTTGAGCTATGGCACTGGTGCTGTGTTGTGTGCTGGATAAAAAGTATGTATCTTTTCTCTGTGTTTTGAATGAATGGGAAAAAATTAATGAATTAAATATTATTATTAAAATTGTGTGTCGTGCTCTTTGATTTTATTTGTATTTGTATTTTTGCACATTGTGGTCCTCCATGTTGGAATGTGAGCTACTGAAGAATGAATGCTGACTCACTGTGAGGTTTTAGAAAGCGTCGCTTAACGGCTCCTACAATCTGGAGAAGTGTATATAAACAGTCGTGTGAAAAAATAAGTACACCCCATGGAAATGGTTGGCTTTTTTTTTTCTTTTTTTTTTTTACATATTTGGACAAGCAAACATTTGATCATCGCTGAAACAGTGCCTATTAATAAATCTGATATACTTGACCAAACCCACAAGGACAAATGAGCTTTTTCAATCATTTATTCAACAGAAATATCAATAGATGTTATATTCTTCTGTGGAAAAATTAAGTACACCCTTGGCCTCAGAAGCTAGTATTGCCCCCTTTAGCAGAAATAACTTCTTGTAGGTGTTTTGCATAATTGTCCACCAGCCCACCAGTATTTGAAGGTATAAGGATAAATGTAGGGGTGTACTTACTTTTTCCATGTGATTGATCTGTTTTTTGTTCACTAAAATTGTGAAAATGACTATTTTATGTGTCATTTGATAGAGTGTAACACCTTTATTAATAGGTGCTGTTTCAAAGAGGATTAAATGTTTGCTTGTCCAAATTTATCAAAAACAACAACAACAACAACAACAACAACAACAACAACAATTTCCATGGGGTGTACTTGTTATTTCACATGACTGTATATTGTGTATATGTCCAAAGGTTTGTGGATACCTGAACATCACACCCATATGTGCTTGTTGAACATCCCATTCCAGATTTAGTCCGTCCTTTGCTGTTATAGTAAATAGTAAATGGTAAATGAGGAAGCCTGGCCTGATGAGGAGGCCTGGGGTGCAGTTGGTGTTCCATCCCAAAGGTGTTCAGTGGGGTTGAGGTCAGGGTTCTGTGCAGGACACTTGAGTTCTTCCACTCCACCCTTGGCAAACCATGTCTTCATGGAGCTCGCTTTGTGCACAGGAGCATTGTCATGCTGGAACATATTTAAGCCTCTTAGTTCCAGTGAAGGGAAATTGTAACGCTACAGCATTCATAGGCATTCAAAACAATTGTGTGCTTCTAACTTTTGACAACAGTTTGGGGAAGAACCACATATGGGCGCGATTTTCAGGTGTCCACAAACTTCGGGTCATGTGGTGTATATATTGTGGATAAAATAAAGTGATTCCAAATGGCTTTAAACGTGTATATATTAGTCTTGATTGTATACAGCAACTTCTACACATTGTGGTCCTCCATTTTGAAAATGCAAGGTATGTTACTCTGTAGTGGTTTAACATATATATATATATATATATATATATATATATATATATATATATATATATATATATATATATATATAATTTGTAATTTAACGTTAATTTGTAATTGTGTAATTAAATTTCCAGTTTTTATTGAATATATATATTCAATAAAAACTGGAAATTTAATTACACAATTACAAATTGACTAAAATGCCTATATATCGTAACTGGCGAATTAATAAGAAAAATACATTTCAAAAAGCCTGCAGTTCCTGGGTCTCGCCTGCATGTTTGTACGCTTCCGCTCGGCAGAGGGCGATGGTGAGTCAAGCGGCGCTGTTGCTGCTCTGTGACCCGCTTGAAGTCGCTGGCGAAGAAGCGAAAGCAACAATATGGCGGGATGCATGAAAATGAAGGAAGAGTTTCATTTTGGAAACGTCAAAACGAGAAGCGTCGCGTTCATTGTTTTGTTTTTTCTTCAACATTTTGAGCTCACACTCGGTAAACATGTCTGTCAATTTCTAGAATGGTTATTAATGGCTAGAATACACATAATTCATTGAATAACTGAAGGTATTGCAGCTAAAGAAGATTTCAGATATTCAGAGACTAACGCTCATCTGGGTTTTTCCGGTAGTTGATGTTTGTGCTGCCTTGGTTTTGCTGTAAAATTGTTAATGTGTCTATTTATCTAGACTTCAACCTTGAGAGTGTTTCCTGGACATGTTTATTTAGACACAATAATTACACTGCCAGCTCTCTTCGTTTTTGTGCAGCAACACGCAGCATTATCAATATTAAAGATGGACAAGCGGTGAGATCCTTTGAAGCTGAACACTTTTGCTACATCAACCCAACCCCTGCTCCTGGATGGAGGGAGACCTGGACAAGGATCCAAGTAAGAATATTTACCTGTGTACTTACAGGTGCATTTCAATAAATTAGAATGTTCGTTTATTTCAGTAATTCAACTCAAATTGTGAAACTCGTGTATTAAATAAATTCAATGCACACAGACTGAAGTAGTTTAAGTCTTTGGTTCTTTTAATTGTGATGATTTTGGCTCACATTTAACAAAAACCCACCAATTCACTATCTCAACAAATTAGAATATGGTGACATGCCAATCAGCCAATCAACTCAAAACACCTGCAAAGGTTTCCTGAGCCTTCAAAATGGTCTCTCAGTTTGGTTCACTAGGTAAGCCACAAACATTCATTGCCAAAGAAGCTGGCTGTTCACAGAGTGCTGTATCCAAGCATGTTAACAGAAAGTTGAATGGAAGGAAAAAGTGTGGAAGAAAAAGATGCACAACCAACCGAGAGAACCGCAGCCTTATGAGGATTGTCAAGCAAAATCGATTCAAGAATTTGAGTGAACTTCACAAGGAATGGACTGAGGCTGGGGTCAAGGCATCAAGAGCCACCACACACAGACGTGTCAAGGAATTTGGCTACAGTTGTCGTATTCCTCTTGTTAAGCCACTCCTGAACCACAGACAACGTCAGAGGCGTCTTACCTGGGCTAAGGAGAAGAAGAACTGGACTGTTGCCCAGTGGTCCAAAGTCCTCTTTTCAGATGAGAGCAAGTTTTGTATTTCATTTGGAAACCAAGGTCCTAGAGTCTGGAGGAAGGGTGGAGAAGCTCATAGCCCAAGTTGCTTGAAGTCCAGTGTTCAGTTTCCACAGTCTGTGATGATTTGGGGTGCAATGTCATCTGCTGGTGTTGGTCCATTGTGTTTTTTGAAAACCAAAGTCACTGCACCCGTTTACCAAGAAATTTTGGAGCACTTCATGCTTCCTTCTGCTGACCAGCTTTTTGAAGATGCTGATTTCATTTTCCAGCAGGATTTGGCACCTGCCCACTCTGCCAAAAGCACCAAAAGTTGGTTAGATCACAAACTGATCACCTCCATGCCACACCGAATTGAGGCAGCAATTAAAGCAAAAGGAGCCCCTACCAAGTATTGAGTACATGTACAGTAAATGAACATACTTTCCAGAAGTCCAACAATTCACTAAAAATGTTTTTTTTTTTTTTTTTAGTCTTATGAAGTATTCTAATTTGTTGAGATAGTGAATTGGTGGGTTTTTGTTAAATGTGAGCCAAAATCATCACAATTAAAAGAACCAAAGACTTAAACTACTTCAGTCTGTGTGCACTGAATTTATTTAATACACGAGTTTCACAATTTGAGTTGAATTACTGAAATAAACGAACTTTTCCACAACATTCTAATTTATTGAGATGCACCTGTATTTGTATTTACATTTAGACTTATTCATTTGGCCACCAGATGACCAGAAACAAGTGCATTTTTTTTGGATCATCATCATCATCATCATCACATAACATCACAAAGTCATAAGTCTTTTTTAAATGATTAAAAAACAATAATTTCCCGTATGACAAATTATAAGTTAATATCTGCTACCAACAAGAGATTTGGTGCACAGAACCGTAAATATGAGGAACACTATATGACCAAAAGTATGTGGACACCTGACCATCACACCCATGTGTTCTTTCTCCAAACGGTCGCCACAAAGTTGGAAGCACACAACTGTATAGAATGTCTTTGTGTGCTGTAGCGTTACAATTTCCCTTCACTGGAACTAAGAGGCTCAAATACAGTGGGGGAAAAAAGTATTTGATCCCCTGCTGATTTTGTTCGTTTGCCCACTGACAAAGAAATGATCAGTCTATAATTTTAATGGTAGGTGTATTTTAACAGTGAGAGACAAAATAACAACAAAAAAAATCCAGAAAAACGCATTTCAAAAAAGTTAGAAATTGATCTGCATTTTAATGAGTGAAATAAGTATTTGATCCCCTATCAATCAGAAAGATTTCTGGCTCCCAGGTGTCTTTTACACAGGTAATGAGCTGAGATTAGGAGCACTCTCTTAAAGGGAGCGCTCCTAATCTCAGTTTGTTACCTGTAAAAAGACACCTGTCCACAGAAGCAATCAATCAATCAGATTCCAAACTCTCCACCATGGCCAAGACCAAAGAGCTATCCAAGGATGTCAGGGACAAGATTGTAGACCTACACAAGGCTGGAGTGGGCTACAAGACCATCGCCAAGCAGCTTGGTGAGAAGGTTACAACAGTTTTTGCAAAAACTGTTTTTTGTGATTATTTGCAAATGGAAGAAACTGTCAGTCTCCCTCGGTCTAGGGCTCCATGCAAGATCTCACCTCGTGGAGTTTCAATGATCATGAGAACGGTGAGGAATCAGCACAGAACTACACGGGAGGATCTTGTTAATGATCTCAAGGCAGCTGGGACCATAGTCACCAAGAAAACAATTGGTAACACACTACGCCATGAAGGACTGAAATCCTGCAGCGCCCACAAGGTCCCCCTGCTCAAGAAAGCACATGTACAGGCCCGTCTGAAGTTTGCCTGAATGATTAAGAGGAGAACTGGGTGAAAGTGTTGTGGTCAGATGAGACCAAAATCGAGCTCTTTGGCATCAACTCAACTCGCCGTGTTTGGAGGAGGAGGAATGCTGCCTATGACCCCAAGAACACCATCCCCACCGTCAAACATGGAGGTGGGAACATTATGCTTTGGGGGTGTTTTTCTGCTAAGGGGACAGGACAACTGCACCGCATCAAAGGGACGATGGACGGAGCCATGTACCGTCAAATCTTGGGTGAGAACCTCCTTCCCTCAGCCAGGGCATTGAAAATGACCTTAATGACTTGGAGTGGATCTGCAAAGAGGAGTGGACAAAATCCCTCCTGAGATGTGTGCAAACCTGCTGGCCAACTACAAGAAACGTCTGACCTCTGTGATTGCCAACAAGGGTTTTGCCACCAAGTACTAAATCGAAGGGGTCAAATACTTATTTCCCTCATTAAAATGCAAATCAATTTATAACTTTTTTGAAATGCGTTTTTCTGGATTTTTTTTGTTGTTATTCTGTCTCTCACTGTTAAAATACACCTACCATTAAAATTATAGACTGATCATTTCTTTGTCAGTGGGCAAACGTACAAAATCAGCAGGGGATCAAATACTTTTTTCCCCCCACTGTATATTCCAGCATGACAATGCCCCTGTGCACAAAGTGAGCTCCATGAAGACATGGTGTGTTAAGGTTGGAGTGGAAGTACTCTCACATCTCTGAAAACATCTCTTAAGTAAATATAAACCATACCAATCTTTTATTTTTTTATTTTTTTATTTTTTTTAAATATCAACATAAAATCATGACATTACTTTGTCCTTTACCACATGGGCAAGTCAGTGTGTGAGGTTTGAGCCTGATATTTACAGAAATTATTTCATTACTTGTTAACACCAAACATGTCTTGGTTGATTAG
>CM042559.1:14797500-14980000 GCA_023630585.1 Cranoglanis bouderius
CTGCAAAACAAGTTCCTGTTATCACTGTTTATAGCTGCTATAAACATGGTTGTTCCATTACCAGCTCGTACTTTTTTCCTCTCTCATGAAGTTAATACGATTAAAAGCAGCTTGTCGCGAACTTTGGTCCTGAAGACTCTCCAGTGGTGGAAAACTGTTGCCAAAAGGGCCGACACTGGAGAATTCCTTCCATAATGGTTAAACAGACATCTGTTCAAAGAAAACCTCATCATATCAATAATCCTTGTCAAATAACAGCATGTCTTTGTAAATAAATAACGTATATCGTCCACAAATGACAACCTAGAACAGCCTTAGATAACGATAACCTTAGAACGAGTGGATTAACACAAATAAACACAAATAAAATTGATTTGAATCAAAGGCAGCCCTACTGTCCGAGCTGCTGTTATAGAAAATTAATGAACGCCTTCTGACCAATCGGATTCGAGAGTTCAGCAGCATGGAAAATATGAAAATCTGTGACAAATGTGTACTTAGATATTTGGGGGGGGGGGGGTGTCTCCAAATTGCATATTGTTGGATATTGATAAAACTTTGAGTAATTTCTTAGGCATTAAAAAAAAAAAAAAAAAGTATTACGAAAGAAACATTGATGATTTTCGATATAAACATCCCTCATAATTAGTTTTACAGTTATCTCGACTTTAATAGCTAATCTACGATTTCCTGATTGAAGTTTCTTGAGCCACACAACATACCCAGTGTTTCCTTTCCTCTTTCAATGACCTCATTAACTGTCACCGTGTCGCACTATTTTGACTTCCTTTCTGCGCTCGTCTCAGGTTTGCAGACTTCATCGAGGGCTCTCCACATCTACTGCCCAACGAAGTCTCGGTCCATGCTCAGGAGTACGGTTTGGGCGGATCGCTGTTCGAGGACGAGTCGTTCTCCACAGACGAGGAAGATGAGGGAGAAGCATGGGAGACCGAGGAGGACGAGAAACCTAACGTGTCTTCACCCTGGATGAACACGCAGAAAAGGAGTTGATGAGGGGAAATAAAACCGCTGTAGGTGCCGAATCGCTCCTGACTCTGTGGCGACGACTCTCTGTGCAACCAGGACATGAATGTGAAGACGCAAAGCCATACATGAGGTAGGATCCAGGAATGCGGCAATGATTGTACACCAGCTTAGAGACGTTTCCGCACTGAACTTCTCACTGCAAGAGGGTTTTGTTTTGTTTGACGTTAGAGGGATGACCAGTGGATTTGTTTTTCCTAAATAAGGGGTTACAGATAACATGAACACATCTGTGTTGTAATAAACCTGAACCATCATTATGGCTGAAGAGGATCTGAGATCATTTGGCAGGTTGGTGACATTGTAGTGTGTGCATCACACATTTCCAGTGGGTCTTTTTTGTTTGTTTGTTTTTTTGTTTTTTTTCCCCAAGTTTCATTTTGATGAAATGATTTATTGTTCTGAATTGTTTTACACCACAATCCTGTTGCAGGCATATTTTTGTTGGGGTTTTTGTTTTGTTGTGGTAAATGATTTGAGAACTTTTTACCCTGGAGTGCAAGTTTTTTTAAGAATTAAAATTTAAAAAAAGGAAGAGAAAAAAAAAGAAATGGGTGCATTTTTGTCCAAAGTTGGTTTCATGAACTTGAGATTTGATTGTTTGCGCTTAAAAAAAAAAAAAAAACAGGTTGATCTTTTTCCATCCACAATGCCAGCATGAGCACTAGGTGGCAGCAACACCATGTAAACATATTGTCGTGCATACGTTCACCCGTTTCCTTCCACTGTCCAAAAACATGCATTGCCTCTAGCTGTGTGTGTGTGTGTGTGTGTGTGTGTGTGTGTGTGTGTGTGTGTGTGTGTGTGTGTGTGTGTGTGTGTGTGCGCGTGCACATGGTGCCCTGCGATAGACTGGTGTCCCATCCAGGGTATATTCCAACCTAACGTCCAGCGTTCCTGGGATAGACTCCAGTTCCACTGTGACCCTGATCATCATAAAGCACTTACTGAAGATAAATGAATGAATGACATCTCAGCTATTAATGCATGTATTAAAGCAGGCTTTTTAAAAAATGTCACGAATTGAAATCCGACGTTTGTTCTTTTATTAGAATCCGATTTTTCATCATTTTTAGTTCCTAGTATCAACAAATTCAGTAATTTAAGAGTTTTTGGGTTTTGTTTCAGTAAAACACATTGATATTGGTAATATGATAAAAGGAATATATATATATATATTTTTTTTTTTAAACTCCTTGCTTATAAATGTCCTGATAAGCAGCTAACATGAACGAATGGTGACAGCACAGTTACCTTTTAATGCTTAATTATTAGTTTATGGCTACAAACAAGACAATTTGAAGTGGTCATGCTTGGTATCATAGTGCTGCTACATTATACCGCTTGACCCTTGACTTCTGAATTTGATGCAACAAGAATAAAGTATACTACTACATCAGCTTTTTTTTTTTTTTTTTTTTTTAATATAATAAAAGCCATGTCATCCTTAATCAGACCAGAGAGTAATTAAAATAATAGTCTATCCATGTAGTTAGTCTGTTATGATGAGTTTACAAAAACTAAATAATTTGCATTGCATTTGACTGGATGTGGCAATAGAGGATCTGCTACGGAAGCCATGCTGGTTCATGTTTAGAACATGCCGAATTAATGCCGATTGTTGTTCATATGTTTATCTGCTCAGCTACAGTATTTTTTTCCCCAAGAACTCATTTTGTTCTGCTGAAATACTGCTGACTGCCAGTTCACAATTCCTGACTTAACACTATCTAATAGCCACACATAGCACTTTGAGAAACCTGCTATTAGTGGTCAGTCTTAGAAAATATGGGCATTTTATCTTATTTCCCATTTACGTATTAGATCTCACAACACGAAACCCTTTAGTTCTCCCTTTACTGTGCGCCGTCACACATTTAACTCCCCTATGTGGCAATAAAACCCGACTCCTTTTCCCCTAAGCACGCATCAGGCAGCAGACTCGACCTCAGTTCCCCTTTAAACACTCCGGCTCGGCTGATCGCCACTAACCCTACACTTCTATTCAAATGGTGTGGTGATGGTGACCTTCAGAAGTCAGAATGAGCTCTTCTGCTGATGTTCAGGAACCATGGGAAAGCAGAAACCTCTCACACTGTCTCCTTTGTGTTGCTCCGTGTGCCCGAGTGAATGTCACTCAGCTTTTGCTTTTGCTTTCCTTCCAGCTGAGATTCAAACACGCAACCATTTCCTCATGTACTTCGTTGGCCCCTGCGTGATGCAAATTTTCTTTAAGTTCCTGTCACCTGCTAGGTCATGATGCCTGATCAGGATTCTTCAGTAGTGCAATGTGGCCATTTTGCATGTAGTTCCCTGGTAAAGAGATGTGTGTATGCAAATCTAACATGGAGGTAGGGACTCGTTTTTCCTCTCACCAGGTTTTCTTTCCTGGGAGAGCCATGAGACAGGAATGGGGATTCCCATCAGCATGGAGCTGGAAACGGGCTAACCTCGGGCAGAGGCAGCATGTAAAACACTCGGATTTTCCCAGGGACAGACAGGTAGACCTACACAGGTAATCCAGCAGCACATGTGTACTCCCCCACTGATGGACCACATCTCTGAGTAATGCAGAGAAGGTGGGCGTGTGTTGGGTTTCCTCCTGGTGTTTGATAACGCCCACTTCCTGTTTGTACATGAGGTTCCCTTTGTGGTCAATGATCGTAGGGAGGATTCCCTTGTTAACATGCAGGTTGTTAATATGACTGTACCAAATATTCAAGGTTAGGATTACCTGAATATTTTTTGCCTTAATAAATAGCCTAGAGTATCTTTTTAAATATTATGATAAATGTAAACGATTAGTAGTTTTCTCACAAAACAATCGGAAGTTTAGGTTTATTGCATTTTAAGTGACCCTTTCTACAGTTGATATATCCTTTTGACTTAGAAAAAAATCACTCTCTTTTACATTGCAAACAATAGAAAACAGACAAGTTATGCTATTATATGAGGATTTTTATAATCGACAGTATGATACGTACAGTACATCATTCATTGCCCAGACTTGAGCCTGTTATATAAACTAACCAGGAAATGAAATATAATTAAATAATCCTCTCTAAATGTGAAAACACAGACATGTGAATAAGGATCATTTATCATGACAATCATTCATGGCTACAAATACTAAAAAAAAAAAAAAAAATCCAGTATCCAAAAATAAATACAGTATGCCACCCAGTTTTTTTCTTTCTTTCATTAAGAACTGTAGTTCTAAAATATGATACAGGGCAGAGAAGTGTTTTAAAACTTTCAGGAATTTGGGTTACTGTTTATTCAATGGCATGCAATCATTCCTGCAATAACATGCTTCAGAATTACAACTGAGACTCGAAACTGGACCTTTGACAAGTAATGTGCTACTCATTCAGACATTCACCTTTTAAAAGACAGCAGCAGCCTGCATAAATATCACACACAGCTAACGAAAATCCATGTTTTGCAATGCAGTGACAGAATCTAGACTGAGAAAATGAAATACATGTGACAATTTATACATATAAAATAAGTCAGTAAATGAAAAACGTGAGACAAGGCACTTCAAAGGCAAAACAAATGCGGAGACTACAAGATCAGCATCAACCACAAGGTTTCCAGAGGTGAGAGTTGGCTTAAACTGATACCACTGATGGTAGGGGGAGGGGGGAAGGGTGAAATTAATGAATCACTTCTGATAATGTAATATTTATTGCAACAAGATCATTTTGGTTTGCTATCAAACAGGCTTTTTGGGAGGGAGAGAAATCAGGTTCAGGACTGTGGAACTGGACAGCAGTGATCAAGATGACATACTGTGTATCCTAATAAAAAAAATTTAAAAAAAAGCACACACCGCCTGCAGTGGGCCTTTCATCACTCATTTACATTTATGGCATATGGCAGACACTCAAACATTCAAGCTCAGACTGGGACTGCGCAGTATCCTGATCACTAAGACCAGCGGGTGAAAGGTGTTCAGTGAAAGCAGGTCTAAAACTAGACTGTGTAGATAGATTTTCCACTCAACTAGAGGTGTACACGGGATGGTTTTTTAAAATCCCAATCCCACCCACTTCTAAAAGAATTCTGACCAAGCACCAATCCCACTGGCTCCTGAAAGAATTCTGACAAATCATTCTTAAATCATTCTGATCAATCCCGCCCGCTACTGGAATAATGCAGACCAATCCTGCCCTCTCCTGAAAGAATTCTGATCAATCCCACCTGCTACTGGAATAATGCTGGAACCAATCCTGCCCTCTCCTGAAAGAATTCTTCCCACTCTCTCCCGCTCCCCAAAGAATTCCGACTGATCCTGAAAGAATTCTGAAGTCTCCTGCCCACGCCCGAAATCATTTAGACCAATCCTGCCCATTCCCGAAAGAATTCTGACTAATCTTGCCCACTCCTGAATAAATTCTGACCAACCCCACCCACTTCTGAAAGGATTCTGACTAATTCCAGCCACTCCTGCAAAAATTCTGACCAATCTTGTGTCTTGACCGATCTTGCTCACTCCAGCAGAAAATTCAACCGATTCCCCCCTGCTCCTGAAAGAACTCTAACCAATCCTATTTTCTCCCAATTCTAACCAATCCCACCTGCCTACAGATAGTTTGACCAAACCCGCCCCCTCTCACAGAAAATTCGACCGATCCTGCCAAAAGTTCAACTTTTCATTCCAGCAGAAAATCTGACCAATTCTGCCCACTCCCACAGAACGCATGACCAATCCCACACCGCCAAAAAAATTCTGACCAATCCTGCTTGTTTGCACATACCCTAACAAACTTAATTGGTTCGATTTCACAAGATATAAACGTATTTGTAACGTAAACTGTGACCCGGGCCAGGATAAAGCATTGACTGAAACTGGCCTTTCGTTAAACTGGCCACACGACAGTAAAATTCAAAACGTCCGCCCCCACATCTTTAGGTACTGCATATCTCTACACTCAACTCCTGCGAGAGCATGTTAATGTCAGTCCAGACACGTAGACTTGTGTTTATGTTTATCTATGGTGTGCTTCGGTCATATTGGTACTTGTTAGCTGACTGATAACCTAGATTTCTTATAGTTACATATATTACTCTATTATTGTGCATCACTGTTACTGAAGTCAGACTTGTATGATTGTCATTAATCGTTTGACTCACTGAATTTGTGACTTGGGGGTTGGTGCACTAACTTTTATCCCAAATCCATGTTTGTAGTTGTGGTTATTTTTATTTTTCCTACAACTTTCTTTCACTTATTATTCGTAGACACTTATTATTCATAGACGCTTGATGGAAAACTCGGTCAACTCCTTTATCAGCTCTGTTACTGGATTCTGCCTCACTTAAATCTCTTTAAAGGTTTCTACGAAATGAATAAATAAATATAAACATCACCTGCACTTGAAGTGAATTCATACATAGTCTGGAATGCATTTCCGGTGAAATAAAAAAAAAAAAAAAAAAAAAAAAAGAGAGAGAGATGGGAGAAAATAATATAAAATTCAAACACCAGTGCATTGCCACAAGTCCTTTTCGATACAGTGTAAGAAGTTCAATTCACTTCCTTACCGTCAACTTGTAATAAGAAAAGGCATTAAACCAAGAGATGGACATTTTCTTCACTACTCTTCCCTTTACCACTTGATGACCGCTCTGAACTCTGCTTCAGTATTTATTGATACCAAACAGACGCACTCCATGGAACTGGGGCAACTTGGGCAGAAGGACACTAAGAAGGGAGCTTGTGTTGATCAGGAAGTGGGTGGCATCATATTTGGTGTAAAAGCTGGCCAGAATGTACCTAAGAGAGGACAAAAATCGTAGTGGCATTTGCAACAAGTAATTATATCAGTAATAAAGATCAATAAACAAACTGTAAATGGAAAATGATAGCCTGTAAGTATGAGGAGAAGACTTTATGATGTGGAGTAATAGAGTGATAAATTCATGGTATACCATACAATGCTACCAACTTTTCAAAGAGCGCAACACTAAAAGCCATTTCTACCAAAGCGCTGGTGAATTCTCCAACCCGACTGGTCAGAAGGTAATTAATGGGGACTTGTATGTTTTTTGGAGGGAAAGATGTAGTGTCAAATGGAAATGGACAGCAGATTTTCATTGTTGATTACTGTCCTAAAACAGCACACCCAGTCATGCTTTATTCCTTAATCTAAATTTTTTTTTTAATCTGAAAACTTTACATTAACACAACTATTTGTACAATTTCATATATACAGTACTGTGCAAAAGTTTTAGACAGGTGTGAAAATTCTGTAAAGTAAGAATGCTTTCAAAAACAGACATGTTAATAGTTTATATTTATCAATTAACAAAATGCAAATTGAGTGATGAAAACTTTGCCTTTGCCTTCAAAACAGCATCAATTCTTCTAGGTACACTTGCACACAGTTTTTGAAGGAACTCGGCAGGTAGGTTGGCCCAAACATCTTGGATAACTAACCACAGTTCTTCTGTGGATTTAGGCAGCCTCAGTTGCTTCTCTCTCTTCATGTAATCCCAGACAGACTCGATGATGTTGAGATCAGGGCTCTGTGGGGGCCATACCATCACTTCCAGGACTCCTTGTTCTTCTCTTAATGACTTTTGCTGTAAGCTTGGGGTCGTTGTCATGCTGCAGAATACATTTAGGGCCAATCAGATGCCTCCCTGATGGTATTGCATGATGAATAAGTATCTGCCTGTACTTCGCAGCATTGAGGAGACCATTAATTCTGACCAAATCCCCAACTCCATTTGCAGAAATTTTGCAAGGAACCTCCACCATGCTTCACTGTTGCCTGCAGACACTCATTTGTGTACCGCTCTCCAGAACTTCAGCAAACAAACTGCCTTCTGCTACAGCCAAATATGTCAAATTTTGACTCCTCAATCCACAGCACCTGCTGACATTTTTCTGCACCGCAGTTCCTGGTTTCGTGCATAGTTGAGTCGCTTGGCCCTGTTTCCACGTCGGAGGTATGGCTTTTTGGCCGCAAGTCTTCCATGAAGGCCACTTCTGACCAAACTTCTCCGGATAGTAGATGGGTATACCAGGGTCCCACTGGTTTCTGCCAGGTCTGAGCTGATGGCACTGCTGGACATCTTCCAATTGCGAAGGGAAGTAAGCCTGATGTGTCTTTCATCTGCTGCAGTAAGTTTCCTTGGCTGACCACTGTGTCTACGGTCCTCAACGTTGCCCGTTTCTTTGTGCTTCTTCAAAAGAGTTTGGACAGCACATCTGGAAACCCCTGTTTGCCTTGAAATTTCTGCGTGGGAGAGACCTTGATGATGCAGTATAACTACCTTCTGCCTTGTTGCTGTGCTCAGTCTTGCCATAGTGTATGACTTTTGACAGTAAACCGTCTTCAGCAGCCTCACCTTGTTAGCTGAGTTTGGCTGTTCCTCACCCAGTTTTATTCCTCCTAAACAGCCGTTTCTGTTTCAGTTAATGATTGTGTTTCAACCTACATATTGAATTGATGATCATTAGCACCTGTTTGGTATAATTGTTTAATCATACACCTGACTATATGCCTACAAAATCCCTGACTTTGTGCAAGTGTACCTAGAAGAATTGATGCTGTTTTGAAGGCAAAGGGTGGTCACACCAAATATTGATTTGATGTAGATTTTTCTTCTGTTCACTCACTTTGCATTTAATTGATAAATATAAACTATTAACATGTCTATTTTTGAAAGCATTCTAACTTTACAGCATTTTTACAGCCAAACATTAGTTTTCGAGCACAAAATTAAATGTTACAATTAAATGTTGCATTAAAGAAAGCAGCATATTACGTAAGAGACACTTTTCGGACAAAAGCCACAATGAAGGCTGCTGGGTTTTGCTACAAAAATAAGAAGCGAGTGCGAAAGTCAAAGTCTCCAGAAGAACTGTGGCTGGTTCTGCAAGATGCTCAATAAAACTTACCAGCTCATTTCCTTATAAAACTGCACTAATTGTACCGGAGACTACTTTTTTTTTTCCACACCAAATATTGACTTTGTTTCAATTACTACTGTTTACTGCTCTTTACGGTATTTTTTCTAAATGTATAAACATTTAATTTCATTATTTTGAAGGCATCTTTGGTCTACAGCATTTCTTTGCATGTTCCTAAAACTTTTGCACAGTACTGTGTGTGTGTGTGTGTGTGTGTAATTTTTATTTTTATTTATTTATTTATTTATTTAAATGGGTATTTATGCATAATTTATGGCGCCACAAAAAAATTTAAACTACAGTCCTAAATTAATAATAAAATCTCACTTTCACTGCACCTCATGGTTTTTGTTACTCGCTGCCTTTAGACATATTGTTTTACTTATGTTTACTTTGATCGTACCGTTTTAATTAGACATTACAGATCTTACATGCGCTCCCACTGTTTATCACCACGTCCACACTGTGAGTGAGGAGCAACGCAGCCTCGTTACTAATAAATCACTTACAGACCGCTCCCGTTATAATAAACGACAGAATTTACACTGCAAGCGTGCAAATACACCATATAATGACAATAAACTTGATTTAAACTGAACCTCTTAAGCAACTCGCACCAGTTTCCCCAGCCCCTTGCACACAATGGAGCATTTTGGATATAAATATAAGTTTGTGCTCGTGCATCACTGTCGTGCTTCCGTGATACACAAGCTCTGCTTTGTAAAGTTTGCAGGTTACAATCTTCTACACTACTTTTAATATAAAATGCTCCCGTCTTAGAGGACTTGGGTCGCACACTTTTTTGGATACCACCCTTCTAAAATTCATACACTAGACGGCAGAGCGCATAGTGTAAGTATATAGTACGCCATTTGGGACAAAACTTTGGTCTGTACTCTCCGAAGTGTGTATTCGGAACAGAAGTAACGTAATGAGTAAACGTGCACCGTGCAGACCGAATAATCAATAATGAGATTCGTTGACAACGGTTTTCATAATCGATTATCATCGATATTATCGACTAGTTGTTGCAGCTCTAATTATTAGTCATTTTAATATTTCAAGTATTATTGTATCACAGACCACGAGCCCATTTTTGTTACTTATGGCCATGAAGGAACACCTGTGGAGACCCAGCACACTCTCTATCGTGTATAAATTTAATTTGTTTGTCTTTAATTTTATCCTAATAGTATGCAAACATTTGCACTCCACTGTATATAGACACACACCAGATGTTTAAAGCCTCTAGTTTCTCACAAAGCTCATGTCATGTCACTAGGATACTAAAGGTTAACTCACAGCACTATTGGAGAAATGGTGAGAAATTTCCTTGATGATGTGAACTGGATGCCGTAATCCATTTGTTCCCAGTGAGTGAGCAGGCGGGCTTTTCCCTGGTCTGGTGTCTCAAATGGAGTCCCCTTTACCGTGTGAAGGAATACGTACATGGCCTGGAAAATAAAACATGTAGTCAGCACTCGACTCCAGGACTGACAAAGAACTTCATTCGAGTGTTCACAGCGTAGACGTCCGCTGATGGTTCCGTTTCGAATTTTTTACTTCCTTCTTAAACAGAAGTGTCACTGACGATTACTGACTAATATTTACACAGGGCTGGATCCTACTCATTCTCCTTTCTCCTATCAACAAACAGAACTGGGTAGCATGAAGTGCACCTCCATATACAAAAACCATCTCTAACAATTTTTTTAAACATCAAATAACATCTTTTTTTTAATGAAAAGGAGATGAGTTACAAATAAAGAACTTGTAGGAGAAAATCAAACAATTAGTCAAAAAAATATTTTTATATCTAATGAAGAGTTCGTCTGTGCTCTAGACGTACTCATGATACGAGTCAGCTCCAGAATTATTGGCACCCTTGTTAAAGATGAGTAAAAATTGTTATGGGGGAAAAATGTCTGATTAATTACCTTCGTCTCGACCTTAATAAATGAGGAAAAAATCGAATATTTAATTGAGGAAAATTTATTCTAGGAAAAAGTAAAATAATAAAATGTTTTTTAATAAATTTAATTAAAGGTTACATTTCCATGAGAGATTTCTCATAACCTTTTCCCATCTTTTGTATTATTATTAATAACAATAATAATACATCCCATTTATATAGCATCATTCGAACACTAAAGGTTGATCTCTATGGGTGCCAATACTTCTGGTGTTGACTGTACCTGCGATTGTGATGAGGAAATTACGGAAAACTCCGTTTAAGTTCTTGTAGCTTTACACTATTGTAATGTACAGCCTGTGTAAAGTGAGCGTGACGTCTAAGCCTAGTTATAATTTGCATTTTGACAAGTTGCTAGGGTTCCTTTTTAACCAAAAATCTATGTACAATTTTCACCTGTCACCTATCAATGTGTTCCCAGCATGCATCACTCCTTTAACAACTGCGTGGACTGTATCTTGCATGGACTGACCAGATTGTGAATGACGTTGGTTAAGGTCCACACGATTGGCACGCTGAGGAACGGGATGCTCAGTAAGACGATGTGTAAGACGACGGTCAGCAGCAGGTAGGTGAGCCAGATCCCTCTGCTGTTCATCACCCGCGTGTTGGGGTTCACCTCGCTGTGAGCGACCCCCACATTCATTCTGCAAGCGCTGCAAGAAAGGACAAGAAAGGGAAACGGTGCTTTCAGACAGTTTAACACAATGGTTCTTGTTTACGGGAGGAACGCATAGATTTAGTTTTCCTGCTCTAGCAGCCTTCATTTAATCGAGAATTAACAGAAAACTCCACCCTGATACACGGTAAACATGTTTATATTGAAATATCTGATGTGTTTAGCGATTTTTGGTGCTACTTCGTGCCGTATTTTCGTTATTCCTGGGAGAAGCTAGCGCTTGTCTGCCGAGCTGATGTCACTGTGTGACACTGCTTGTGTAGTTACAATGACATTTAAAAGGAGATAACACAAGGGACACCAGCCAGGTTTCGCTATTACAAAGGAACGCACGCTTCATTTCTATCTCACCTTATCTATTATTCCCCCCCCACCCCCACCAAATATGTTTTGGTGTAAAATGTCATACTAATAAGACATCCAGCACAGAAGCAGTGGAGACGTCGAAATGTTGGACTAGTCTGTGCAGAGTTATAGCAGAGACTCGTGATCTACGAGATGACGAGTGCGATGGTGTCGATGCCAGTTTTAGCACTAAAGCCAAAGGATTGGAAGCTGATCCATTTGAGCAGGGTGTAAAGACGAGGAGGTGACAGAGCTGAACAGATTAAAGCACTGCTGCATCACTGTCCTGAGGTATCAGCAGGCCAAAACAGAATTTCATTACAAAATATTTTTTCTCCACACACACACACACACACGTTTGCACATATTAATGATAAATATTGATTCGCACAGGGTTGAAGGTGGATTTTTTTTTTTTTTTTCCCCAGTATGTCAGTAAGGTGTGTTAGATCAGGGAGAATGCACCAGTATCTACCTTTTGGTTCGCAAAGATATGAAATACCAAGTTTAATTTAAAAGTAAGATGGGATGGAATCTTCTCACAGATAGATATGGAGTAGATTGGCAATATTGTGATTTTAATGAGTGAAGATTGTATACATAAGTGGAATATTTAAAATAGATTTTGCCTCACTAATGAGCACCTTTAGATGATCTTTCAATGATCTCATAAAGACATGACAAGAGTTAAGAAGTTCTACCTAATGTGCGATGTATATGTATAGAAATAATTAATTAATTAGGCTAGTTAGCTAGCAACCCTTGCTAGCAAAGTCGTAAAGCGACTCCCTGAATTTACACCCAAACACTGGATTTCGCGTTTGACACCATAATCCCGAGCTGTAATCCTGCATTAAAGCGATACAGAACATTTACATTTCAACCCAGACGATTAAATCAAGTAAATTACTTAGTAAGAAATATTATCATAAGATAGACACGCACCTTGACTGTAACCAGGAAATCACGAAATTCCCCGCTTAGCTCCGCCCTCTCCTGTTTCTGATTGGTCGTCGTTCCCTAACTGACCCCTCCCTTCAGTGTTTCTGATTGGTCCTCTATCTACCCTCATAACGCTATCGGCTGGAAATAAGATCTTTCTTTTTTATTATTATTATTATTATTTTATTTAGTATCAGGTTTTAAGCGTTGGACGATTTTTGATATCATAAGACAGACTCCTACCGTGACCGTAACCAGGAAATAAATAAAATTAAATTCCCCGCTTGGTTCCGCCCTTTCCTATTTCTGACTGGTCGTTGTGTCCTGTCTATTTTCCTTCCAGCTTTTTTATTGGTCCAGTACCCAAGTTGGTAAGCGATCACTAGGAAACAAGATCTTACATATATATATATTTTTAAATGTTTTTCTTTGCCCTATTTAGTACAATGTTTTGAGCTATATATCTTTCTTTCTCATATGTTCATAGCCTATTATTTTTATTTATTTATTTATTTATTTATTTTTTGCTGGGTCTGTTGATGGCATTTCCACTTCCGCATTGTGTAATAGGAGTAAGAGGAAAAAGGAATAACAAGCTCCATATCAACAATGGTCCTTTAGCTCTTCTTTTGACTTTCTTCAAGCTCTTTTATATATATATATATATATATATATATATATATATATATATATATATATATATATATATATATATATAAAGCTAAATTAAAGATCTATATATAATTGAGCCAAATCACCTTATGTGAAGTAATATTCAGAGTAATCTATTAATTTAATAGTTTGTTTATAATGTATCAGGAAGACATTTAGAGAAAATGGGAATGTTTTTGGAAAGCACACCTTCCTCCTCTTCTTTCAACCCGACTTTGACTGCAGATTGGGAAATTCAGTCATATTGACCATATCATTTCCTTATTGGTGCACTGCCACACTGAGGACTGAGTTCCTCTGTGGGTAATGATTTCATAGGAAATACAGTTAAAAAGGGGTGGGGGAGTTTTTTTTTTTTTTTTTTTTTTTTGGGGGGGGGGGGCAAATACACGGGAGACAGTGCTTTGTACAGCTTGTTTATAATTTTATTAAATATGTTTAAAAAAACAAAGTTACATTGTAACATACTGTAATGTACTCAGCACATAGCAAAATGATGAAATAAATAACAATAAATATTGTTAAAATAAATAACTTAATAAATACACAATATGTTATGCAAAACATGAAGATCCTTTTCAGGATTCTCTATCGTGATAGTTCCACAATGTAATTATTAATTAACTTGTAACTTATGAGAACATTTCTTCAAAATGCAGCAGTTTTAACACATTTTGACCAACATGATCATGATAAATAATCATTAAACATTAATTCCCATCTATGCTGACTTTTGAAGTGAAGCCAAATGGTTAAAGACACGAGCCGTCATGATGGAGAAGGAGTACAGACGCTCGACACTGTCACGGCACAGGTAGCCCTCAGTCATCCAGCTATCCATCATCATAGGTGTCGGAGGCTCGGATGGCTCCTGTGGTCAGATTTTAAAGTTAGCAGCAATAATGCATCAGTTACACAGTCAAAGAAATATAACAGAGGAAACCAACAGTCGCAGACACTTAAACTGCATTAACCTGGAGCTCTGAATATTTTGAAAATCAGGTTGAGAATCTTTATATTTACAAGAACATTCACCAAATGCATGCACACATATCATTTATAGGACAAACAAATCTAACGAATGCTAAGATTAAAACTAAAAGAAGTTGTTTCCTTGTATCATCAAATTCCTTGTATTATCAAATCCAAATTTAGATGCTTGTTTAAAGAAATGTTACCTTTAGTGCTTCCAGGATTTGTTCTGTCACCTCAGCTATAGCTGTAGCATTTGCTCTCCACTTGTCACACTTGGTGTTTTGGCCCTGAAATATTCCACTGTCCCCAAAGATCCTGCTATAGTTCTTCAAAGCAAGAACAACCCTGGACAGGCAAGTCTGAGAAAAAAAAAAAAAAACTAGGGTTAGTGAATCAGTTGGATCACATATGGACCACGTATTGAACATAATGTTTAATATCTATAGCTGTTTATTTTGTAATCAGGATGTATTACGCTTTGATATTCCACGCAATACTGACAGATGTGTTAGTCCACATTTTAAACCTACTACAGCTCTAATGCAAATGAAACCAGGCAATATATGTTGAAGAATGTCATTAGTTCACATCCCAGTACTGCTAAGCTCCCAACTGTTAACCCTCAAAAACTTTAAGTCATGGATAAGTTCAACTATAAAATGAGAATTTCTGCAGAGAGTATTTACCTCTGCGTTGGTCTTAAGACTGCCAGGATCACACTTGTCCTCAGACCTGATCATCAGTGGAGGGTCGCTGACTGCAGCCACCTCATTCGGGGTCTCCACCTGAAGAAAGCAGAATAAATATTGATTATGCCATTCTTTAAAAAAAAAATTTTAAAAAATAAATAAGAATAATTATTTATGAGGATATTATTCTTAATAATAGATGTTATTTAACATAGTATTACAAAGACATAATTTTAATTACTGGGTTTTTAAAAAGGGTATTAAACTGTACCATTCATTGTATAGAAAGGTCTATACAATGATAGTGTACCTTTAAATCCTTACACTAAAAATTAATTATGGCACAATTATGTACCTTAAGTGTGTTTTTTTTTTTTTTTTTTTTAAAGGCACACTATATCCATGATTAAAGGTTAAATATACATATTAAAGGATGCAAAGGATAAAGGTACAACACCAGTGATAAGGAACAGACCAGTTTGGTATCTAAGTAGTATCTTGTATGTCATCTATCACATACAATTTTAAAATAATTTAAGGTATATAATTAACCTACTTTAAGTAGGTTTAAGTACTTAACTCTAAGTACTTTTATTTCTGTGAGAGTGTAATAATCCTAATATAATATCATTTAAATCACCCAAATCGTGCAAGAAATAAAAACACAATGAAATTAGAAACTTCCTCGAACGGGTTAATGAAGAATGTGTCTAAATTCATGTCGGCACTCACCTCTTCATATAAACGTCTCGCTTTTTCGTTGAGCTTCAGTGCCAGTGTCTTGCCCTCCGTGTAGTTCGTCTCGGTGACGCGCACTGGAGCGCCGAGCGCGCACACGAGCATCACCGCAACGAGCGCAAACTGCTGAAATGGGCTCATGGTCAGAAGAACGTTCCTGAGACTTACTACACGAGTATAATATGAGCCTGTACGCTTCTTTATCCTTAAGCTATGAAGCACTGAGATACCTCTGCATTTGTAGTCCCACATACTCACCTTATTTATAAGGGCGATGATGAGTCACGTGAGGAGTTTCCCGCCTCCGCAGCCACAGGTACAGTGTGGGTTTCCACCATTCAACCAATTGCATCATGTCATAGCGTTCCACTCCGTTTAGGACACGTTTTTTTTTTTTTTTTTTAAACATTTTAATAATGTCTGACTATATAGTTGGGAAGAAGTCCAGTCGCCATATCCCAAGATGCATGCTTATTATTATTATTATTATTATTATTATTATTATTATTATTATTATTATTATTATTTTGTTGTTGTTGTTGTTGTTGTTGTTGTACTACTTGACTAATAGAGCGCTGATTATAGCTTAGACTTCCAGAAAACAAGGGTACTAATCTGTACCATTCCATGTCGCTGGGAATGTCCCTTTTGTACCTGTGTCTTCTTGCTTGCAAAAGAGTATATAGTGATAGTGTACCTTTAAATGAGCATTTATGTACCTTAAATGTTTTTTTTTTCTTTAATTTTACATTATGTCCACAGTTCCAGGTGAAAGATACAATATCACAACCCCAGCAACCAGGAAAAACATCCAGTTTAGTACCTTTTTTTTAAGATCTGAGAGTATAGATTAATTCACTGTATTCACTGTAAGACATTTCAGTTTAGAAACGAAAGAAAGTTAACCTGCTGCTTTGAAAACGTGAGTAGATTCAACTTGAAGATAACCTTTGTTTCAACTCAAAAAGTTACGCTTTAAGTCAAGACAATGGATTATCTGAAGTTTAATTTTTGAAAACCTGAGCTCAGTATCCAAAACTGGCAAATGGAGTGAAAGAGAAGAAATGAGTTCACATAACTTAATAGGGCTATCTTGTTTTACAGTGACTTGGAAAAGAGTAAAGAGTATATAGTGATAGTGTACCTTTAAAACTTTACTAAAACGTTTTGTAGCCTACCTTAATTCTCTCTCTCTCTCTCTCTCTCTCTCTCTCTCTCTCTCTCTCTCTCTCTCTCTCTCTCTCTCTCTCTTTTAATTATTTACGTTATTTTACATTATATCCACATTTCCAGGTGAAACATACATAGATAATATTACAACCCCAGCGACCAGGAAAACATCCAATTGAGTACCTTTTTTTAATCGGAGAGTGTAGATTAGTTCATGGTTATGTTTATTGGGATGCTCACACAAACTGAAGTGGTTCTTTTCATTTAAACACTATTTAAAAACAATTCAAAAAGATGAAACAAGATGAATGCAGGAGCAAACAGGCGTTTTAGTTTTTGAAATGTTTTCTCTGGGCATAGACAAATAAAGTGATTGGTTTAAAAAAAAAAAAAAAAAAAAAAAAAAAAAAAAAATTCAAAAACACTCCACAGGTCTATTTGCGACTGATGGACGTAGTTACTTTAAACAGAAAGTGGTGGATTTGCATTTGATTGATCATTACGTCCATGATTATCATTTTCATTATTTATGTATCTATGTCCTCTCCTGTGTACCTAACACAGGTTTGCACAATTAGGATCTACTAAAAAACGACTCTATTTTGAGACTTTCTTTGCGTCTTTTTGTTTTATTGTATTTTATTTTGCTCTAATATCTAATATATACTTAATGTGTTGTCTAATTAAACTAATCTGATTATCTAATTAATCTATTGTTTAATGTGTGCTGTCGTGTCTTACTTTTGTATATGCAGTTTTTGTGTGAAATTTCGTTCCATTATTATATCAGGCTACATATTGGCTGAAGCTGTTGGCTAATAGGTTAGGCCTAGCTGAATAAAATGACTTAATTTCTCCACAACATCAGTGGTTGAATGAAATATCCCAGACTTCTTTTTTCCGGTAGGTACATGGTTGTGAAAGGAATGAATGAATTTTAATGACTGATGCTGTACTATACACCTGTGACCTGGACACACACACCCACACCCACACACACACCCACCCACCCACCCCGGACCAACAGGTTTGTTTTGGAAGTTCTGAAATGCGACCATGAATGATTCTGTATACTGTATAAATTCCAGAAAATCCCTTTTCAATTAAAACGTAAAATCAGTGCTTCCTGTTCAAATTAAATTCTTGAAGCATTGTGGTCGCTATCTGGCACAGCTCCATTGTTGTCATTTCGAAACAGGAAATGAGAAGTGAATGACTGTATATTTATGAATAGCTTTGTAAGTTTAAATATGTAAATATGATGTCATCCATCATATGGACTTTTGATAGGTCTCTACCATTGCATTGTCAATGATGACACTGTTTCATGAGAACAAATCTTTTATTCCACATTGCAGAAATTGTGTCTTAGTCAATAAATCACTCTGATGCATGTGTGATTCACCAGTTGCTCATTTTTAATCTCTCTTATGTTATCATTCCATTCTTCCATATAGATTATTGCTCACTCCAGTGTCATTTTATAGATTTAAATATCATTTGGTTTACAAGATCTGTTCATTCCAGCAAACAAAACAAAAAACACAATACTCCCAAGCTTTTACTGTAGTTTGCTTTAATGTTTCTTTAAAAAAATGATTTGACAGTAATTTGACTTCATGAGTGACTGCATATCTTACAGAGCATTTTCTTTATTTTTCCTTGCATTTTTGTTTTATTGTCACAGTGAACTGATTTGATATTAAAGAACAACAGAGAGGAGATCTTACCATTAATAAATCGTCTATTGTACCTATCGCAAATGATAGAACTGAGATCAGAATCCGAATCATTTTCATTTGCAGTATACATTTACATGTATTAGGAATTTTTCTTAGTGTTTTGTCACAACACGATACATTCAGCACACACCTCACAGACAACACAGCACAATTACACCACCCTAATAGATAAACATTGCACCCAATATACAAATAATACACCTTAAATGGAAATGGTGGGCTCATTTGTAACTTACATGACAGTGGAGGTAGAAATAACAGCTAGATGCTATTCAGGGTGCATTAAACGTGCGAGTGGAACAATTGTGATATATAATAAATAATAGCAATGATATATAGTAATGACAATATTAATGAATAATATATTTAATAAACAGTGTACTAATAAATAGATGCTCATTATTTTGTATATTATAGCCTATTTACATGAAAATGAACTCTTTTCATTTGCCAAACTTGCAAAACAAAGTCAATAAATCTAAAATAAATAAATCTTAAAAAAAAAAAAAAATCTTTTAAAAATTCTTCAGTGGTTCTTTACACCACCATAGGTTCTGCAAAGAACCTTCTTCTTGTCAAGAACCATTTTTCACTGTATAGAGTTCTTGAGTTGAGCTGTATGGTTCTTTGGAGCTTAAACAAGTTCTTTAAGTTCCATTATAGGTTCTTCAGAGCAGAGTATTGGTTCTTCAAGCTATCATCCTTTGACAGGTTAAAGTGAACCCTATAAGGTTCTTTGCGGGACTGGAAAAGGTTCTTCTGGCATCACTCTTAAGAACCTTACTTTGGTTCCTTAAAGCACAAACTAAGGGTTTTCAGAGAACTTATGATAACATGGTCCTTTGTGGCACTGCTGTGAAGAGCCATTTCAGGGTTCTTTAAAGTACCAGTAAATAGATGGTTCTGGAAAGAACATGAGAGTAAAAGGTTCTTTGTGCAACTTAAAAGGGTTCTCCTATGGTATCAGGCTGAAAAACCCCATTTTGGTTCTAATTGGTAGGTTACATTTATTTTTAAGAGTGTATTCAAGGAAAAAGATGTTATATCTTATCCAGTAATTAATAAGAAAGTGTAGATGTAAATACACTTTTCAGTTTTAGTTCTATTCTTTGTCATATAGAAGGTTTGTTATGCAAGTTTGTCAAATGAAAACAATTAAGTTTTATAAGTGGCAGCTTTTTCCACCCCAAAAAACCCGGTGCTTACAATAAAACCCCGTATATACACGAGAAAAAGCCTTTCAGAACTACTGATGCTCGGACCACTGTGTGATCTTTTTTAATATCTAATTTGAATATAACAAAATTAATATAAAGCCTTTTTAAATGAACATTTTTAGGTAATTGTGTATTTTCTTTAAAGTAAAATTAGTAGGATAAGCTATACGGGATACCTTTCAGATTAAAAAACAACAACAACAACAAACAAACAAACAAATTATATACAGTATATATGAGTTGGAGGGAATAATTTGTCATGCTTTGATAATTCATACACAGATGATCAATCTTTTGATGTCTGAACCTGTATAATTTTTAGTTTTGAAAGTCCCATTTTATTTTCTCACAAATGTGTCAAATAATTGTATTTGAATGATGTGCAGGATTTTTTTTTTCTGAATTACTGAACAAAATGAAAATTCCCATTGTTGTGTGTGGAGCCGTTGCGATTCCTTACAATTCTGAGCATAATACTTTGGTTTCCTCATCTAAAAGTTGCTCAAATATTGTGCTCTTTAATTGTGGTTTTGCATGCAGTGTGCTGAGCTTTGTGTAACAAGGAAGTGAGACTGCACCCTATGCACAATGTGTGTAACTAATATACAAGAAAATGTTGTTTCAATACTGTTTCGTCACTCAGCATGTCCGTGTGCACCACCCGTACTGGCTAAAGTGCAGAGCCCGTGCCTTTCCAGTGAATGGGGAAAAGTACTGAAATTATAGATCCAGTCCTTATATGGTGGCGTAGTTAAAATTGTGTATTTATATATATTTTTTAAAAAGCAAAAGAAAGTTAAAGTACTGGTTCTTTTTTATGCATTAAAAAAAACAACAACAGCAACAACAACAATTTGTTTGCTGTTTTGAAAAGAAAAGCCATCAGATCATAATGCTTTCTGCATGAATTGTGGTCTAGAAGTATATATTACAGTATATACTATATCTATTAGAAACAACTCGTTCACAGCGACCTGGATGTGGAGAGCATTCCACAAGATCTAAGCCTAATAATAAATGGGTTGTTATTTAGCATTTATGGAAGGAGTCTTCAGTGTCAGCACTTTGTAGCAGTCAGTAAGTTTACTGGCATGGGAAAGTCTTCAGGACAGAGAACTTTGGACTTTTCCAGTTTCTCTGTAGCATGATCAGCTGCTTTTTGCTTGTTTTTTTGTTGTTGTTGCTGTTTTTTTTTGGTTTTTTTTGTTTGTTTTTTTGTCTTATTAACTTCGAGAGAGAAAAAAAAAAAGGCTGGTGATGGAACAACTGTCTATAGCTGCTGTAACAACAGTGATAACAGGAACTAACTTTTGCATCGACTGTAACTCTAACCGATTAAAATGCACAACATGTAATTGCTGGCAATTTGCTGTGGTATAAGAGTAATAAAAATACTTCAGGACACGCTGTTATTGGAATATGATCAACTTCAAGCTGGTAAAGCTGTTAGACTTATTTTCCTATAACGCCCAAGTGTTTTATTCCTTACACATATCCGACCATTTTCTACAATAAGGCTCTTTAACAATCTTCCCATACTTCAAGTAAATAAACAGCCCTTAAGATGCCACCGGATTTCCCCTGACAAATAATGTTTAAGGCAATAATAAAAACAGGGCTTTTTTTAAAAAAATGTGTGCTTCTTGCATCACTATGTGAATGCCCTTTAATGTGACTTTGTGATTTGAGTTTTCAACTAAGTTCCCTTTAGAGAGAGATAAGGGTAATACTGACTATCAAAAAGTACAGTGACAGAAATACCCTGATTCCCACATGCCACTGCCACTATGCGCATACCCCTTTTGTTATCTAATAGAATCTAATGAATTTTCCATGAAGGGTGTGGGAAACAACAATGCATTTATGAAGACAGTTGCAGAAACTTGATTATAGATTAGTCTAATTAATTAATTACACAAGGTTGGGCAATTAATTATTAAGTTTGGGCATAGACTATAATAGTATATTACTATGTATGATTGATGTATAATTAAATATGATTTATTTTTAATGAATGAGATTAAAATGGGGGGAAAAAGGCTCTAATAATGATTCTATATGCTTGGGTCATTAGGAGCGGTGGTAGGTCAGTGGTTAAGAAGTTGGGCTACTGATCGGAAGGTCGTGAATTGAAATCCCAGCACTGCCAAGCTGCCACTGTTGGGCACTTGAGCAAGGCCTTTAACCCTCAACTGCTCCCCAGGTGCCGCAGCAAAAATGGCTGCCCACTGCTCCGGATGTGTTCGTGGTTTGTAGTGTGTGTGTGTGTTCACAACTCCTAATGTGTGTGCATTAACTTGGATCAGTTAAATGCAGAGAACAAATTCCAAGTATGGGTTACCATACATTGGCCTTCACATGTCACTTTACTTTACACTTCACTTTTCATGTACCCAAAATGAAGGTGTGGAATAGCTACACATTTCATCCATGCTGTATATTAATAAATAAAATACATGATTAATTCGGATGTAATTCAGATCACAGGTTTACATTAATGCGTTCATTCTAATACCTTATGCTCTCTATAGTAAAATCACATGGATCTGTGTGTAAGTGTTGATATGGTGAAGTTTTCTCTAAGAAGACATTCAGCATTTATGGAAGGAGTCTTCAGGGTCAATTGCTTTGTAACAGTCAGAAGTAAAGTTGTAAATTTAGGTTTTCTGCCATAGGAAATCTTCAGGACACAGGGCCTTGTGGTTTCGTGGTAATGTGACAAAGCTGCATTTTTACCTTTTTAACTGCGAGAGAGAAAGAGAGAGAGAGAGAGAGAGAGAGAGGCTGGTGAGAACTGTTTACAGCTGTTATGATGTAAATGAAAACAGAAAGTTGTTTTGTGGACATTGCACAACATTCGGTGTAACTACAAATGGATAAGAATAATGTATGGCATATGATTCTTTAAGAAATAATAATGTGTTACAGATGGCAAACTGCTGTGGTGTAAACAGAATAAAATACTTTGGGATGTGCTGTTATTGTAAAAAAAAAAAAAAAAAAAAAAAAATCAGCTTTGGGGTGGTGTAATGCAGCCTATTGATTATTTTACTAAAACAGTATGCCACATTTCATAAAATATGTCATATTTTTTATTCTATATGTTACGAATGTAGGCCTACATCGATTGCAATGGTCCTGCACTATGCAATTTTTTTTTAATAGTCAATGGACCACTGAGCAATTATCTAACTAATTACTAAGGAAAATATAGTTATTATCTGTATCAAATGTACCAGTTATTACCTTGATATAGTAAAATAAATGCACATATCATGCTATATTGGACTGAAGCCTACAGGTATAACAGTGTCTCCTCAAATCTTGTATGAATGTTCACGTTTTCTTCAAGAGTTCTTTGGATAGTTAAAGGTTCTTATGTTCCTAAAGGGTTCTCCATGAAACTCCTTTCTATTAGGATTAATGGGGGGGGGGGGGGGGGGGAGTTCAAACCCCACCTCCGCCCTGTGTGCATGGAGTTTGCATGTACTTCAGGGGTTTCCTCTGGGTACTCTGGTTTCCTCCCCCAGTCCAAAGACATGCTCTGTAGGCTGACTGGCATTTCCAAATTGTCCGTGGTCTGTGCATGCGATTGTGCCCCGCGTTGGATTGGCATCCTGTCCAGGGTGTCCCCTGCCTTGTGTCCTGAGTTCCCTGGGATAGGCGCCAGGCTCCCCTGTGTAGGATAAGTGGTATGGAAAATGGATGGATGGATTGTTTTCCTGCAAATAAATGACATACAAGTGTATCAGGTTTAAGGTAGCAGTAGAAGGAGCTATTGAGAATAAGTGACCAGGAGTACATAGAAGGACCATTAAGGGTTTTTAGATTTCTTTTAAACCTCTTCACCATACCGCTGTATTTGTCCCATATTATTTTAGTTATTAATTTATTTCTGGCAATCATAATTATGCAAAAAATTAGCTCATGAAGTGTTTTTGGAAAACATGGAGAAATAGCAGGTGTGCATTCAGAATGGCTGTAGCCCAAATACCTCCTTATTCTGCATATAACTGATAGACACGATATAAAATAACGACTGTTTATTACTAGTAGTGCACTTGACTTTTGGATTAATAGCACCAAAATGCACTGCACAAACTGTTATCAGTCTGCCAGCTGTATGAGCTCTAGATTCAACCGAGGAACAATTTCACCTCTCCCGGAAATAGAACTCAGGGCCGAATCCTAAAAATCACTCTATTGGACATATAGTGCACTACAGGGTGTAAAAGCTGTGCCTTCGAGACGTATCTAGGCCACTCATATAAGAAACATTGATGCATTTGGGATTGAGCCTGAGTGTGTTTTTGTTTTGAATGATAAGAGGATGTGCATGTAGGAGCTAGCTGGGCTAATCTCGACTGTCTGTGGAAGTATGATAATTGCCTGGCCAGGTATGAAATTTATTTTGTGAACTAGATTTATAATACGCATTTAATTAAATGATTTGTTTGTTTTTTTTAAATTGTGGACAAAAAAAAAGCGCTGCAGCTTGTTTATGTTTATGTTAATGCTAATGCTAACGTTATATGGATTCAGTATTAGTTGACTAGGCTAGTTTGCTAAGTATTAGATGTGCGTTTTGTGAGGAATTATTTTTTTAAATTAGTTTTTAGTTCACGTTTAAGCCGCTCCTGATAAGACGAGTGGTTATCTAATTTAAAATGAAACTAAATTAGCTAATGCATTAACGGTTTGAATTGACAGAAGCAGAGGTGTTTTAAAGTTCGTTTGCATATCCAGCTGTTTACATAGATAGATTATGAAATAGATTATTCATTCTTTCATCAGCAGGACCACACTCATGATGAACTTCGACGGTCTGGACCCGGGACTGGGCGAGTATGCGGCCGGCCTGCACGGAGGCCTGGAGCCCGGGCTGGACTCGGCTCTGGACCCGGCGTTGCTGCAGGCCGTGGAGCTGGGCCCGGACGCCATGGCTGTGGCCGAGGGCATGTACTCCGAGCTGCACAGCGTGGCGTCCGAGGTCGGAGTTCCAGTCACAGCGACCCACTTCGACTTGCACGAAGAGCTGCTGTGGATCGGGAACCACCGGGTAACGGACAGCAGTGCAGAACTGTTCTCATGCACATCTGGAACACAGCACATGTGCAAATGAGGCCAAATATATTTGCATACATCTAGGGCCTAGGCTAAATACATTCAAACTCAGTTTTTCACAACTCCACACATTTCATGTTGCTATATCTACATTTACAGCATTTGGCAGACACCCTTATCCATATCGACTTGCATTTATTTCCTTCCTACATCTGAGCAGTTGAGGGTTAAGGGCCTTGCTCAAGTGTCCAACAGTGGCAGCTTGGCAGTGCTGGGATTTGAACTCACAACCTTCCGATCAGTAGCCCAATATTTTAACCACTGAGCTACCACTGCCATATTGGTCACATCCTTCCATTTTCCGTACCACTTATCCTACACAGGGTAAGTGTCCTACACAGGACTACACAGCCTGGAGCCTATCCCAGGGAACTCGGGACACAAGGTGGGCGGCACCGTGGACGGGGGACACCCAGGACGGGGGACACCCAGGACGTGGTGCCAACCCATTGCAGGGCGCAATCTCACACACATACACACAACACGGACAATTTGGAAATGGCAATCAACCTACAACGTGTGTCTTTGTACTGGGGGAGGAAATCCCTGAAAGCACGGAGAGAACATGCATACTCCATGCATACAGGGCAGAGGCGGGATCCGAACCCCCACCCCAGAGGTGTGAGGCAGATATGCTAACAATTAAGCCACCTTTAATTCAGCGTTTATATCAAATTTTCAGTGGGTCAAAGGTTCACATACACTTTATTAGTATTTGGTGGCATTACCTTCTAATTGCTTGAACTTCAGTCAAATGCTTGGGGTAACCTTAAGCAAGCTTCTCATAATACTTTACTTGAATTTTTGCCCAGTCAGGTTTGTGGGCCTCATTGCTTAGACATTCCTTTGCAGTTCAGTCCACAAATATTTTATGGGTTTAAGGTCAGGGCTTTGTCATGGCCAGTCAAATATTCTCACTTTGTTGGCTTTAAGTCATTATGTTACATCCTTGGGATCACTCTCCTGCTGAAAGACCCAGCTGTGACCATGTTTTAACTTTCTGGCTCATGTCTTGAGGTGTTGCTTCAGTATTTCTGTGTAATCCTTATTTCATATGATGTCATCTATTTTCTGAGGTGCAGCAGTCCCTTTTTCAGCAGAACAAACCCACAACATCATGATGCCACCCCATGCTTCTCAGCTGGGAAGGTGTTCTTCAGATTAAAAGCCTCAACCTAATCTAAAAGGCTGATAATCACCTGCATACTTTAGTCTGTTTTTTTTTTTCTGCCAGTGTTGGAGTAGAGGCTTCTTTCTTTCTTCTTTCATGACAGCCTTTCAGGCCATGGCGATGTAGGGTCTCTCTTAATTCATGGGACCTGATGCCTCCAACTCTTTCACCAGGTCCTTTGTTGTTGCCTTGGGATTCAGTTGAACTTTTCAACCAAAATTGGTTCATCCCTGGGAGAATGATGCAGTGTTTGTGTGGTGGCAGAATGTTTATATTTGCATGCAGTTGTTTGTACAGATGCTCATGGTACCTTCAGAACGATGTTCTGAAAACACGCAGTGATAAATAGTGGGAGTGCAAGTAAGATCTGTAATGTTTAATTTAAATGGTACGATCAAAGTAAACATAAGTAAAACAATATGTCTAAAGGCAGTAAGTAACAAAAACCATGAGGTGCAGTGAAAGTGAGATTTTATTATTAATTTAGGACTGTAGTTTAATCATCAATTTTGTTGTGCATCCATAAAAAATAATGCATAAATACTATTGTATAATATAACAATTCTTTGCCACATTCACCGGTGGCTTGCTCATTACGGAATCTATATGTGAATCTATATCCGAATCTATATCCAGATTTCTGTAAAGCTGCTTTGTGACAGTTTTAAAGCACTATATAAGTAAAATTTAAATTGAAAAATGAATTTGATTTGGAAGACGTCATATGCGATCCTAATACTGATCCGATACGGATACTCCGTGCATCCCTAATACGGAAAGTGTTCATTTACATGACATTTACAAGTCAACTTTTTAATCATAGAAATGTTTTCTAATTTCACAGGGCATTTATTTTCTTTTTTTTCTCCCCTCACAGGGACATGCAAGCTCCTTTTTTGGGCCCACAATGGGGCGTTACTCCTCTTTCCAAGTGCACCTGGCTGATGACATCCGCCATATTCAGAGCATGGATACCGGCGTCCTGTTTCTGACTAAGTGTAACCTCAAGTGCCTTACACGTGGAGGCCTCGTCATGTTCGACTACCCGTGAGTTTCACCTTAAACACACTGACATGGAAAAGTGAGAGGGTGTAACTTCATGACTGATAAAATATACAGGTGCATCTCAATAAATTAGAATGTCGTGGAAAAGTTCGTTTATTTCAGTAATTCAACTCAAATTGTGAAACTCGTGTATTAAATAAATTCAATGCACACAGACTGAAGTAGTTTAAGTCTTTGGTTCTTTTAACTGTGCTGATTTTGGCTCACATTTAACAAAAACCCACCAATTCACTATCTCAATAAATTAGAATATGGTGACATGCCAATCAGCTAATCAACTCAAAACACCTGCAAAGGTTTCCTGAGCCTTCAAAATGGTCTCTCAGTTTGGTTCACTAGGTAAGCCACAAACATTCATTGCCAAAGAAGCTGGCTGTTCACAGAGTGCTGTATCCAAGCATGTTAACAGAAAGTTGAGTGGAAGGAAAAATTGTGGAAGAAAAAGATGCACAACCAACCGAGAGAACCGCAGCCTTATGAGGATTGTCAAGCAAAATCGATTCAAGAATTTGAGTGAACTTCACAAGGAATGGACTGAGGCTGGGGTCAAGGCATCAAGAGCCACCACACACACACGTGCCAAGGAATTTGGCTACAGTTGTCGTATTCCTCTTGTTAAGCCACTCCTGAACCACAGACAACGTCAGAGGCGTCTTACCTGGGCTAAGGAGAAGAAGAACTGGACTGTTGACCAGTGGTCCAAAGTCCTCTTTTCAGATGAGAGCAAGTTTTGTATTTCATTTGGAAACCAAGGTCCTAGAGTCTGGAGGAAGGGTGGAGAAGCTCATAGCCCAAGTTGCTTGAAGTCCAGTGTTCAGTTTCCACAGTCTGTGATGATTTGGGGTGCAATGTCATCTGCTGGTGTTGGTCCATTGTGTTTTTTGAAAACCAAAGTCACTGCACCCGTTTACCAAGAAATTTTGGAGCACTTCATGCTTCCTTCAGCTGACCAGCATTTTGAAGATGCTGATTTCATTTTCCAGCAGGATTTGGTACCTGCCCACACTGCCAAAAGCACCAAAAGTTGGTTAAATGACCATGGTGTTGGTGTGCTTGACTGGCCAGCAAACTCACCAGACCTGAACCCCATAGAGAATCTATGGGGTATTGTCAAGAGGAAAATGAGAAACAAGAGACCAAAAAATGCAGATGAGCTGAAGGCCACTGTCAAAGAAACCTGGGCTTCCATACCACCTCAGCAGTGCCACAAACTGATCACCTCCATGCCACGCCGAATTGAGGCAGTAATTAAAGCAAAAGGAGCCCCTACCAAGTATTGAGTACATGTACAGTAAATGAACATACTTTCCAGAAGTCCAACAATTCACTAAAAATGGTTTTTTTATTGGTTTTATGAAGTATTCTAATTTGTTGAGATAGTGAATTGGTGGGTTTTTGTTAAATGTGAGCCAAAATCATCACAATTAAAAGAACCAAAGACTTAAACTACTTCAGTCTGTGGCATTGAATTTATTTAATACACGAGTTTCACAATTTGAGTTGAATTACTGAAATAAACGAACTTTTCCACGACATTCTAATTTATTGAGATGCACCTGTATATGTATGTATGTATATATATATATATATATATATATATATATATATATGTATGTACACACACACAGCTGTATGTGTCTTGCCATGTTCCAGGATGGAGGAGGGTGCTGACATGCACAGTTTGCTGCTCACTGACAATAACACGCTGCTGATGGGAGGCTTGCAGAACTATGTGACCGAGCTGGATCTGAACACCGTGCAGGAAACACAGAAAGTGAGATTACCTGATATGTGCACTCAGTATCCCATTATAGAAATATTTTGTAGTCCTGAACAAAATGCTCACTGTTTCATTTTATTTAGTAATTTGGTAAAAATGGGGAAAAAATGGGTCTAAAGGTGGCATACATATTCCAGAAGTGCTCGCTAGTAATAAAATAAGTAATAAAATATGACGTGGCTTGCTATAACAAAAAAAATAATCAACAGATGTGTGGTGTGAAACAAGTGTTTTATTTCTCTTGTACCACAGTAATTTCCGACACTAACAATTTTTGTTATTTATTAAAGAAAAATACATTATTCTTTTTATCCATTCACATTTAAGGTTGTGGAATATCCACAAAACATGTTAGTTATAGTTACATGTTACATTATAAAGTCATTCTCGACCCAGCCTCTCTTTTTAAGTTATTAAGATCAAAAAATTGTCGGCACAAAGTTTCAGGACAGAGGTCATTGTGGTTTCTTGGTAACATGACAACATAATGTTTCTGTCTTACTAACTCCTTCCCTTGTCCTTAAAGTTAGTAAGACAGAAAAACTACGTTGTCATGTTACCAAGGAACCACAATGACCTCTGTCCGAAAGACAGAAAACTTTGCTTTATTTATTTATTTTTTAGATACATTTTTGTTTATACAGTGTAAAACAATGTAAGTGATAACAGGAAATAACTTGTCTTGTGGATGAACATAAATGTAACTATAAATGGATAAAAAGTATGATATGGCATTCATTAATAAATAGCAAATTATAAATGTCTGTCATCTAAATACGTGAAAATCTGAAAAATTATTAAATATTTTTGTTATGCATTGCCACATAGGAATTAGATATGGATTAAAGTGAGGGGGAAAAAAACGGAAATATTCTGTCCTCAGCTTAGGGACAGCTGTTTGTTTTTCTCTTTTCTACACAGTAATGTAGTAAAAGAGTACTCTTTTCGCAGTACTGAAGCGGTCTTTATTCGACTTTTCTCTTTGTGGTGTGTTATGATGTAGTTCACTGTGGAGATCCCTGGCGTGGCCATCATGAGGCAGTCCAATCGTTTCTTCTTTTGTGGACATACGTCAGGAAAGGTGAGAGGAAAGAGAAACAGGATGTGTCTGTATGACATGACGTGAGAAAATCTGTAAAGGGACATCTTCTTGGGACAGGAGCTGTATATGTGGACTTTCCAAGAATCACTTTTCTCAGATGCAAACAATGCAAGTGTGTAGAACATTTCAGGTTTGTGGCACAGTTCATGACCTTTGAAATTAGCAAGAAAGCTGATCATAGAAAGTCTGGAAAGTTTCAAATTAGGAAATATGGAAAATGTACTGAAAAGAAAAGGGTGGAATTTTTTTTTTTTTAATGGGGATAGACTAAGAATCCTGCCATTGTTTCTCTCTGTTTTTATAAAATAATGGGATGAAAACCTGAGGTGTGTTCTCCTGGGAACAATATTGTGAGATTATGTTGCTATCTTTTTACAAGTAAAATGCATTAACATTGTCTTTTCTGTCTCCTGACATGACAGGTGTCTTTGCGAGATCTGCGCACCTTTAAATTGGAGCACGAGTTTGACGCATACTCGGGCAGCCTTTCCGATTTTGATGTGCATGGCAACCTGCTGGCGGCGTGCGGTTTCTCGAGCCGTGGCCTCAACGGCCTGTCGTGTGATCGCTTCCTAATGGTGTATGACCTGCGCATGATGCGAGCTGTAACCCCTCTGCAGGTGCACGTGGATCCGCTGTTCCTCCGCTTCATCCCCACCTACACTTCCCGGCTGGCCATTATCTCCCAGACAGGTACATCGCTGCCCACAAATGTGTCATGTGCAGAATAAACAGAAGTGCCGGCTGAGTCACTTTCCCCACATGTGGCATATTTCTGTGTCTGCCCCTTATGCTTTTATAGGTCATGGTTGATGTGATGACGTAATATCAATGTTATGACAAATTGTATCATGGATATATATTGTGACGTTTTCTGTAGTGAGATATTTAATATTTGTGGAAGGAGCCTCTAGTGTCAACCCACCCATTCAAGGCACATTCATTCATTCAACTATTCTCTCTCTCTGTCTCTCTCTCATACATACATACATACATACATACATACATATATTATAATAAGTGAGATTATAATAGGTATACAAGTGATATATATCTCACCTGTATACCTATTATATTCTATATTTACTCTGTGTACCTGAATGACCTTTGAGTTTTGCCATGAGACTACCAGCTGTTGTCTTGTATTACTGAATGTTGTTTGGTGCCCCCTGCAGGTCAGTGTCAGTTCTGCGAGCCCACAGGTCTGGCCAACCTGGCTGATATTTTCCACGTGAACACAGTAGGCCAGCTGCTAATGAGCTTCGAGGTGTCGAGCAGTAAGCAGGCGCTGGCGTTTGGAGACTCCGGTGGTTGTGTGCACCTGTGGTCCAGCGCCCCCGACGTCTCCTTCAACGACTACTCCAGAGAGACGGAGCTGGCACTGCCGTGTCTCGTAGACTCACTGCCCCAGCTGGACTGGAACCATGAGCTGGTGCCAATTTCTCTAGTGCCCATGCCACTCACCAGCACAGAACCTCTGCTCTCAGACTGGCCCAGCAACCTCGTCACACCCAGCCCCAGGTGGTGCTCACACACACTTTCTCTATCTCTCATGTGTGTCTGTTAGGGTAATGAAGTCGTCCTTAGGATTTTTAGCTCAGTGCTGCAAGTTATTTAGAGCTCGTCTTAAGAAATACAGCCGGTTGTGGTTTGCTGTACACTTCTGCCCTCTGCTGTCTACTAGCAGTATATAGCAGTGTTCCAACTTTCCCCATTACAGACGTGCACCTGCAGTTGACCCAGAGATTTTGAGGACGATGAAGACTGTCGGGTTTATTGGATATGCCCCGAACCCTCGCACACGCCCCAGAAATCAGGTACCGCAATCTATATCATCACAACCAATCTCAAACATGGTTTAAATTTGATTCATTGTTCATGACAGTTTTTACAACTGGAAATCTGGGATGAGGTGGTTTTTTTTTGTTTTGTTTTTTTTCAGTCTATATTTTTCAATTTGTGATCATGCTTATTTGATTTGTATTTGTAACATACAGAATTTTATTTTATTTTTTTAAATTACAGTAAAGTTACAGATGTCACAACGTTAATACCCTAGTCACAATAGCAGTTACATTTTCAGTGTACAGGGATTCAAAAAAGATACCATGGGGGCCATACAAACAAAAAGAGACTAGAGGACAAGGCTGTGAGATAGGAAATGAACAATATTTATAGAAAATCAGGTGGTATATCTGTAAATACAGTAAATATAATTTGATTCGTGAATGAAAATCTAAAAAATGTAGTTTTAATCAAATCCCATAGCAAAGTCCATATTTGCCAAAATGTATCTGATTGTTGATAGGTGTCATACGTTACGTTAATGTTATGACCATAAGAGTACAGTCAAATTATTATAATTATTTTGTATTTCAGTAATGACCAGCAGAATAATCATATCAGATGGCCAGAAGTATGTTCCATTTGGGTAAACATAATGTAGGGAACAATTAAAATATTGATTTTAATCTATACAAGTGTGGACAAAGAATATGAAATTTAATCCTGTAATGCACTTCCATTAACAATTAGCATGAAATAATTAGACTGTGGGATCACTGAGATGGTTGCCTGCTCACATGCGATAAAAATGTGTTTCTTTGGTTTGTTAGAGAGCACATTTGCATATTGCAGGGCTTTGTGATATTGGTATTGCAACGGCTAATATTCCGATGCAGTGCTATATTGTGCATCTAATCTGCACATACATACAAAATTGTTTTTGTTTTTCTCGTATTTACATGAAAAATGTTTTGTGTTTGTCAGGTTCCTTATAAGATAAAGGAGGTGGAGCTGGAGTATGACAGCTATAGCCAAGTTCCAGAGTCTCCAATTGGACGAGATGAGGAGCCTCACCTTTACATGGTGCCAAAGAAGTACAGAAAGGTACTGATGTACCTTATGTGCTCATCTGTACTGCCTGATTTGCAGGGCACCTTATTCAGCTTATCAATTAAGTATGAAGGTTTTCATGAGGTGGAGCAGGGTGTGTGAATGGCAGGTTTGCTTGAAGTACTTGAATTTTGGGAATGTGCACACTGGAAAAAGCTTTTTATGCTAAGGACTGACTAAAATAAGTTGCCCATCCATCCATCCCAGTGTGATTCTATTGTAATGTTTTCATTTTCTGTGCTCCACAAAGACAACACTGATGTTCTTGGATAAAAATCAGTGCTTGCAAGTCCTCGAATTTCATTTTGAGGCTTCCTGTGTGAGTGCAGTGATGAGTCATGGTGATATTTGAGTTTTTAATACAAGTAAATCAGAACTCAACACCTCTATCTCCACCAGGTCACCATCAAATACTCCAAATTGGGGCTGGAGGACTTTGACTTCAAGCATTACAACAGAACTCTGTTTGCTGGTTTGGAGCCTCATATACCCAATGCTTACTGTAACTGCATGATCCAGGTAGGAACATGTTCACTTAAACATGGAGTTAGATTGTGTTGAGGAATTGCCCAATGAAGTTTAAAATCTTTCAACAAATCATTAAGTGCATGGGAATTTTGCTGTTGATTAAAGACTGCTGGAAATCCACAGGTTTTCCTGGGAATCATCAGTGTCCTTCACCTTTGTTAATGGTTACCTTTCTCTCTCCTTGGTGGTAAGGTGTTGTATTTCCTGGAGCCAATTCGATGCTTGGTGCAGAATCACCTGTGTCAGAAGGAGTTCTGTTTGGCCTGTGAGCTCGGCTTCCTTTTTCATATGCTGGATCTGAGCAGAGGAGACCCCTGCCAGGTACACTCCAACTTACCAGTTAACAATAACATACATGATATAATCTCACATCATTAAGGAACTTTGCTTGCATTCACTCTTCCTAGTAGTGCTTGATGATGATGATGATATGACAGGAAAAATCTTAAAATCTTAAAGATGCACATCTTCTCTCCAGGCCAGTAATTTCCTGCGGGCATTCCGGACGATTCCTGAAGCGTCAGCTCTCGGCTTGATCCTGGCCGATTCTGATGAGCAGACGGGGAAGGCCAGGCTTGGTCGCCTAATTCAGAGCTGGAACTGCTTCATCCTCACACAGCTGCACCAGGAAACTCAGGAGCAGGAAGGACCTCAGGCTTACAGAGGGACCAGCAGGTGAGAGGGACATTCACAGACCTGCGCCATGAACATTGTGCTACATTTGCATTAACACGTGATAAAGTGACCGACTAGACTAGATATGAAGGACTAAAAGACACTTTATATTTACTTAGACCACACTACTATCATGCAGCATTTAGTTATCTAGAAATAAGTGAATGAGCAGTTATATTGCTGTATGGCGTATAGTCTATTATCTGTCTGTCTATCTATCTATCTATCTATTTATTTATTTATTTATTCAGAATATCACCATTAATTACAACTTTTGTTCTGCGTTCTCAATGGCTGTGTTTGTTTTGTTTTAGTGCTTCAGCTTTTATGTTGGTGTTGATGCACTTAAATGTCATTTTGGGGAAAAAAAATGTCTGAGAATGTAAACGATAAAGGCTGTCATGTATGTGTGTGTTTGCAGTACACTGGGTTCCTCAGGGGAGTCTGTGATCGGCAGGCTGTTTGGCTGTGAGGTGGAGAACAGCAGTCTCTGTCGCTGTGGGAAAGAGACAGTGCGCTCCTCACTCACCCTGCTCTTCACCATGCACTACCCTGAGCAGAGCTCCCTTGGTAACAATAACACACACCATGCACTACCCTGAGCAGAGCTCCCTTGGTAACAATAACACACACACACACACACACACACACACACACAAGCAGTAGCATTCATAACACATTCATCATGGCATCATAGAAAATTGCCTCAAATGCTAGTTCTCAGTGATTAAGTTTAATTAACTCAAGCTAGAGGTCTTAATAAAACAGACCGCATCAGCTAGTATCATGGTATAATTTATTTTATTTATTTATTTTTTTTCAATAGAAAAGTTCGCAGAATATGACTTTGCTGAAATCCTGAAGAAGAGCATCTGTCTGGAGCAGAGCACACAGGCCTGGTGTGAAAATTGTGAAAAATATCAGCCTACAGTAAGTCTCTTTCACTCTATCAGTCTATTTTTCAGTGTGCAGCCTGATCAAACTGTAAACGTTATTAACTCTTACACTACAGTCCTGTTGAATTGTCGATTCTGATTGGTTAGAAGGTGTTGATTATTTTTCTTTAACAGCAGTTCAGGCAATATTTCAGGCTTCAAAGTTTATATTAATGTGAGTAATTGTTGATATGGTGAAGGTTTTCTGTAACAGTCTGAAGAAAAACTTTTCAGGACAGGGGAGATTATGCATTACAGTTGCTCAGTAACATGAGAAGCTACATGTGTTTTTGTGTTATTAATGTTAAGAGAGGGGAAAAAATTGAGGCTACTGAGCGAACAGTTGTTTATAGCTGCTATAATATAATTAATAACAAGAACTAACTTGTTTCGAAGACATTCACAAAATATATGTAACTATAAACAGGTAAAACATTATGATGTGTCATTTTGTAATTAGTAAAAAGTTTCATCATTAGCTGCTGAGGAATAAAACTTAACCCTTCCTGCTAGAGGACAAAATGTTTAACTCTTAGTAGTGATCACTAATTGACAGATTTTGCTGTAAACACCCTGGTGTGTGCGTGTGTGCGTGCGTACAGGTGCAGACAAGGAACATCCGTTGTCTGCCTGATGTGTTGGTGGTAAACTGTGAGGTGAACAGTGTGAAAGAAGCAGAGTTCTGGAAAGCCCAAGCTGAGGTGAGTTCTCCACATGAAATCAACGAATCTGTACTCAGGATCCTAAAGTACTAACCGATATAGGCTATGTCCACATTAATCCGGATAGATCCGAAAACTGCATGTTCGTGTTAAAATGCTCTCCGTGTACACTGGCGTTTTCAAACATTTTCCAAAAATTGCTCGTCCCTATACTACGCATGCGTAAACACGTAAGAAGCTTTGCCCTGCGTCATTTCCGGTCTGAAACGCACTTGTCCTCGTCATTCCACCGCCGAATAGCAGTTGCGAGTGAACATTCCATCCTCTTTGAAAAACATGCAATTTGAAGGTTGTACAAAGTGACAGTAATCTTTAACAATTCTATCAAACTGGATAGCAGGCACAACAACTGCAGTGCAGCATCGTCCACCATTTTGTTTGTTTTGAGTTGAATGGGTCCCATGACTGCATCACAATGCGTCATTGTTTCAGTTTTCTCAGTCCACGCTACAATGCGAAAATGGTGTTTTGGAATTTATCCACCTGGGAGAGCGTTTTCGAAAAGCTCAGTTGCCACCAGACAAAAGCGCCGTCTAAGTGTGAACAGAACGCCAAAACGTAGAGAAAAAGATGCCATACTGTAAAATATCAACTGGGTTGATTTAAATCTCTCTAGCAACATCTTGAAATATATATAAAAAAAAATAAAAATAAAAAAAACAAGATCTCAGATAAAACTGATACACTAGCTGAACTCTGATTACAAAGCAAACACAGATTCAGGTTGCTGGGGTTTAGCGTCCTGTCAGATTTAGCGAATGACTCTTTATTGGTAGAATATGCTAACCCTTTGTACATTTGTTTTGATGTGCAGTACTCATTCAACAAGGCACTGAAGAAAGAAGCTGCAGAGCCACCAAAGCCCAAAGAGCCTCTTCCTACAGAGTGGTGCTTAGAGTAATACTGAAACACACTGCACCTAGCTGACATCCTACTATATACACACTACTGTTATTTCGCAATATTATCAAAATCCTCAAAACCAGATCAGAATAAAATGTCAATGAAAGTTTGAGTCTTTTTTTCATGGCAGTCAAGTTCCTACTCACAGTTATACTGACATATCCACGTACTTCTAACTTTGATGTGAACAGGGATGAGGTCTGCAGTGTGGAAGGTTTAACCTTTGACACACGAGCAGAGGACCTGAGGCATGTGTGGATTCCACAGAGTCTAAAGATGTGCATTAAGAAGACGCACGGTCTGGAGGTGTGCAGCTGGCCCGAGACTGATGAGGTGAGGATGTTTCGAGTGTTTGGTCTTACACAATATTATTCAAAGATCATTGCACATAAGAGCATGTACAGTGAATATTACGGTGAGGAGGCAGCTGTTTTGGGTTAAGCCTTTATTTGTGTTTTTTGCACTGTAGTTAAGTCCAGAGGAAGAGTCTGAGGGAGCTGCTGTATATGACCTGGTGGTCACTGTGCCTCACATTCTCGACCCCCGTACAGGTGGAAACCTGGTGGCTCATATCAAAGTGGGAGAGACGTACCACCAGAGGAAAGAGGTCAGACACCCTGTGCTTGTGAATTTCAGCTCAGGGTGTCATTTGAAAGTAATGATTAATAACAGAGAGACACAGACAGGTAGATAGATAGACAGAGAACCATAGATTGATAGACATACAGATAAACAAGATATAGACAGACAAAAATATATATATAGATGGATAAACAGATCAATGAAGAAAAAAAAAAAACAATTGAAGGGGTAATGGTAACAATTAGCATGTTATACCAGGTTTGACCAAAAGGTACAGTGGATTCTTGAAAAATGAATTGTGGGGAGAGGTTAACTCATGCACTAATATCTTTTCTGTTATGTTACACAAATAATTTACCTCAGGATAATTTACCACGTTTACCTTACCCTTCATTACTTCCTTAATATCAGCCTATGCTACACTATAAGGCCTTAAATTTGCCAAGGTTGATGTGGAAGTCCTCGTGTGTCCTGCACAGAGCCCTGACCTCAACCCCACTGAACACCTTTGGGATAAACTGGAACACCGACTACACCCCAGACTTCCTCACCCAACATCAGTACCTGATCTCACTAATGCTCTTGTGTCTGAAGGAGCACAAATCTCCACAGCCACGCTCCAAAATATAGTGGAAATCCTTCCCAGAAGAGTGGCGGTCATAATAACAGCAAAGGGGGGAATAAATCTGTGTTAATACCCTTGGTTTTGGAATGGGTACATATGGGTGTGATGGTCAGGTGTCTTCATACTTTTGGCCATATAGTGTATTATTTGGAATTTTTAGTTCTTAAAATTGGTAGCAGTGACAAAATGTTCATTTAGTTCATTTAGAGGTCCTGAATTAAAGCTTTTGTTCCTGTATAGGGGGTCACACATCAGCAGTGGTACCTCTTTAATGACTTCCTGATTGAGCCCATTGATAAGGTAAAGCCATACACATTAGATGTAAATGTTTTTACCGTTCTTTTCTGTGAGTAAATGAGCCCTAAAAAAGCATTTGTGTCCCTCAGACTGAAGCTGCTCAGTTTGATTTAAGCTGGAAGGTGCCGGCCATCATTTACTACGCCAAGAGGAACTACCATACTAAATATGACCTGCGCAGTAAGATTTTTCACCTTGAAAATTTATATTTCACACATCTCATAAAGGCATGTTAATGTGGCTCATTAGTCCCTTATCAGATCTGTCTTTTTGAAAATACTCTGGTATCATCCACAGTTAAAAACCCGATTGAAGCCAACGTGCTGCTGACAGAAGCATCACTGGCTCGCAAACAGAGGAAGAGTCACGCCACATTCATCCCTCTGATGGTGAGTGAGATGCCTCAGGCTGGAGACCTTGTGGGACTGGATGCAGAGTTTGTCACGCTCAATCAGGTCAGTGAAAAGCACTCTAGGTTTTGTTTAAATCCCTTTTCTCTAAAAGCAGAAAAGCTTTTACCCTCTCATTGCGCAACTGAGATTGTGAGTTTGAATCTCAGTGATGCCACAGCCAGCCCAAGGGAACAAAATTATTTGTGCTGTTTGGGTAGGAGGGACGGCATTACTCTTTCCCCTGTCAATCGGAGTGATACTAAACACTTGTGGGCATCTGTTAGCTCATGTATGTTGAAGGGTGTAGATAGTGCTTTCCTCTAGATGTTCAGGTGCGCTGTGACTTAGCATGAGTAGCAATTTGAAAAGACGTTGTGGCTACAGGTGTCTCGGTGCAAGCATGTACAAGCCTTCACCCTGTCTGGTTTGTAGCTGTCGTGTTATAGGGGAGAGCCAGCTTGGTGGTGGGAATTATCAAAAGACCAGATAAGAAGAAAAGGGGGTTAAAAAAGAAAAATAAACTTACTAGTTACTCTACAAGTAACTAGTTTCTCTGAGGTTTTCAGTGCATATCCTCTAAATAATCTTAATATCCTGTCTATTTTATTATGCTTTTGCACGTAAATACAGTGGGGGGAAAAAAGTATTTGATCCCCTGCTGATTTTGTACGTTTGCCCACTGACAAAGAAATGATCAGTCTATAATTTTAATGGTAGGTGTATTTTAACAGTGAGAGACGGAATAACAACAAAAAAAATCCAGAAAAACGCATTTCAAAAAAGTTATAAATTGATTTGCATTTTAATGAGGGAAATAAGTATTTGACCCCTTCGATTTAGTACTTGGTGGCAAAACCCTTGTTGGCAATCACAGAGGTCAGACGTTTCTTGTAGTTGGCCACCAGGTTTGCACACATCTCAGGAGGGATTTTGTCCCACTCCTCTTTGGAGATCCTCTCCAAGTCATTAAGGTCATTTTCAATGCCCTGGCTGAGGGAAGGAGGTTCTCACCCAAGATTTGACGGTACATGGCCCCGTCCATAGTTCCTTTGATGCGGTGCAGTTGTCCTGTCCCCTTAGCAGAAAAACACCCCCAAAGCATAATGTTCCCACCTCCATGTTTGACGGTGGGGATGGTGTTATGACTTGTGGTTATAGGCAGCATTCCTCCTCCTTCAAACACGGCGAGTTGAGTTGATGCCAAAGAGATCTGACCACACCTGACCACAACACTTTCACCCAGTTCTCCTCTGAATCATTCAGGCAAACTTCAGATAGGCCTGTACATGTGCTTTCTTGAGCAGGGGGACCTTGCGGGCGCTGCAGGATGTCAGTCCTTCACGGCGTAGTGTGTTACCAATTGTTTTCTTGGTGACTATGGTCCCAGCTGCCTTGAGATCATTAACAAGATCCTCCCGTGTAGTTCTGGGCTGATTCCTCACCGTTCTCATGATCATTGAAACTCCACGAGGTGAGATCTTGCATGGAGCCCCAGACCGAGGGAGACTGACAGTTTCTTCCATTTGCGAATAATCGCACCAACTGTTGTCACCTTCTCACCAAGCTGCTTGGCGATGGTCTTGTAGCCCATTCCAGCCTTGTCTAGGTCTACAGTCTTGTCCCTGACATCCTTGGACAGCTCTTTGGTCTTGGCCATGGTGGAGAGTTTGGGAATCTGATTGATTGATTGCTTCTGTGGACAGGTGTCTTTTATACAGGTAACAAACTGAGATTAGGAGCACTCCCTTTAAGAGAGTGCTCCTAATCTCAGCTCATTACCTGTGTAAAAGACACCTGGGAGCCAGAAATCTTGCTGATTGATAGGGGATCAAATACTTATTTCCTTCATTAAAATGCAGATCAATTTCTAACTTTTTTGAAATGTGTTTTTCTGGATTTTTTTGTTGTTATTCTGTCTCTCACTGTTAAAATACACCTACCATTAAAATTATAGACTGATCATTTCTTTGTCAGTGGGCAAATGTACAAAATCAGCAGGGGATCAAATACTTTTTCCCCCACTGTACGTGTTTCTTTTTTAAAGTTTGTTATACAGGATAAAGGTAAATGTGTCAAGGTATACACATGTGTTTGGAAATGTGATCTACATCTATGACCTTTAATCATCGCACCCAAACTCTCTGCACTTGTGCATGTTCATGGCATGTTCACTGACGTATCTTTGCGGTTAAACAGGAAGAGGCGGAGCTACGAAGCGACGGCACCAAGTCCACCATAAAGCCGAGCCAGATGTCTGTGGCTCGTATAACTTGTGTGAGGGGACAGGGGCCCAACGAGGGGGTTCCTTTTATTGACGATTACATTTCAACACAGGAGCAGGTGAGGTGTCTAGTGAACATTGATCATGATTAATTATGCTGATTCCTTATTTAAATTACTTTACCATTGATAACCCCATTAGCACCTGGTATTAACAGAAATACACTTTAGGACACTTTCATTTCATAAAAAAAAAAAATAATAATAATTTCCCTAACTTTTGCACTAGGTGGTTGATTACTTGACTCAGTACTCGGGAATCAAACCTGGTGACTTGGATGCCAAAATTTCTTCTAAGCACTTAACCACTCTTAAGTCCACTTACCTCAAACTCCGCTTCCTTATCGACACCGGAGTTCGTTTTGTTGGCCACGGTTTACAGAAGGACTTCCGAGTCATAAACCTGCTGGTGAGTTTGATGCATGTCCTCTTGCTGTGCGTTCTCTGTAAGCTGACATGAAACAGAATGTAAAATATGTCAGTAAACTGACCAGCCTATGTTTATTACTACTTTCTCAGGGAGTCATTACGTATTAACATACATACTGTGCTTAGGTCCTGAAAGACCAGGTGATAGACACAGTCTACCTCTTCCACATGCCCAGGAAAAGAATGATCTCTCTGCGTTTCCTGGCCTGGTATTTCCTGGGTAGGTGCTTCCCAGTGTCCTGAAGTGTCTTTTACAAAATACTGAAACACAGCCTGCATTTTATGACCGAACCTTTGCTTTTGCTACAGACGCACATCATGTCCTCAGTCCAGTTCTTTATATTTGACTTTTTGCTTCAGACTTAAACATTCAGAGTGAGACCCATGACAGTATAGAGGACGCATGCACCGCTCTGCAGCTGTACAGGAAGTACTTAGAGCTGAGCCGCGGGGGGCAGGAGGAGTTCCGGAAAGTACTAAAGGGCCTTTATGAAAAAGGACGTAAGCTAGACTGGAAAGTGCCAGAGTCAGACTCTGCAGACAGCCAGGGAAGCCCCAAAGGTATGTAACCTGACCAGAATATGACTGTAAGTCAGTACATGTAGATATTTGGAATCTTCTGAGCAATTTCACAGAACAAAAACCAGCCCTGCTTTCAGAATTGTACCCTACTCGTTGTTCCCTACACTGGAAAATGTGGTATAATTTTTGTTGTTGTTGATTAATTTAGAAAATCATGAGGACTTTCCAGTTTCTCTGTAACATGACAAACTGTTTGAAAGAAAGGCTGGGTTATAGTTTACTGTTTATAGCTGTTATAAAGTGATAACTAAAATAATGTAACTATAAACTGATAAATGGATGATGTGTCATCCTTTCATAAAAAAAAAACAACAACTTGTGATTGCTGTGGTATAAGAGGAATAAAGCACTTGATGTGTTCTTATAGGAAAATAATTTGCTTTACTTGCCTTTTATTGGTTGTTGCTTAATTTTATTTCTGCCTCAGTGTTGATTTGTTTCTTTTTATGCCTCTGTCAGGTACTGCTGTGTTCCCCTCAGTGCTCGGTTTATGATCAGAGTGAAATTCCTTTTTGCAGCTGTAACATTCCAGCCAAATGGACTTCTACCTATTCTTCACTTATCCATCCAGGAGTCCTCAATATCCCTGACAAAGCCCGCCGGTTTATCGTTATAATCATTGTCATGCTGTTACGAACACTGGAAAAGCAAACACTGATTTATAACAGTTATTTTGGGAAAAGTGAACATGCAGTTGGGGAAAAAATGACTTGGCTTGATGCATTTGGAATCAGTTCCCTTAGACTGGTTTAAAGTAATAGTTTAACAACAGAAATTTGTACTGGAATTACGAAGGTAATGTGCAGTGAAATATAAAAAGTCTACACCCCCCTGTTAAAACTTGAATAACAGATACAAATACAAATGTTTTAGGGAAGAAAAAGAAAAAAATCTTGAAATAACCAGGTTGCATAAGTGTGCAGAGTCTATCAACTTGATACATCTTGATTTGACAATGTCCTCAAACTCTGATAATATTTCATTTCACTTTACTCATGGGTGTGTGTGTGTGAAATGTCTTGGCTAATTGACTACATTTGTGGTAAGCAGGAAAATTATCCTTTTTAACTTGTGTTTAAGTCTCTGTGCTAATGATCTGTGCTGAGTTTCCCAAAAGCATTGCAAAGTTAAGATTATTTTATCTGGGAGAGAGAGTGTTCAATGTGATGCTCACTTTTCTATTTAACGATGATCTTTGTGCGGCAATGCTGCCACTGTTGGGCCTTTGAGCAGGACCCTTAACTCTCATCTGCTTAGTAAAACTGTAAGGCACTTTGGATAAAAGTGACTGCCAAATGAGTAAAAATGTAAATGTCAGTGGAGGATTGGAATTATATCTAGGGCTGATACATTTGCCACTCGAATGGGCCAAAACTTCATATATTTACAACTGCATTCGTTAACTCAGCAATTCACTGGTGGTGTTGGAGTCGGTTTTTATAAGTGATAAAGCATCTCAAAAAAAATTTTAATGAAATGTTCAAATCGTCTTGTTATTAAACAATACCAGCATTTTGGAATTGGGTGAGCTATCCACATCCAGTCTAGATTGAAGATAATGGCTATTAGTGACACCTTTGAATTTGCTTTACATGCATATTTTCAGATTTATCTCTTTTTTTAAAAAAATTTTAAACATTTTTTTTTAATAAACTGACTTTTCAATCAGTGTAGAATTACTAATACATCATTTGATGTATGTTTCAGTCCTGGCTGTATGCTGACTCCACATAGTACTGGGGGAAATTTGCCTCAGCTTTTCCTGCTTTGACCTTCCTGTAGAGTCCGACATTGCACTTATTGAATTTTGGTGTTAGTACAGGAAGCCAAAGCAAACAAACTGTTGTGTTTTTGTATTTTGTAACCATGATGTATACTTTGATAATGAGGCAGCTGAATAAACTTTTTTTTTTTTTTTTGACACTTTGGGTGATTTGGTATCATTAATACTGGGATTACTATAAAGCATGAATTAAAAGGGAAAAGGAGTAAGAATGAAATATACTCCATGATGGACAGCTGATGTTTTTAGACAAATTGAATAAAATCATAAAATATATTTTGCTGCTATCCAATTCCTGCCAAGATCGACAGGATATAACAGGAAAGCTAAAAGGCTTGAAATCTGTCTGTCTTTGTTTCTCTTTCTGCATTTGTTTCATCATACAGTTTGCATTTGAAAAGTGCACAGTGTGTGCATGATTCGTTCATTACATATGAATTGGCTGAGATTATCTGACTGTATTGACAGCAGTAGTATAATTCAAATCAAAAGTTTATATTAGTGTGCTCTTTATAATAAATTTTAGTTTCTATAGTAACAGCTTACATAATGCTTGTATGGTGGACACTCCACATAATCTAGGCGAATGATGAATGGATTAAAAAGTGCATTGTTGTTTAAAAAAATGTTGATATGATGAGAATTTCAATAAGGAAACATTTGTGGAAGGAGTCTCCAGTGTCAGCACTTTATAACAGTAAGCTTTCCACTACAGGAAAGTCTTCAGGATAGAGGACTTTGTGCTTTCTGGTTTCTCAGTAACATGACAACCTGTGTTTGTTTTTTCTCTTCTAACTTTCTGATGAAGAGAAAAAGAGAGGCTAGTAAGGAAGTGACTGTTTATAGCTTCCATAATGTAAGTGATAACAGGAATTTTCAATAATCGTAAAAGGTTGAAACTACAATGTTTTATTTTATTAGAAATTATAATCCTTGACAATTTGCTGTGGTATAAGAGGAATAAAACGTTTCCGGATGTGCTATTATTGGAACATAATCAACATCAGTGTGTTAACAGTAACTCTCCTTCACACTGAGCCACATTACACTACCCCCTTGTTGATTATTTTCTTATAACAGCATGTCCCTTCGGATTTCCTTACATACAGTATATTGCTTACTATTACTTATCACCTTACCATCCATCACTATCTGATTACTTATCATGTAATCGTTTAGCATTTGAAGTAAAAAAATAAAATAAAATAAAATAAAACCTTGATATAATATTTACGTTTTAAAAAGACCATCTGTTAAGTCCTGAATGATTTCCAGATTCTCCTCTATAGTTCCTTTAACTATTCTGTTAATGCATTATGGACATAGTGTGTATGAAGCAGGTCATTCTGAAACATCTTGACCATTTTTACTTAACATTAACTGCAGCCATGGAAATGAACTGAATGGCTGAACTGATAGTATTGCTGATCCGGCTGTCACAGAATCATTTCTAGGGGAAGAGGTAGTCAGTCTGAGTTTAGACTCGGTTTTAGTTTTGGAAGAACTACATCTTTGCACTTATTAACCAGTGTTTAATGTCGTGAGTGAGATGGCATGGTGGGTTTTAACACTTGACTGAAAAGCAGGAAACAAGGAGCTAATCAGATTAGTTTCTATGCATGGAATGGGAACTTCCTTTGTTGCTCATCTTTTTGCTTGATGTTAAGTAGAGTTTAGTTGCTGCGGATTTGCCTTTATTGATGTGACATTTTTAATAACAATCTCAGTGACCTGTTTTGTTTTTGATCCAAGGCTGTCCTGCTTTCCAGTTTTTTTCTATCCAAATGAAGGACTGAATGTATTAACTGGATTCCCTGGAATCAATCAATCAATCAATCAATCAATCAATCTATCTATCTATCTATCTATCTATCTATCTATCTATCTATCTATGTGTTTGTTTAATTGTTTGTTTCTTTATTTAAAAATGATGTAACTAATTTTAATGTGCTCATCAGAAAACCATTTTGCATTATGTCTTATTCTTCTTATAAATTACTTTTGTTTAAAGGCTCTTTTGTGACTTGAAACACTTTAGATTGTCATAAATTTTATATACATTTTAAGTTATATTAATAGAAATTCATTAAGTTCTTTGATTAAATGTATAATTGAACATTGTGAAATATAGACTTTCTGTATCATTTGGAATAGTTTTATTAATATTATTATTATTTTTAATGAAAACTATGGAGATGCAGGAAATTCTTTGTGTATGTGCACTGCACTCTTGTTGAATAGACAGTCTTCATCATAATATCATTATAAGTAGTTTCAATGAATGAATTATTAAGTGAAAGTGTGAGGTATTCTGGAAAGCTGATTCTTCTCAGACCTTGGAAAATGGTTAGGGCCAGGAAAGAAAAGAAATATAGCAGAAGAAATTAAAACTGGAATGCAGGATATAAAATATAAGGGGGAAAGCCAACAAAACAACCACATTTTAAAATATAAAGTGTTAGAAATGTAAAATAAAAACAAACAGAAAACATTTATGTGGCATATATTGTAAAAAAAAATAAAAATAAATTATATATATATATATATATATATATATATATATATATATATATATATATATATATATATATGGGTTGGCTACGTGTAGCTTTAAATAACACTGTTTGGTTAGTGCTGTGGTATAACAGTAATAAAACAGTATGGGGGATGCTGATATTGGAAAATAATATCGTTGATCACTTTTCCACCAACAGCATGTTACATATACACTTATATACAGTATATATTACATATAATATTACTAACCATCACCTGAAGTGCAGAAAACTTTTGATATAATATTTAAATTTTAAAAAGACTATCTGTCTTCCTGACTATCTAAGTCCTGAATTATTTCCAAATTCTCCAAAATTTCCTTTAACCATTATTTTAACGATTCATTATGGACACCATGCTTACAAACTTCCACTGTCGACAGGGAACATTTAACATTTAGGCTAACAATTTAGGCACAAATTTAAAAAAACAAAAAAAACAAAAACATTTGTAATGCATAGGGTGTTCATTAGGTCTGTCAGGTAGGGTAGAATATAGATATGGACTTAGATAGTCAGGAAGACAGATAGTCTTTTTAAAATTTAAATATTATATCAAAAGTTTTCTGCACTTCAGGTGATGGTTAGTAATATTATATGTAATATATACTGTATATAAGCGTATATGTAACATGCTGTTGGTGGAAAAGTGATCAACGATATTATTTTCCAATATCAGCATCCCCCATACTGTTTTATTACTGTTATACCACAGCACTAACCAAACAGTGTTATTTAAAGCTACACGTAGCCAACCCTGCTGAAAAAAAGCAATAGAAACCATGTCAGAAATTCTAATGGTTTCTATTACAAATACCATTAAAAACCATGAACTGTTAACCATTAAAACGATTACCGAATGGTTTTCATTACGTAGTAGGATGTGTTAAGGATGTAGGTCCTTAATGGTATCCTCTATGCCACCAACAGAAGGCCACAAATTACCAGTAGAGACCTACAGGCACCATTACGGCTTCCATTAAAAGCAATACAATTCCCATTATAAGCATTATAAGACCATTACAAATTCTATGAGGGATTCTATAGTTTTGTTTTTTGTTTTTTTTTTTCAGCAGGGACACAACCACATTTTGAAACTGAATTTTAAACATTTCAAAATGTTCCACGTGTGTGAAAAATATGTATATTTCATTCTATATGACAGAATTAATGAAGACTTGTATGCATTAATTGTTTTGCCTAAAATATTAGCTTAAAAGCTAACTGTCCCCTGGCAACCGTGGCAGGTTGTTAGTCTCCTGCTCACTATAACTACTTGAAGAGGAAAAAAAAATTATATATAATTTATCACTTAATATTGTGTTCTACTTACATATAAGTATTTATTACATATAATTAATTAATACTAATTAATTATTATTACATATAATTATATATAAGCTTGTCTGGCAGTTTATTTAGAAAATTCGGCTGCTTTATATTTCCAGAAAAACCGTCAATCGACGCTGTGCTACTTAACCGTTTGATACGACTATATTTCTGTGCATATTGCCATGGAAACGGAACAAAGATTTGAGGTAAATGTAGAACAAATTTTTAGACATAAAATGACATAAAAGCAAAAGCAATCATTAAAAAAAACTTTGGAATTTATCTCATGAGTACCCAAATGGTTGAAATGATGATTTACTGAAGTTATATAGAACTGAAAGCTACAAAGCCATGGGCAAGCTAAAAAAAAAAATAAAAAAAAAAATGGCCTGACGTCACGTTCCCACAATGCATGCGCTCTTCTTCAGCAGCTCGAGCGCCGCTGTGTTTAGAGGGAAAACACCGCAGGCCTGGACAAACTCCAGAAAGTAAAGAAATAAAAGAGGGGGGAAAGGAAAAGAAAAATCAGAAATGTATTGCAGTAAATGTTTTGGGTACTGATGGAAGCAGGGACGGCAGAGCGAGCGTGTTTTTGGCGCCTGGTTAGTGATCTGATCCGGAACACAAAGTGGACTTCTGCTGGGCTTTAAAGTTTTTGTGGTAAGTGCTGCTCTTCTGTTTTTAATGCATTCTTTTAATCAAATGAATCCATGGTCAGATTATATCTGATTAAATATCTCACATGCATAAATATTTATACATATATTTTTTAAAAATGCAAAATGAAATTTTTCGATTTTAAAGCGGGGGGGGGGGGGGGGGGGGTGGAGAGAAGTTGCCCGGTAAAAACCATTTCGAGGTCTAATGTTAGTTGAACAAACATGTTCACTAAGCATATAAAAATTACATATATAATATATAATATATATATATTTATAACACACGAGTTGTTTTTGTGCTTTTTTATCTGATTTTACGATTGAGAAAACTTGTTTTTCGATGGATGCCCAAATATGCATGTGTAATCTAGATGTTTTGTTGTAATTGTGTGCTGTGAATGGTGTGTGTGTGAGAGAGAGAGAGAGAGCTGTAGCTGCATGGTAGTGGGAGGATGATGATGATGATGGGGGTCTAATGCATGCAGCATTGCACACTTCTGCTGACTAAGAGCAAAGTTGTTTCACTGAATAAAAAGTACCTGAATATGAATATATATATATATATATATATATATATATATATATATATATATATATATATATGTATGTATGTATATGTATGTGTATGTATATATATATATATATATATATATATATATATATATATATATATATATATGTATGTGTGTGTTTAATAATTGCATGCAATTATTTCCTTTATATTTCACTTTTTATACATAAAAAACCTCCAATACATTTTTTTTATCTAGTGTCAGATTGTAACCAAATGAGATCAAATTGTTTCAATAGACTCTTTAATATCTAGCAGCTAGAAACAAAAGTTTATTTTTGGTTCCATTTGGATGTATGTTGGTTTTTTGTTTTTTTTAAATGCATATTTAATTTAATATATTACAATTATAGTCTATTTTTCTTGGCAGAATATTGATAGGTATTAAACATGCACAAAATAATCTGTAATTATTACTTTTGGGTTTTGCAGTAAAATTATAGTCTAGTTTTCATTGCAGAACTTAGGGGGGAAAAAACACAGCTCTTCTAGGATTGAGACATTAAACACACATAAAAGTATCTGTAATTATTTTTAAAATTATTTATATATAATTATTTCTTTGAGAATTAAGTTTTACTTGATTTTTTTTTTTAGTTATATTCTATTAGTCATATAGTAATAATTATAGTAACAGGCTACACTCACTCACCTCTAGATAAGATGATTTTAGTCAACCCTTTTGAAATGGGTGAAACCCTTTCTAATCTCTAAACCGTATGTTTCTAAGTAAGCAGAGGAATTTCAAGTTTATGTTTGATAGTAGCTGAACACTGGATTGAATGAGCAGGAAAAAAAAGAAAAAAGTGCACAAAAAAAAAAAAAAAACCCAAGCAGTTCAAGCGCAAACGGAAAAAAAAAGAATTTTATAGACAGCTTGCTGTAAGTGTACGGCTTTGTACCTGTGTGTCTGTTCCATTTCCTGGCCTTTGATTCGTTTCCATATCTTGACTATGAAGACTAAAATGAAACGGATCAGTGTGCGTCTTAAACAGTTTGAAGGGAATAATATAAGCTATAATACAGCTATAAGTTTTAGAAGATTTTTTAAAATGGCGGAATAATTTAATATAATAATAGGATCATTACAATGTCATGCATAAAGTTAGTACAGTACCAGTTTTGTAGTAACTGGGTGTTTCATATACACTCACCAATAACTTTAATAGGAACACCTGTACACCTGCTCATTTATGCAGTTATCTAATCAGCCAATCATGTTTCAGCAGCATAAAATTATGCAGATACAGGTCAAGAGCTTCGGGTAATGTTCACATCAAACATCAGAATGGGGAAAACGTCTGATCTCTGTGACTTTAACCATGGCATGGATCTTGGTACCAGATGGGCTGATTTGAGTATTTCAGAAACTGATGATATTCTGGGCTTTTCACACACAACAGCCTGTAGAGTTTACACAGAATGGTGAAAAAAAAAAAAAACATTCTGTGAGCAGAGGATCTACAGTCTGGTTGATGAGAGGGATCAGAGGAGAATGACCAGACCGGTCTGAGCTGACAGGAAGTCTATAGTAACTCATAACACTCTTTACAACTGTGGTGAGAAGAAAAGCATCTCAGCATGCCCAAAACATCAAACCTTGAAGTGGATGGGCTACAACAGCAGATCATGTCAGATCATCCTCAGAGTCCTGTTCTTGGCTGACAGGAGTGGAACCTGATTTGATCTGCTGTTGTAGCCCATCCACTTCTAGGTTTGATGTTTTGTGCATGCTGAGATGCTTTTCTGCTCACCACAGTTGCAAAGAGTGTTATGAGTTACTATAGACTTCCTGGCAGTTCGAACCAATCTGGCCATTTTCCTCTGACCTCTCTTATCAACGAGGCGTTTCCACCCACAGAACTGTCACTCACTTAATGTTTTTTGTTTTTCGCCTGATTCTGTGTAAACTCTAAAGACTGTTGTGTGTAACTGCATGAATGTGCAGGTGTTCCTGATAAAGTGGACAGTGAGTGTATACATTCCCCTCTGAAACTATTGGAACGGCAAGGCCAATTAATTAGTTTTTGCTGTAGACTGAAGACATTTGGGTTTGAAACCAAAAGGTGAATATTAGAAGAGAGTTTAGAATGTCAGCTTTTATTTCCTGGTATATATATATATATATATATATATATATATATATATAGTACTGTGCAAAAGTTTTAGGCGCATGCAAAGAAATGCTGTAGAGTAAAGATGCCTTCAAAATAATGAAATTAAATTTTTCTACATTTAAAAAAAAAAAAAAAAAACACAGTAAAGAGCAGTAAACAGTAGTAAATGAAACAAAGTCAATTTTTGGTGTGAAAAAAAAAAAATTAAAATAGTAGTCTCCGGTACAATTAGTGCAGGTTTATAAGGAAATGAGCTGGTAAGTTTTATTGAGCATCTTGCAGAACCAGACACAGTTCTTCTGGAAACTTTGACTTTCGCACTCACTTCTTATTTCTGCAGCAAAACCCAGCAGCCTTCATTGTGTTTTTTGTCTGAAAAGTGTCTCTTACATAATATGCTGCTTTCTTTAATGACATACAAACATTTTTCTGTAACATTTAATTTTGTGTTGGAAAACTAATGTTTGGGAATCTAAAATGTTTTTTGTACTGACTTGATAATGTAGAAGTCATAAAATAAAAAATCTATAACAAAGTTTGTCCTAAAAAAACACGGTGCCTAAAACGTTTGCACAGTACTGTAGATGTACTAAACGATGTACAACATAGCACATTTTGTATCAGACCACCCAATTTTTAGGTGAGCAAAAATATTGGAACACGTGACTGACCGGTGTTCCTTGTTACCCAGGTGTGTCCTGTTAGATTGATTTTTAAAACAATAAATAGCACTGAACATCTACTTTTGGTTTTAGCCTTCAGTTTCACCTGTGAAAACTGCATTTGCTGTTAAAAAGGATAAGCCAACATAAAGATCAGAGAGCTGTCTATGGGAGAAAAGAAAGCCATTTTGAAGCTGAGAAAAGAGGGGAAATCAGTCAGAGGCACTGCACAAACATTGGATATAGTCAATACAACAACTTGGAATGTTTTGAAAAAGAATGAAACCACTGGTGTACTGAGCAACAGACACCGAATGGGTCGGCCAAAGAAAACAACAGCTGTTGACAGGAACATTTTGAGAGCTGTGAAGAAAAACCCAAAAACAACAGTCAGTGACATCACCAACGACCTCCATAGGGCAGGGATGAAGGTACCACAATCCTCCGTTCGAAGAAGACTTTGAGAGCAGAAATATAGAGGCCATACCACAAGGTGCAAACCCCTCATCAGCAGTAAGAATCGGAAAGCCAGATTGGAATTTGCAAAGAAATACAGAGATGAGCCACAAAAGTGATGGAAAGTCCAAAGTGCTCATGATCCAAAACATACGAGCTCATCTGTGAAACATGGTGGCTCACTAATCAGACTCACTAGTCTTTATTGATGATGTAACTCATGATGGTAGCAGCAGAATGAATTCAGATATTACAGGAACATTTTGTCTGCCAAATTACAGAGAAATGCATCCCAATTAATTGGGAGGGACTTCATCATGCAGCAAGAAATGATCCAAGATACACTGCCAACTCAACAAAGGACTTTATCAGGGGGGAAAGTGGAAGGTTTTAGACTGGCCAAGTCAGTCACCAGACCTTAACCCAATTGAGCAGCATTTCACCTCTGAAGAGAGACTGAAGAGAGAAACCCTCAAAACAAACTGAAAGAGACTGTGGTAAAAGCCTGGAAAAGCATCACAAAAGAAGAGACCAACAGTTTGTTGATGTCAATGAGCCGCAGGATTTATGCAGTTATTGCAAGCAAGGGATATGCAACCAAATATTAAGCGTTAATTACTTTAATTTACCTCAAGACTTACAGCTGCATCTCAATAAATTAGAATGTCGTGGAAAAGTTCATTTATTTCAGTAATTCAACTCAAATTGTGAAACTCGTGTATTAAATAAATTCAATGCCACAGACTGAAGTAGTTTAAGTCTTTGGTTCTTTTAATTGTGATGATTTTGGCTCACATTTAACAAAAATCCACCAATTCACTATCTCAACAAATTAGAATATGGTGACATGCCAATCAGCTAATCAACTCAAAACACCTGCAAAGGTTTCCTGAGCCTTCAAAATGGTCTCTCAGTTTGGTTCACTAGGTAAGCCACAAACATTCATTGCCAAAGAAGCTGGCTGTTCACAGAGTGCTGTATCCAAGCATGTTAACAGAAAGTTGAGTGGAAGGAAAAATTGTGGAAGAAAAAGATGCACAACCAACCGAGAGAACCGCAGCCTTATGAGGATTGTCAAGCAAAATCGATTCAAGAATTTGAGTGAACTTCACAAGGAATGGACTGAGGCTGGGGTCAAGGCATCAAGAGCCACCACACACAGACGTGCCAAGGAATTTGGCTACAGTTGTCGTATTCCTCTTGTCAAGCCACTACTGAACCACAGACAACATCAGAGGCATCTTACCTGGGCTAAGGAGAAGAAGAACTGGACTGTTGACCAGTGGTCCAATATCCTCTTTTCAGATGGGAGCAAGTTTTGTATTTCATTTGGAAACCAAGGTCCTAGAGTCTGGAGGAAGGGTGGAGAAGCTCATAGCCCAAGTTGCTTGAAGTCCAGTGTTCAGTTTCCACAGTCTGTGATGATTTGGGGTGCAATGTCATCTGCTGGTGTTGGTCCATTGTGTTTTTTGAAAACCAAAGTCACTGCACCCGTTTACCAATAAATTTTGGAGCACTTCATGCTTCCTTCAGCTGACCAGCATTTTGAAGATGCTGATTTCATTTTCCAGCAGGATTTGGCACCTGCCCACTCTGCCAAAAGCACCAAAAGTTGGTTAAATGACCATGGTGTTGGTGTACTTGACTGGCCAGCAAACTCACCACACCTGAACCCCATAGAGAATCTATGGGGTATTGTCAAGAGGAAAATGAGAAACAAGAGACCAAAAAATGCAGATGAGCTGAAGGCCACTGTCAAAGAAACCTGGGCTTCCATACCACCTCAGCAGTGCCACAAACTGATCACCTCCATGCCACGCTGAATTGAGGCAGCAATTAAAGCAAAAGGAGCCCCTACCAAGTATTGAGTACAGAAGGCCAACTATTCACTAAAAATGTTTTTTTATTGGTCTTATGAAGTATTCTAATTTGTTGAGATAGTGAATTGGTAGGTTTTTGTTAAATGTGAGCCAAAATCATCACAATTTAAAGAACCAAAGACTTAAACTACTTCAGTCTGTATGCATTGAATTTATTTAATACACGAGTTTCACAATTTGAGTTGAATTACAGAAATAAATGAACTGTTCCACGACATTCTAATTTATTGAGATGCACCTGTATTTGTATCTATACTTTTGCTCACCTAAAAATTGGGTGGTCTGATACAAAAGGTTCTATGTTTTATGTTGTTTAACACATCTAGATGTAAATACAAGGAAATAAAATCTGAAATCCTAATCTCTCATCTCATATCCACCTTTTGATCTCAATCCCAAATGTCTTTGGTGTAGAGCACAAACAAATGAATTGGCCTTGCCATTCCAATAGTTTTGGAGGGGACTGTATATGTATGGATTAGAGAGCTTTATTGTAGTTTTAGTCATAGTATAATATATAGTAGAATGAAATGGCATTCTCCAAGGCTTCGGTGCAATATGTACTGAAAATTATGAATGGTACAGTGCAAATGGACAACAAAACACAAGACAATAAACAGACGCTGAGCAAGTAGACTCAGTACAATAGAGAGAGCATAATAAATACAACACAGCAGTTATAACGATGTTTAACCTGGTCTATAACTAAAGCTAAACTTTATCAGTCATTACCCCTCTGTGTCTTTTGTGCAGGATGTTGAATATGCAAAAGGTCTACCAACCATCTCAAGAGAAGTTATATGACAAAGTTGGATCTCTGGTATTCTGAATTCCATTGACTATCTTATATATGTATATTTATACATAATCGTAAAAATCCTTATAACCATGCTGTGCAAAAAATGGTTTCTCCTAGATGTCCAAGCACAAACGTCCTAAAAATTGCTGGTACATATGAAACGATGTTCCATGGAAAGGAGCAGCTAAACAGCCTCAAGACTCATGACTCCAACAAGCAAGACCTGCAGTGTGAAGAGTGTGGCAAACACTACAACACTCGGCTGGGTCTGAGACGCCACGTGGCTACCCATGCCACCTCTGTGACCGGAGATCTTACCTGCAAGGTGTGCCGTCAGGTTTTTGAAAGCATGCCGACTCTTCTCGAGCACCTGAGCACCCATACCGGCCGACCTCCACCAGGCGTAGCCGTGCGGGAGCGAAAGCACCAGTGTGAGCGCTGCGGCCGGCGCTTCTTCACTCGAAAGGATGTGAGGCGTCATGCCGTGGTGCACACAGGCAGAAGGGACTTCCTGTGCCCTCGTTGTGCTCAGCGCTTCGGCCGACGTGACCACCTTACCCGCCACCTGAAGAAAAGTCATGCCCAGGAGCTGGACGTCGTCACGTCTGCCCCCCCCAGTGTGGTGAAGGAAGAACCAAGTCTGACTATGTGCACCTCGGGATCCCCTAAGGATGCCTCGGAAGCCTTTTCGATGGGTCTGTTCAACCCCCAAGGTCTACAGAGTGCCTCTACCTCCGGGGTCAGTCACCATCATCCTGTGGTGCCTGGGTCCCTATCCAGCCCCATGGGTGTGGGCTGCTATTTTGAGCCAAGCAAGCACCAGCCCCAACAATACCACGAGGCTCAGCGATACCAGCCTGCCTCCGCTACCTCATATCTGAAAGCTGAGATGGAGAACTTCCTGAATGAGCTCCAATGTGGCCCAATGCCACCTCAGGCTACAGTTGCAACCTCTGCATCCAGACCGAGCGACCTTCTTCCTGATAGCCTGGGAGGTCAGAATGCCCACTTCACCCTCAGGAACTCCTTCACCACTGCTGAGCCTTCACCCACCGCTGCTAACATGGACCTCTCACCACTGCTGGGCTTCCTGCCATTCAGTCTGCCACCGTACAGTGGCCCTTTGAGTTCAGGAGGCCTTGTGATGGGATACTCTACCACTACCACAGATTGCTCGCCGACTCCTACCTCTCAGCTCTCTGGGCCACTCGCCTCGTTTCAGCCACAGCCGCTGCACGAGCCTCAGGCCTTGGGGCATTTAAATCAGCCTCCTGGTTTCTCTCCTACTCTACCTCGATTCCATCAGGCCTTCCAACAGTGATGTTTCTTTTTAAACTGAGTGACAAGTATTCTTGCCAAATGGTAGACACATAAAGCAAAGCACTCAGTGGACTTGTTCAATTGAAGGCTCCTACTTTACAGTTAGTGCTCAATAAATTCTGTAGAATAAGATGGTTTGTGAGAATTTTTGATTGAATAGAGGTTGTTTTAGAATAGTTTTTTTCTTAGTAGGCCTTCAGTTTATTTGATTGTAGTGATTTATGGTGTTATTTAGATTGATTTAGTAATTGAGAAGTCCGCATTGAACTAAACTGAGGAAATACGATGCTGTGCAAAAGTCAGAGACCACCATTTATTCAGCTTCCGGTCAAGATGGCAATTAAGTGAAAGTTCTTAATTTCTTTAAAAAAAAAAAAAAAAGAACCCATAACTTTTGCAAAGAATTCTTGAAACAGGTTTACTTTACCTCTTTGCTTTGCTGAGTTTTCCATATTTCCAACAACATAAAGTTGCAATCTCTCAACAAAAGGCATTCCTAAAAATGTCACTGCCATTACATTAAGACATACCCTTCAAAAGTGACAATTGCGTTCAAACAAGCAAGTCAGTCATGTGCCTCTAAAGTGGCTATAGGAGATATTTTTGAGAAGGATTCTTACCTTGCATATGGAAGTGGAAAGTCAAAGGAACTTATGTGGTAAAACACTGGAATTTCCAAAGCTGGATGTGTAGAAAAATGGAACCTTAACAATGATAACTAACCCTAACTCTAAATCACTGCAGATATCACACTGAGATGGACGGTAGTTAAAGATGGACAAAATTTTTTTGAAAAAAAAATCAAGCTCCATACTTGTTTCAAATATGAATAAATCCACAGGTTTTGTTGATTTGTCTAACAAGACAGCTGGGTCTGAAAGGATGTCAAAAAACCTTTTCTGAACAAAGTTTTATAAAGAATAAAACTAAAAAAAAAATCACAAAGAAACTCACAAAGAGAGTGAAAGCTGTAATAAAGGTAAGGGTGGACATGCTAAATACTGAAATGTCTGATCTTTAGTTGTGCAGCTTAAATGTGTACGTTCCCTGAGTTATTTTGACATCCGTTTTTGCTGGAAATTAAATTAAACAAAAGGGTTATCTCTGACTTTTGCACAGTCATGTACCTTGTAATATTCTTTGGATAAAGAGACTGGATTATCACAGTGTTCTCCATTGTACAAGCACTTTTTCTCAGTCAGAAGCACTTCCATGACTTAAGAGTCAGTTTGAACATTGGTCTAATTCACATCTCAACTTGCAGCTTACTCAGTACATAATCTACCTCTTTTAATGGACTTCTCCACAGGGGAGCCTTCTCCCTATCATGATATTTGGCTAGAGAAGCAAAGTGAATCCTTGTATGAAATGATGTAGTGGATGTAGAGAACTTTTTTTTTTTTTTTTTTTTTAAAGTGGGGATTTTAGAGTGCATTTCAGTAGTAATGAAACTGAGACAATTATAGAGTCAGGTGTTATCAAAAGAAGTAGCTTTTATTCTTGTTGTTTTAGCATTTAAGGTGAAAATTTAAAATGTGCTGTTGCGTTCCGCAGATTGATGATGTATAGAACGACAGTAAAGAGTGAACGACAATTTAGTTTGTCTCGTTTCCTGTAACTCTTAATTTCTCTCTGTTCATTCCATAAAGTTAATTGTAAAAGCAAATGATTTCAAATATAAAGTAGCTAACGATGATGTTCAAAAACATATAGCTACAAAAGGAACATATGATTGCTGGTTCCCTACAACTTAATTCATTTTTATTTTTATTTATTATTTTTTTTAAGCTCATCTGGATTTTTTAAAAACCCCAACAGCAAGAAATCACTGATTTTGGTATTTTGTCTTACGTTTTCTGTTGCTTTACCCTTACGGATGTTACATAAATTTTTGACACCGTTTTCTGCAAATGGCACGACTCCGGAGCAGAAGTTCATTTGCGAGATGAATTCAGTTTCTGCAACAGAAGGAAAAAAGGCCCGAGTCGAAATGGACTGGAAACCAATGTTACTGTGATGTGTTTGGACTCAGACGTAACTACCTCAGACGTATCTGCAACTGTGTTTATGTGGGTATCTCACTGGAGTAAGATGGTTTGCATCTTTAATATGTCCAATCGTGGCACTTGTCGGCTTTCAGTTGGCCTTTTGCCAAGTCTTTTTCATGTTTTCAGAAAAAAGGCTGAATTCATTTAATGTACTTGGTAACAAATTCATGGATGACAGAGGAAATAAAGTATCTTCAAGACTTCGGAGTCTTTTCATTCTTTTAACCAACCTTATAATTTAGTTTGTGATCAGAACTAACTTTTTGACTGCTTTTTGAGAAAGAACAGCATATAAATTTGTTCATATTTTGTTCAAAACCTTCTTAATGTCTTACAGTTTAGCACACATTTGATTTAAAAAAATATATATATTTATATTTTTGTTTGCTTTAAAGGAGAAAGCCGTTTCGTTTATTATTATTATTATTATTATTATTATTATTATTATTTAAGAAAATGATCAATCACTTGGTGGTGTGGAACCGATTTGCGAAAGATTACCATTTTTAATTTATTAATGAATGACAATACTTTTAATCCTTTTATATTTACATTCAGTGTTGTGGAACGTCCCTGAAACACGTTTCTGGTGTCATTTATGTTATGCTTACATTTTTTGGAGTTTGATCTGGTGTATGCAAACAATCTCTAATATAAATTATCTAACCTGATGTTCAAAATGAAGTAACCAAGTCTGATTCCTGTGTTCTTATAAAGGGAACTCAGAAAACTAAGTCATAGTAAAGTCATGTTGGAAAGTTGATGTTCCCCCAAGAGTTAACGTTAACTGCCTTATTCAAAACACTGATGTAGTGCCTTTCAGTAGTGTTCCCTATCAGAAAGAACTCTTTTAGGATGTTTTAAGAACCATTAATTAGCCAATGAAACCTCAAAGAACCCTTGAAAAAGTATAAAGTACCACAGTTTGAAACTGCTGACAATTTCTATGTGTTAAGAAGAAAATAATTACCAATAATTTGGAGTTTGTGTCATATCATTACCCAGTTAACACATACACACATATTTAGGGAGGGGGGGTAGGTTCAATGGTTCTTTGCATAAAATGAAGGGTTTTTAGTTTCCTAAAAGAGGAACCCTTCAGATAGGAAAACACTTTGTTGACACATTTTATTAGATCATTTATGAATAAGTATGCTGCATGTCTTTAGTATTGTCACTTCTTTAGTCACAAAATGTTTAATGAGAAACAGGGGTCATGAGTGCCACCCATTTCAAAGATGTGAACAGGAAATCATAGTAAGATTAATGTGATAGGAAATAAATAATCTGCAATTAGCAATCTCACTGAAGATGTATTTTTGTTTAGTTACAAATTTAGGAAGACCAGATATTTCTGAGAGAGGAATTTGGTTTGTAATAATTGTAGTATTAAAAAAAAATAGTGTCATAAAAGTTTTATAATTGAAAATAAAGTTTTTCTCATATATGGATGCATAGATGCTGATTCATTTAACTTGCCACCCTCTGAGAGGAAAACAGTTCCACCTAAGGTTCTTCGGTTAATCCCTAATCTCCTAATGTTTTTATGTAGAACATTGCTGCATAGGTTTTCTTTTTAGAAGAAGTAGAATCCATTTTGAAATTTTGTAATGTTAACTGTCCAGTGAACCCTTGATGGACCCATCTTATATTTTAAGTGCATCTATATTTGAGACCATACATTTAAACATACACTTCCTCAAGGATTTAATTAAATTTAAGCACACAGATGTATGGGGGCTTCAGTACTTTGACTCGAGTAGATTTGTTGTATTGTTTTGACTGACGTGTAATATAAAAAGCTATGTCACTGAGTGGAAGCTGTAAGGACATCTTTCATCTTTGACAACAAACGTGAGCAGCAACAGTGAGCTGTTTGTTTCAGCTCATCTTAAACCAGACGTACTTGGTAACACTTTAATAATATTTCTAACACAGCCAGTATTGTGAATTTATTGATATGAAATTGTAAAGTTATTTCTATTTCTGTTTCTACATCTATTCTTCCAAACAGGCAAATGCATGGACAGCTAAAGCAACCAGGAAGCCCAGGCGAAGGACCCTTGGTTGACTCTCAAATGACTCCCTAGTAAATATATAATGCACTACATAGGATGTAGAAGCCAATCATTCACAACCTATATAGTGCACTTCGGTAGGAAGTTAGGAGCCGTTTGGATTTCAGCCACTTGTTTACCGGAGAGGGGCGCTACCGTGTGTTTTGTGGCTTTTATACACATTTGGGAAGCAAAAATAGATGTAACCGAGTCAATATTTGTTTTTATGAGTCGCTGTTATTGTTTGTGTTTAAAAGCTACAGATGATATCCATACATTAGCTGGTTAATTCGCTGGATGAGTGTTTTTTTCCCAGCAGAAATGGCAGACGAGGCTCTTTTTCAGTTCCTCCATAATGAACTTCTGCAGTATGTCAACAACGCAGAAAGCGGAGAAAATGTAGGATATAATATTATAAAGTAACAGATCTAATCTACAATAATATTATTTTACAAGTAGTTAAGTTATAAAATTATAGTTTTAGGTTATATATAAGTGCGGAATGCCTTTAACTAACTGGTTGGTGTCAGTTGGTGATATTGTTTGTGTAATTTAATGCATTTCCTCTCTATAAATAAACGTGTCTTCGTATAAATTTCTTATCAAATATATGGAACAACATTTTTTGTGTTTAGGAAAATGGTCGGTGTGTTTCTAAGCTTGAGAACATGGGATTTCGTGTGGGACAAGGTCTCATTGAAAGGCAAGTAAATATTGTAGAGTGTATATTTAAATATGGCTGTAATTATTTAGTTATTTTTCATTGTATAATATCTTCTATATTGGTTAAGTGACTGACAATTCTGTCTAGACAAATTTCACATAGATGCAAAACTAATAAGCATAATTGAATTTAATTAATTTACTTTGTCACTACTAAAGGAAATCTCCACCCTGAATCACATGGGGGGGTGATTTGCACCTTTGCCTCGCACCTTTGCCTCGCAACTCCAGGGTCAGGGGTTTGAATCCCGTCTCCACCCTGTGTACGTGGAGCGTGCATGTTCTCCCCGTGCTTCGGGGGTTTCCTCTGAGTACTCCGGTTTCCTCCCCCAGTCCAAAGACATGTTGTAGGCTGAATGGCATCTCTAAATTGTCCATAGTGCGTGAATGTGTGCGATTGTGCCCTGAGATAGGTTGGCACCCCATCTAGGGTGTCCCCCACCTCGTGCCCTGTGTTCCCTGGGACAGGCTCCAGGCTCCCCCGTGACCCTGTGTAGGATAAGCTTTATGGAAAATGAATGGATGGAAACACAAAATATGTTTAGATTAAGTTTCAAACCTTTTGGTAGAAATATAACTGATCACAGTGGTGGTTACTGTCTCTACTGTCTCTATAGGTTCACCAAAGACACAGCACGTTTTAAAGACGAGCTCGATGTCATGAAATTCATCTGCAAAGATTTCTGGACCTGTGTGTTTAAGAAGCAGATTGATAACCTGAGAACAAACCACCAAGTAAGTGTGCTCAGGTCAACTTAAATCATCATCAGTTCTGGTCACAGCCTTGAATGTGTTAATGGGTTGAAAATCTTATTGACACATTGATATCCTGTGTACACACACATTACCTCAAGTAACTCCACTCATTTGTCTTACTCTTTTTTTTTTGCAGGGTATTTACGTCCTACAGGATAACAAGTTCCGGTTATTGACCCAACTGTCTGCTGGTAAACAGTATCTGGAACATGCCCCAAAGGTGCACAGGCCCCCTGACAACACAGTCAATGCATGAATTGACATCTTTTTAAACTCTTGCAACAACCGACAAAACGTAAATCCTTTCAGAAATGGAGCTCCAAACTTTATTTAGCTATTGGATGGGACACTGGTCTATTGCAGGGTGCTATACACACACACACACATACATTCACACACTCTTTCACACCACTCTACTTGCTGGCATGTTTATGGGAGGGTGGGAGGAAACCGGAGAACCCGGGCGAAACCCACACGCACATTCCTCTTGTAATTCAGTTGTTACACTAAAATGACTGGCTTTCAGTAACTTTACTTTGGTTTCACTGAAAATACACACCATCTTGTTTTCGTGACTAAAAGTTTGTGGTGTTTGTTTCATCCTGTGCAGTATTTGGCGTTTACCTGCGGTCTGGTGAGAGGCGGGCTCTACAATCTCGGTGTAAAGAGCATCGTCACAGCTGAGGTGTCCGTCATGCCTGCTTGTACGAAGCCCTGTTTTTATGATAATACACACACAAACATACACACACTACAGTTTACAGATCCTTCATCAGCCAAGGTCCTACATCAGCTCCACTTGATCCAAATAATCACATTGGCGAGAGAGACTCAGAGTTGAAGAGAGAGGCAGAGAGACGAAGAGACAGAGTGAGAGACAGGATAGAGACTGAGAGAGACACAGATAGGACAAGAGTGTGACAGACAGGAGAGAGAGAGAGAATGAAGACTTTGAGACAGACAGAGAGGAGAAGAAAGACAGGATGGAGAAAGAGAGAGAGAGAGACAGGGTGGAGAGAAAAAGAGAAATACAGGCTGGAGACAGACAGGATGGAGACAAGAGAGAGATGGAGAGAGACAAACAGGATGAAGATTGGGAAAGACAGGATAGAGAGAGAGAAACGGGATGAAGATTGAGAGAGAGAGAGAGAAACAGGATGAAGATTGAGAGAGAGAGAGAAACAGGATGAAGATTGAGAGAGAGAAACAGGATGAAGATTGAGAGAGAGAAACAGGATGAAGATTGAGAGAGAGAAACAGGATGAAGAGAGTGAGAGAGAGGAACAGGATGAAGAGAGTGAGAGAGAGAAACAGGATGAAGAGAGTGAGAGAGAGAAACAGGATGAAGAGAGTGAGAGAGAGAAACAGGATGAAGAGAGTGAGAGAGAGAAACAGGATGAAGAGAGTGAGAGAGAGAAACAGGATGAAGAGAGTGAGAGAGAGAAACAGGATGAAGATTGAGAGAGAGAGAGAAACAGGATGAAGATTGAGAGAGAGAGAGAAACAGGATGAAGATTGAGAGAGAGAGAGAGAAACAGGATGAAGATTGAGAGAGAGAGAGAGAAACAGGATGAAGATTGAGAGAGAGAGAGAGAAACAGGATGAAGAGAGAGAGAGAGAGAAAGAAACAGGATGAAGATCGAGAGAGAGAGGGAGGGAGAAAGAGACAGGATGGAGACCGAGCGAGAGAGAGACTGAGAAGAGAGACAGACAGAGGAGCAGAGAGACCGGATGGAGACTGAGACATCGAGAGAGACCGGATGGAGTGAGAGAAATGAAGGATGAGGCTGAGAGAAACAGGATGGAGACGGCGAAAGAGAGAGAAACAGAGAGACAGAGAGAGAATGGACATGAGAGAGAGATGGAGACGAGAAACAGGATAGAGACAGAAGCGGAGAGAGGGAGATGGAGAAAGAAAAGAGATACAGAGAGAAAAAGACAGAATAACCCAGAGAGAGAGACAGAAAGATGGAAAGAGAGACAGAGGGATTATAAACAGGGTACTAAATAAGGTACTCTAGTGTACAGCATCAGTGTGACACTTACTGCTTGTCCTGAACTCTTTGGGAGTATTAGTGATCACTGACTATTATTATACTAGCAGCTCAGTTTAACTCACTCACCAATCTGATTGTTCTTTTCTCTTTAGGTAAATTCCAGGTGATGATCCAGAAGATGTAAAACACTGAACATAAGAACAAATTCCTTATAATATATACACATCTCTCATCATTTTGTTGACTTTTGATATTATTGTACTGTTTTTTTTTTTTTTTTTCCACTGAAGCCTTTCATTGATTCCTTGCATGCAATTTACAGCATGTTGAGGTCAAGTCTTATTGTACTCTGTTCATTACACAGTATGTACCATAACTGATTTATTATTGGTTTTACACTTTATGTTCTAAATCATATTTGCACAAGACATCATTAAAATGTGTTCAGTTGGAGTTGTACACCATGTTTTATTTAAATGTGTAGGTTATAATATTTGCTCAGCTAGTTGAATTAATTTAAATAAACGTTAAGCCGTGCCTCAAAGTGCAGTCTAACTGTTCGTTTGGATTTAATGTGACCGCTCATGAGTCTTTATTTCTCAGTTACTTTGTTTACTGACAAATTAGTCTTTTGGAATAAAGTGTATGAGTTGCCATCCTGCGTTTAAAGGAAAAATCAACCCTGAAGACTTGAAATATCCACCCTGAAGAGTTTAAACCAACGTGTCCACTAATTCTACGCTGGATTTCTCATTAATATGGTGTTTCACATCACTGGAAAATGAGTGAGGAGAAGTGTGTCTTTTGTATTTGGTGGCTAACGACAAAATCTGACCCTTAAGATTGGGTTTGGTTCTTCTATAAACACCATTGTAACTGCACTAGCAATAAATATTTCGATATAAATATGTTTTTAATGTTTCAAGATGGAGCATTCCTTTAAGTTCCCAGATGACGCTGTTTATCTGCATCATCTGGACGCAAACGGTGGAAAACTGTTTAAAAAAAGGTTCTATCACCAGGGCAGAATTGTACAGTAATTACTTGTTTTCCATTATTGTAGATTGACAATAGATTGCTTTAATGGAAATATCAGAGCCTTACTTTTAGATGAAAAGTGCGGTTATCTTTGAACAAATGGAAGCATGTGTATGTTTTTAAAGCTATTAGCACTGTAATTACAATGTGGAAAAAGTGAAATACACTATGTGGCCAAAAGTATGTGGACACCTGACCATCACACTTGTATGTGTTTGTTGAACATCCCATTCCAGATTTAGTCCTTCCTTTGCTGTTATAATAACCTCTATTCTTCTGGGAAGGCTTTAGACTAGATTTTGGAATATGGCTGTCCTCTTTCAGCCACAAGAGCATTTGTGAGATTGGCCACTGATGTCAGGCAAGGACGCTTGGCAAACGTTCCAGTCGGCATTCCAGTTCATCCCGAATGTGTTCAGCAGGGTTGACTCTGTGCAGGACACTCGAGTTCTCCCTCTCCTTAGCAAACCATGTCTTCATGGAGCTCTCTTTGTGCACAGGGGCATTGTCATGCTGGAACAGGTTTGGGCCTCTTAGTTGCAGTGAAGGGAAATTGTAATGCTACAGCATACAAAGACATCCTATACACATCCTATATGCGTGCTTCCAACTTTGTGGCAACAATTTAGGGAAGAACCATATATGTCCACATACATTGGCCATTAAGTCTATATAGCCATCACCATAGATGTGTTTTCCACATGTAAAGAGATAAATAGATCAGAAAGTGTCTCATATAAACTATAAAATAATATATTATGATGGGAACTCGGTTTCGGACCGTGAATTTTGACTGTTGGCTGTTACAGTTGGCTTTAAGAGTTGCGTTTAAGCATTTTATGTGTTCAATTACATTTTTTTCAGAAAGGATCAAGTATTTTTCATTCTTTTAGTTGATAAAATATTGGGATTTTTTTTTATTTTTATTTTTTTTTATCTCATTTCTCAGGTGTGCTCAGATTTACTACTTTCTACCATTTAGGTTTAGGAGGGCCTACAAAAACAGTGCAGACCCAAGACACAAGATAAAAACGTACACACCACTGGTGAAATATTATTCTTTTAACTTTTTTTTTTTTTTTTTTTTTTAATTATTACAACCAGCATTTAAGTATCATTATTTCATGAACAAAAGAAAACACTGCATAAAACATAACATAACAACACTGTCCCAAGCTCGTTTTTTTTAAAGGCCCAGGAAGTAGGCTTAACCTAAAGAGGAAAAAAAAGAAAAGGAAAAAAAAAAAAAGCACGTCACGTGGTCCAACGCTTTCCTTGACGTGACCAATAGGCAGCCTAGTTCACCCTGAGCAGCGTTGCCATTGGCTGATTTTTAAACGCGGACCAACGGCGCTGATATTCAAACTCATTTGGACTGTTGAGATTCGGACGCGTTCGTTGGGGCGAGTTTGCGGTGGTATTTTTGTGTGTTATTTTGTGTTAACAGATACCAGCGGCCATAGAAGAACATTTCTGAGGGTAAGAAGGATTTAAAATTAATTGGTTATGTGCTAGAATATTGTAGTAGTTTATAGTAACGTTGGAGGTAGTTTATATGTCCTGTTGTTAACTTTATTAGCATAAACATGCTAGGCCTCCATCTTCCGTTGTGTCCACGTAGCTAATCGTGTAGCTACATACGAAAGAACACTTTATTCGAGGTTAATTGGTGTTCCAGTAATGAATAAAGTACAACTAATTAAATTTGTTTGATGTTATCTGTGTTTTTTAGTGAGTTGGCTAAATTATCTGGTTTTGGAGACCCCCCCCGAGTTTAGAAGATGGACACGCAGCAGCTTGGAGACTCTGCTGATCCGTACTCATTCGATGCCCCGTCTCATGTAATGCACGATTTTAGCTCAGACTCTGAAGATAACGCTGATCAGTGGTTTGGTAAGCTAACATATCCTCTTGAACAGTTATATTTGTCATAATCACGTCCTGTTTGCATCCAGATGTAACCTTTGTGCATTTTTCCAGCCTCCACATGCATTAGCAGTAGTTATCCACACTCACTGTTACCACAGGTCACGATTTTTTTTTCTTTTCATATATCTGTTTAGTGATTTAGTAAAAAAAAGTTTTTCCTCAGACAAAAACGCCGTATTAACAGCCTCAGTGAAGTTTAGATTGTCGCCAAGGCGGTTGCAAAAATCTGGTTTCGAGGTGGAGGAGATGAGTGAGTCTTCACAGAGATGGGAAAAGGCTATGGAGAAAGCTGGGGGTGTTCAGGGAGATTATTAAAAGTGGGAAATGAAGAAGTGGACACGTCCAAATAAATTCAAACGAACAGGATACTTGAAAAGGTTCTTGGAGCCAACCCTGCTGGAAAAAACAAGCGAACAAAATAATAGACAGCATCACAGAAATTCTAAAGGTTTCCACTACAAATACCATTACAATTATTGGTCTTTAATGGTCTCCACTAGACATAACATTGGTTTCCATTAAAACCAATACAATTCCCATTAAAACCATTGCAAAATTCTATGAGGGTTTCTATTGTCTTGTAGTTTTTTTTTTTTTTCTTCAGCAGGGAAGTGGAATGAATGCGTATACTTTCTGTATTCAAGAGATATATTAATATACACTTTTAAAAGTGATTTTTATTAAATGTAATAGCGGAGGAACTTCTGTAAAACCTTTGTGTTTTTTCATCAGTCCCTCCAGTGTTTTGCGATTAAATTAGAAATTAGTGGAAACTCTGCAATATTTTTAGGAGCTTGCAATTGTTCAAAATTATGGAAACTTATTGTCTCTATATACAACCATAGCTCTTTTTCTTTCTTTAGACCTGATGGCTGCCCCCAAAAATGGGGAAATGGAGCAACTCACCACCCCCTTAAGGGTGCCAAAACCTTTTGATGGGCTGCACAGTGCAGACCTGCCTAAAGCCGTAGTGACGCCCATGGTCCATGTGGCCGAGACCACAGCGTCAGCAGGTAAGACTGTTCTGTAGTGTGGAGTTGATTCTGTTTAAATGCTATTGATTACAAATTGAGGAATAGTGTATCAAGACAAAGTTCAAATATCAACATTTTTAAATGTTAATGTGTAGAATTACAAGGTGGGTGTTTTTTTTTGGGGGGGCCTATGCTCAGATGTTGTTCCTGAAAGCACTTCTCCAGAGCCTCCATCTAACATTGTGACTTCGTGGGGCGACAGCAGACCAACTGGAGCTCCTAGCCAGGCTCAGATGAACAACGTTCCAGCTCAGCCACGCAGGTACAGCGCATTCTTACCATTCAAGTAATCACTCAAGCCAGTGCACACACTCAAGTAGAAATTCATTGCTTTTCCTGTTTGTGTTCTAGCCAAGGTCTGAGAAGCTGTTGTGCCTCAGTCCTATCTTAATTTCTATTTATTTCTCATAGAGTATTGAAGCGTCCTGTGGTCAGAGGTCGACCTCAAGCTCCTTCTACGCCTCCTGTGATGAAGAAGAGGAGGTAAGAGCAAGACTGGGATACAAAATTACTTGCAGTGGTTTATCTAATAGTGTTCAGTTAGAGGTTCATGTTGCTATTTATAGAGTTCTTCCAACTCCTAGAAGAACAGTTATCCGTCCACCCCGAAGGTAAAATTGACTGTTTTTTGAGTGTGTGTAGATTTGGTGCACAGGGTTAATGGTGATGTTGCATAATGGGGTGTGAGCACTTCTTAAAAATGCGCCACACGCATTCCTTTCATTTATATATATATATATATATATTTTTTTTTTTTTTACGGCTGTGGTGTATTAGAATATGACATTGTTGTGGGTCACTTTTAGGTAGTCCCCTGGGGCTTTTCAATATTCACATACTCCACTATTTTTTTTATTTTTTCTAATTAAATATGGCTACAGATGTGTGGACACTACTTATTTTTCTACAGGAGCTCAACGAGTGCCAGGCAAGCTCGCCGCAGTGGTGCTCCCACCAGACGCAGCATCAGGCAAAAGAACAAACCACCCGTGCCTTCAGCTGCTGCATCCGCATCTACCTCCTCTGCTAACCAGTAAGTGGCAGTACTGTTAAGCTAGCTGTCTACCCTGAGTTGTACGTGGTAATTGCTTTAGTTCTGTAATGTGCCATTTGCTCAAGTTACTTTTTGGACTGCAGGCAGAAGAGCACTGAGCAGCAGGAGCTGGAGCGCATTGAGGCTCTACAGAAGGAGGTGGCCGAGCAGCGCAAGAGGAATGAAGCCAGCTACAGAGCTGCGCTGGCAGGAAGTGAGTATACAACCTCCTGCTGGTATGAATCCTTTCCCCTCTCCCTCTAGACAAGCCTAACTAACTGTCTTTCTTTACAGGTCAGCCTCCAAAGAAGCATGTGCTGTCCTCTACTATTCCCAAAGAATTCAACTTCTGCTCTGATAATAGAGTGAAAAACCATACAGAAGTTTCTGAAGCTTCATATAAGGATTGCGATTTTACTTCACAACTGCGCAAACACCCTTCCTCACCTGTGAGTATCAACTCTGAAAGCAGGTTTGAACATCTATGGCAGTAGTGTTAAGATTTGTGCTAAAAAAAATTTAAAGGTCCAGTTGCAAAGTTTAGTTGCCAATGTTTTGGCTCATAGTTGCACTTCCACACATTTGTCAAGTGCCACAAACCCTGAATAGATGAGACACATCTGTTTTGAATTTGATACTGGGAGAAGAAATACAGACTTCTCTGGCCATTTCTTTAAACGTTTATTTATTTTTTAATCTTTGTCTTTTCTTTAAAGAAGCCGTATTGTCTGTTTGCTAATCAAACCTGAATGGGCAAATAAAATGAGAACATTTGTGAACACTCCCCTATCTGATCAATTATCTCTGGCCCTGTAGGTAGTCTCTGGTCCAATGAGCTGCTCAGCTAAATAATTTGCATAAATAGAATAGTTTGGCACCTGTTTTCCTCTATTTCTTGAACAAGCTGAGATATAAAACTAGAAGGATTTCTTAAAGCTTTAGACTTGACATAAGCAACAGTTTTGACCCATAAACCGACTACAATTTATTTCTAATTGTGACACTTTTACAGTTAAAGGCTCATAAAGGCGCCACAGTCCCCAAGCCCTTCAACCTCTCCACCAGCAACAAGAGGAAGTTGGAGGAAACCAATTCCTATGTGCCCATGGCTGAGCAGATCGAACAGTTTCAGAAGCGCACACCAGTCCGTTATCGCTTGCGCAGCCGCCAGAGTCAGGAAAAGGGTGGGTCAAAACTTCAGTTCTTAATGCCCCTTAATGGCTTCTTAGTGGTTTAATCGATGCTTACTACTTCAGTGTTGGTGAGCATTTTTGTCAATGTACAAAGCACACTGCATATTTAATGCATAAATGTGTGGAGATAAATTATGCAAGTGTATTTCATCAGCAGATGTTTGTTTGCATATTTAGGTTTGTAATGGTTAATGTATCTAACGAGTAATTGTCTCTCACACACGATCTGTAAAATTATAGCTTAAATAGTTCTTCAGTGTGTTACCCAGACATTACATGTGTCACAGTAAAGTAAGCTGGATTTTATTTCCATTGTTCTCAGGCCCATCACCAGTGAAGACCGAGAAGCCCAAGGTTACTCACCCTCACACCCCTCAGCTCTTGACCCGCCAGAGGAGCCGTCCTGTCACAGTGAAGAGTGCTGCTGAGATCGAGGCTGAAGAAGTGGAAAAACTGCAGCAGTATGTAGCTCTAGATTTGTCTCTTCTCCCAGGTCCTCCCACAAAACGCCTAGTTTTTGCTATACAGAGTAAATTTTCACCTGATTTTATATAAGGTGTGTGGGGAGGTTTTTTTAAAAAAAATTTTTTTAATAAAAAGAATCCTGATGAGGTGGATTCAACATGTTCTTTTAAATGGTATTCATGCAGTGTCATGCATCCAATACTGTACACCCTTGTCTTCCCTCAGGTTTAAGTTCAAAGCTCTAGAGCTCAATCGCAAGATTCTTGAAGGGGCCCTGGCTCCGAAGAAGCCTGCTCCTAAAGAAGTGACTCGTCCAGAGGGCTTCCAGCTGGAGGTGGAGAAACGTCTGCAGGAGCGACACGCCGCCAAAAAGACAGTAGAGCAGGAAGACCACACCTTCCACTCCAGACCCTTACCAACCCGTATCCTGGAAGAGGTGGTGGTAAGAAGTGCTTAAAGACAAGATTTTTGTCAGTCCAGATGAACTTGTTTGCATTGCACTTTCCAAAAGGCTCTTTGCATTTACCCAAAATTTGACACTGTTAGTGTTCATTTACATGGCAAATACAATTGGAACTAAATTTGTACATACAAGGAGTAAAGTTAAGTGTCAAGACGATCTAGAATAGCATGCAGGTGTACCAAGTAGCTAATGCTAGATGTTGGCAGAGTTTCCAATCGCATGGATCCCCTCTATGCTGTTATAATGACCTCCAGTCTACTGGGAAGGATTTGGACTAGATTTTGGAGCATGGCCTTTGAGTTATTTTTTTTGCCTTTCAGTCTACTATCAGATTCAAGAAAAGCACTGTGGTATAAATTTACTTATTATATTGAAAGTGAAGAGTCATTCGTTGAATGTAAAAAATTAATAAATGTATTTTCTTCATTCCTTTTGGTTACGCTTATTAGGCTGCATGTAAACATGCATGATGATGTCCTAAGCTTCCTAACGTTTTACTTTTGTCCTTAGGGTGTCCCAGAGAAGAAAGTACTGAACCCTACTGTCCCCGAATCTCCTGCTTTTGCACTCAAAAACCGTGTACGTGTGGAACGCAGGACAGAAGAGGTACAAGCTTGCTTCATAATTTTGATTAACTTGATTAGGAGAAACCATTTTTTTTGGGCTGTTCCTGAAATTCTGCTTTGTTTGTGGGGTGTGTGTGCACGTTCACAGGTGAAAGCACCGGCTCTGAAAGCACTGAAGGCACTTCCTGTGCCCCACTATGTGCCCTTCCAGCCCAAACCTGCAGTGAAGAACCATGTAGAAATGTGTCCTTTCTCATTCGAGCAGCGTGAGCAAGAGCGCAGAACACAGAAAGAGAAAAGGCTGGAAGGACTGAGAAATGAAGAGGTATGATTTCTACTAGGTGTACTGAGTGACTCTCAGCAACAGGCTCCATCATTAATAATAAGGGACTTAATTTTTTTTGGCCATCAATTTGCAAGAAAATGAAAATCACATGATCTTTCCATTGTTGGTAAGCCTATATGCAACACGTTTTGTAACTTTTCTAATGTTTCCAGGTGCCCAAATTCAAGGCTAAGCCTTTGCCTGACTTCCATGAAGTGAATCTTCCAGAAAAGAAAGTAAATGAACCTACCAAGCCTGCTCCTTTCAAGCTGATGCTGGACGAGCGTGGATCTGTGAAGAGTGAACGTTGGGAGCAAATGGTACAATTTTTTTATTTATTTATTTTTTTTCTTCCCTCCCCTCTCTTCTTTATTGTTTCCAAACGGAACTGCAGCCTGTGTAAGGAAACAGTTAGACTTCTTGCAGAAGTACTAAGTCCTGTGCATGAAGGAAATGCCTGGATGCTGGCTGACTTTTCAGTTGATGGTTTAAAAAAAAAAAAAAGGGTTTTCTTTACTCCTGCCATAGGTGAAAGAGGAGTTGAAGCAGCAAGCTGATGCAGCGTGCTTCAAGGCGAGACCCAATGCGGTCGTGCACAAGGAGCCTTTTGTGCCCAAGAAAGAGACCCGCTCCATCTTGGGTATGTTACACGTAACACGTCTGGCACACAAGGGCTTGCAGCTGACTGTCTTGAAGCTGTGACACCTCACTGCTGGTTCTGCTTCACTGTGGTTTTGTCTGTGTGGTTCATGTCGAGCTTGCTGCTCTGCTAACTTCCCACCTTTCTATTTTACTTCCCATTTTCCCACCACTATTATCGACTTCTCCCTCTACTCTCCCGCTCTGTCTGGTCATCTTTATATCTATTGGCACTTTCTCAAGCCGATACTACCCATTCTGTAGTTGCCGAGGGTTTCCAGCTGTCGACGGAGCGGCGGGCCAAAGAGCGGCTGGAGTTTGAGCGGGTTCTGAAAGAGAAGGAGGCGCTGAGGGCGCAGATAGAGGAGCGACAAGCCAGAGAGCAAGAGGAGCACGAGAAGGAAGAAATTGCCAGATTACGGCAAGAACAGGTATATCTGTCAAGCTTTGTAATTTGTCTTGATCAATTTATAAGCCATATAGCATGGTATAAAATATTCTACCTTCAGTACCCACTAACCATACACATTACATGATCATAAGAATGAACTGTAAATGACCTTATGCTGTTTTTCTAAACAGTGTGACTGAGCTTGAGTGCATTAACAGTAAATTAACAGTGTTTGGAGCTGGGGTGTGTCTAAATAGCATTTTCTTGCTTTTACAGGTACATAAAGCCCAGCCAATCAGGCGCTACAAACCAGTTGAGCTGAAGCACAGCGAGATGTCTCTCACCGTGCCGCAGTCTCCAAACTTCTCCGACCGATTTCGTCTTTAAAGTCTCATCAGGATGAATTGTACATAATTTAAATGTTATTTTTGCTTCTTTAAAAAAAAAATTTTAATTGCTTTCATTTGTTTCTTTCAACTGCTTTTTAAAGTTGCGTGCTTATTAAGCACCGATTTTTTTTAAATATTTTTTTTTTTATTTACCCTCTGAGGCTATAGATTATTCTACACTCAGACACTTGGACACTTGTTTGTGACTGTGATCCATTGCATTATGTGAACTGTTGTACAATACGTTTTCTCTCATTCCTCTCTACATGTAGCCTCTGCCATTTTCTGTCTTAATATTTTCCCCTCTTTTTGTAATGTATTAAAGGTGTGCTAGAACAGTTTGTTGCATATGAATGTTACTTTCCTTGGTTTGTTTTACATCTTCCACTTCAGTAAGATATATTAATTCATTAAACATTCTATATAGGGTTTGGTGATATGAGAAATGTCATGATACTTGAAGACATTTCTGTGATTCACAAGATACAGGTCTGCTAATGGTAGTGTTGCATATATTTGCATATATATAATTAAAGGATATTTTTATTTAACATACAAAAAATAAATTCTTGACAAATTCTTTTAAAAAAATTACTTTTACATTTTACTATTTTAAAATCAAGTCTGTGTCCAGAGTTTAAGAGAGATTTAAAAAATATATATATATTATATATATTAAATGTAAGAAATGGATTGCAATGTCTGATGGATAGATGGAGAGAGAGATAGAATCATGTAATTTATGTGTTATCACCCAACCCTTATTCTAGTCATTCTATAATAGCAACTCTGATGGTAATGCTGCTGAAATCAAATCCGATTTAATTTACATGCTGATTCTAATGTTACTTCTTTAGTAACTAATTTACTGGAACTTGTATAGCAGACACCTTATGTAATAGAAGCCTAATAAACAGATTCATGTGTTATTTAACAAAGAAAAACATGTTATGGTCAAGCTTTCTATAAGGACGTGTTTGACATTTTATGGAAGGAGTCTCCAGTGCAAGCATTTTACAGGAAATTGTTCATGACAGGATATTGCATTTTCCAGTTAAGCAGTAGCATGACAAGCTGATTGATTTAAAAAAAATTTTTTTTTAAAAAAGTTTTTAAAGCTTGTTCGCTGAAAAATAGGCTGTTGAGAGGATAATAAGCTGCTATAATGTGTGATAACAGGAACATGTTTCATGAATGTTCCACAATATTAACACTTAGACAACAGGATTAATCTTGTCTAGGTAACAGGAATCTATTTGTTCTCATCCTTTACAGTAATATAAAACTTTACTTTTCACTGGTGATATTTTAATGACTTACTGGCCCATACGGCATATACACAGTATGTTTGGGATTTCTGTGCTGTCTGATTATTGTTTTACGTCTGCGTGCCCCTTAGTTGAATGTGGCCAGCCTTACATACCTCATTTATCAGTTACTATTCAAAACTCCCCTCCAGTCATGTCCTCTGCTTGGCCTGGCTATTTCTGGTGTGGTGACCTCTGAGCTCAGATAAAAGAAGAATCTGAAGGGTTGTAGCAGCTTCAGGGGGATCCATTCATTGTCCCACAACCATTCTATCTGAGTTCATGCTCCTTTCCTGAAGATTTGATATTAGCCTGCCATCTCTGTTGGTAAGTGAGTGTGCTGAGTCTTATGTTCATATTCATTATTACGTTTTGACTTGTTTTGCATGAAATTACATTGTGTTTAAGTTCCCTCATGTTTTTAAATCATTTATACCTGATCATTTTGTGTCTAAGGTTCTTGTATTTGTGTGTTAACAAATGTGACCTTAAAAAAAAAAAAAAAACAGACTGCTATGACAATATTCAGAGAATGTATTCATTTAAGGTTGAAGATCAAAGGGTTAGGGTTTATGACTTCTCAGTGACACTTACCAATTAGGTTTCTATATATATATATTTGAGGTTTAAATGTTAGAGGTAATAAAACTTCTTGTCACAAACACCTGTTTACTTCTTTATTGCCTAAAATTGACTTGTGCAGCTTGTTGCCTCCTCCTGCTGCCAGCTTGGTTGATGTTTAGTGAACATGCGGTCTGTAAAGTGGCCTGCTTCTCCTGCCTGTGACCCAGCCACTGTGGAGGTCAAGATGGATGACCTGCACCGTAAACTAGACCAGATTTTAGCACGTGGCTCTGAGGGAAGTTGCCCAATGTGTGGGACCTGCACCCAACACAGCAGGCAGCAAGAGGCTACAGCCAACCAGCTCTCAGCTCAGGCCAAGCTCCTCGAGAACCTAGAGAGGAAAGTCATGGACCTGAGGAATGCACTGGAGGAACTGTCACACAGTAGGTTTACTTATATGATGTGACGCCCACTATAAGCTGTGTATTCTGAGGTTTCTGCTTTACTAAAACCGAAATATTCTAATAAAATAAGATGAAATATCCACTGAAATTATTTTATTTTCTATACTATATTAAGCTGCATATTTACATGTGTCTCTTAAACTTTAAAGGTCTAGAAGAGAGGTCTTGTGACAAAATGTCTGTACCTTTAGCGGCTCTGCAAAGAAGGAAATCTTTGCCTGTACGGACATCAGTGGTAAGTAGAGATCCATTACACCTGACATTTGGATTTCCAAAAATTTTTAAATTTTAATTCACTGCATACTTACTTCACGTTGTTAATCTATAATAAATGCCATTATTCTTAGTAACCATATCATAATATTTGATTTTAAATGAAGTTAGGTTTATTTGAGGTTTCATGTGATCATTGCATGCATGAGATGTTTTCAAATTGCCATTTGTATTGGCTGTCCATTGTGTCCATTCAACCACAGGATGAAGTCTATGTGCAGTTGGATAAACTCCGAGATCAAAATATAATCCATCATGCTTTTAATGCACCCTGTGGGAAAGGTCATGAAGGTACCTACTTTGTCTTCTAACACTATGTCTGTTAGACACCATTAACTTGGAAAGTTGCCATGGATCCTTTTAAAGAGTAATCTGTTCTGACGTGATGCTATAAGAGTGATTGACTGGTATGTTTAACTATAGCCACTGCGTCCCAGAACACACCTGATAGGAATATAAAAAGCAAATGAAATCATTGATAGCTAACATCAGTGAGATATACAGTGAGATAGCATGATTAATTGAAAAAGGAGACTCCACATGGTGGCTTAGTGGTTAGTACGTTTGCCTCGTACCTCCAGGGTTGGGGTTTAGAATCCTGCCACCACCCTGTGTGCACGGAGTTTGCATGTTCTCCCTGTGCATCAGGGGTTTCCTCCAGGTAGTCCGGTTTCCTCCCCCAGTCCAAAGACATGCATTGTAGGCTGACTGGCATTTCCAAATTGTCCGTTGTGTGTGAATGTGTGCCATCCAGGGTGTCCCCGACCTTGTGCCCCGAGTTCCCTGGGATAGGCTTCAGGCTCCCTGTGACCCTGTGTAGGACAAGTGGTATGGAAAATGGATGTATGGTGGATGGATAGACTCCACATGGTGTGAATGTTAAATGCCCAATGCTGTTTGTTTCTCTGTTCAGACATTCTGATTGAAGACACAGAAGGTGAGGGGCTAAGAGGCAATGGATCACCACTCAGAAATGATTGTTCAGACAACAAAGTTCGGCATGATCCCCAATCACACAAAGAAGTTTTATCAAAAGTGGCCACACGCTGGGCAACATCACAGCCTGGGAATAAAATGCCAAATACAGCCAAGATCGGCGAAGCAAAATCACCATTAATCCAAAATAATTCCAAGACAACAGGAGTGGCTTGTTGTACAGCTGCAGCAATATCAAAGATGGATACACCTCCACAAAAAATACTTACACTTCCATCAAAAATGCATATTTCAGCACCAGAGATGATTACTACACCACCAAGGATAAGTCCACCACCACTGGAGATGACTATGCCAAAACCAAAGATGAGCACACCTCCACCAAAAATGGAGACAATTACACCTTCACAAAAGATTGTACCACCGATTCCAGTTACAAAAAGCACAACAGCAACCACAAAAACAACACCAAAGATCAGACAATCTCCTGTTCCCTTTAAAGCAACTGTGTCTTCATCTAACACAACAACCATGCAAACTTCAGTAGCAGGATCTACAACACTAGCAACAAATCAGAAGATCCAAGCTTTATGGACTGCTCCAGTCACAACAACATGTCCAACTGTGGTTATGTCCATGTCCAACAATCTACCAAGGTTTAATGTAACAGAGAATGCTGCACCACAATCATCAGTCCAGAGTCTTCAAAAGGCAAGTTTGGGAGTTCCTGTTATATTGTCACAAGGCAAAGGGATGTCTTTGTTTAAATCCCCTCAATCACTTGTGTTGGAAACAGTGGACTCAAAATTATCCCAGCCAAACGGCCCTATCACAAAACCAAGAGATGAATTGCTACCACCAAAGACAACTAGACTTCCTTTCACAAGTTTGGTCACCTCCATGCCCAATTCTCCACCAGAATCCCCAGCTACAGAGGATGTGGCACCAAGCCATAAACTTCAAAAGGCGATGAACGCTGGTGCTCCAGTGGCAAAACCACAAAACCTAGACACGCCTTCAACAAATGCACCCACAACAACAACACTAGCAACTAAATTGTCTACAGTATCACCCCCCGCACCATCAGCAGCAGCCTCCTTTCTCAAACATGTCTACAGCTGTCCTGACTCCTTGCAAAGGTAAAGTGAGCAAGTAAGAGTGAAACAGGGTTTTGTCTTATACTATACTTTGCATTCAACTGGCCAAAGCAATGCCTTGTACTATTACCTAGTCTTCAGGCCCCTGGAGGAAAGGCTGAGTCAGGTACCACAACAACACCACTTTTCGGGAAGCCTGGCAATGCATCAGCAGGCATCCCCTTCACTGGACTGCTAAAGACTGGAGGAATACAGATCAAAATAAGTCCAGCGCCTGAGAGAACCACAAGTCAGACCAAAATGGCACCCAAAACCTGCTTCAAAATTATAGGTAAGAAAAAAAAAAGAGAGAATCAAAGAATCAAAAACTAAACCAAAAAATAGTCGATAAGCCAAGACATGCTTGGTGTCCAACCTTTGCTTCTTTGGTTTTGGACTGCATCTAGAAGGCGAATGTAGCTAACAAATATAGGGAAGTTTATATCCTCCAGTTTAGCATCATGCAAACTGCATGTCGAAATCATCAGTCTTGTGTTTCATGTATGATGCACTGTTATTTATTAAAATGGTCATGGGGCCATCTAGAACCTAGAATCACTTTCTTCTGCTCAAGCTTCAGACGTAAGTAGGATGTGTGGCTCAAAATTTGAAGGTGGAATTGTAGGTTAGAAGTGAAATTTGTGTGTTTTAGACAGATCCAGTGTCCGCGGTTCAATCCTGATCTCAGGTTACTGTGTGTGTAGAGTTTTGCATGTTTGTATGGCTTTCCTCCAGGTTCTCTGTATTCCTCCCGCTGTCCAAAAACATGCAGGTAGGTGGATTGGCTAAGCTAAATTGCGCGTATGTGTGAAGGAGTGTGTGACTGTGTATGTGCATGGTGCCCTGAACTAGCATCCCATCTGGGTTGAATTCTCCTGCCTTGCGTACAGTTGACCAGGATAAAGCGGTTACTAAGGATGAAAGAAAACGTCCATTACTTGTTAGCAATGTTAACCTTGTAGTTTCAGTTTAAAATTAAAGAAGCAAACTCCAGACACTAAACATGTCTTGGCTACATTTCAGATGAATAGGACACTGTGTAATGTTTTCGGTATGGTTGTAAATCTCTCATAAGGACTTGTACAAAGTGTTTCTGGCCTGAGTAGTGCTTTCGATTTGCTGGCTTGTAAGCCGTGTGTCATTTTAAAGGTCACTAGGTTGACATGTAGAGAAAATAGACTTGATTTGTTGTGCTTCATGTCGCTTGTATTTTACTGAATGCTTTAATTTGTAGAATTGTGCCCTCAACAATATCTGTTCACAATTTAATCTGCAAACGTTTTTTTTTTTTGTTTGTTTGTTTTTTTTTGCTTTTTTTTCATTCAGATTGTTTCGGACATTTTGCAAACACGAGATGAGATGAGATGAGATGAGATGTAGACGTAAATGCAGGAGTTAATATGATAATAAGATGGTTATGCCATTGCTGATGTCCACACATTAAAATATATAAAGTAAAGTTTTGAATTTGACCTTAAGAGATGTGTGGTATCCAGAACAGGCTAATCCCTGGCCTCATTGCTGCCCTGTAAACATGACCTGCAGCTGTTCAGACCCTGGTATAATAGGTGAGACAGTCGGAGAGACATAGATCAGGTGTCAGCAAGCCCAACATGCCTTCTCTCATGTTGCATCATACAAAATACCACTACAGTACACAACACTTAGTAAAGTTTAATGTCACATTAAGCTAGCTAAGACAACCTATTTTAACTCCCGATCAAGGAATTCTTTCACAATTTGTCATTTTTATCTTCAGTAGCATTGTCGTGATGAAAATCATACGGTGTAAAGCAGCCTTAAATCACTTCTCATACAGCCCTAAAACTGCGGTCAGGTCAACAAACAATGAATAAAACACCGCCTCTGTGATTTGTGAAGACTCTGACTCTTGTTATTCTACCCAATTAGTCATAATCATCTCAGATTTGCGAGTTAGTTAAAACAAACGTTTCTCCTGCTCTGCATAGATGATGTTCCTCCACAGCCAGCGCCTTTCCCACATCGGTGTGTGTCTCTAAAGACGAGTCCACCATGTGACTTCAGCATCCACACCCGAGAAGTGCTGGGAGGGTGAGCTCAACCCATAGGACCAATTATACAATATTTATTATACTATACTGTAATATATTACATTTAATCACAAAAAACAGTCATATAAACATGAATTGTACATGGAGACTCTGTCATTGTGTGATTGCTGCGATTGACTTAGTGTTTAACAGTTTTTCATGGTTTATATCAATACAAATAAAGTGCCAATGATGGCCATAACAATGATGCAGTCAGTTCTTTCAGTTGGGTACAAAAAGCACATCATACATTCAACTAATATTCTCTAATTTTAGTGGACGTTTCGGCAAAGTCCATAAATGCACAGACAATAAAACCAGGCTAAGACTGGCAGCAAAGATCATCAGTTCGAGAAGTGCCAAAGAGAGGGTGAGTGCTCCTCCCTTTACTTTACCATCTTCCTTTCAGTTCAGGAAACTGTGAAGGTGAGCAGAAGTGAACTGTGGAACTTTCCATGTTTGGCAGGAAATGGTGCTGAATGAGATCGAAGTAATGAACCAGCTGAATCACTCCAACATCCTTCAGCTGTTCGATGCCTTCGAGACCAAAAATCAAGTAGTGTTAGTACTGGAGTAGTGAGTATCACTCAGGTTCTTACCTATTTTTTTTTAATGCTCAATGAAAATTAAGTAAATAACAACAGTGAAAGTGAGATGGCGTAGATACGTAAATGTACATTCATTAAAATGGAGAAGAAAATAAACAATGTTATAATGTACTACATCTCGGTAGCATCTTTATTTTAGGAATTTGTTCACATTTTCCAGCTCCAGTAATAAGTTGTCACCCCCCTCCCCCCTTTGAAGCAGACCCCTATTCTCCATCCCTTTTTGTAACTTTGTGTTCACACTGCAAATTTTTGCATTATGGCACTCAACTCTATGTTAGTTGCTAGTGGGTGGTCCTATCTTGAATTTATTGTTGGTTGTCATGGTTTTCATCATAGCTCCAGGCAGTTACATCACTAGCTATACAATGCATGCAAAACCACTCATTTGAGGCTCTGTTGAAGTGTTTGCCCTCTCATTTGGAGATCACGAGTTTGAATCTCAACGATGCCACAGCCATTCATGGCCGACAGCCAAGGGAACAAAATTGGCTGTGCTTTCTGGGATGTCATATGCTTATATTTACTGCATTTGGCAGACACCCTTATCCAGAGAGACTTACATTTATACAACTGAGCAGTTGAGGGTTAAGGGCCTTGCTTAAGAGACCACCAGTGGCAGCTTGGCAGTGCTGCGATTTGAGCTCATGACCTTCTGATCAGAAGTCTACTGTCTTAACCACTGAGCTTGTGTGCAGTATGTGGAAGACGGTGGATACCGATTATTTCTAAGAGTGTTACGCTGCAATGCGATGCAGCATGAGCAGCAGTCCGAAAAGATTGGGTTGGCTGGTATCACGTGTCTTGTAGAAAGTACGTGTTAGCCTTCACCCTCCCTCATTTGACCAGACCTGATCAAATCAGTTGTTTCAAACAAATATGAAAATTGCAGAAGGAAAACAAATCCATTTAGTGTTAGGATGAGCCAGACATAATGTTTGCATTTTATGATTAAAATGTGACAAAAACACAGAAACCTGCTATTTCTTTACACAAAGCACTTAAATCCTGTAGGCTACATGGCGAGTATCACAAATGTAAGGGAAAGTAAATACCAACCTTTACTTCTATTGCCGTTGTCCACGCTTCTTTGCTTCTCATTTGCATGAAGTTAAACTTTTTCTCATCACTTGGATTTCTGTATGTGAGGAATTGTACATTTCTCTGCATGTCTGTATGAGTTTCCTCTGGGTTCTCTAGTTTCCTTCCACCTCCAAAAAATGGGTAGGTGGATTGGCGACTCTGAATCATCCCTGTGTGAATGTGTGTGTGTGTGTGTATGTGTGTGTGTGCGTGTGTGCATGGTGCCCTGAGATGGACTATGTTGTCCCATTCAGGGTGTACTGTATTCCCGCTTCAAAGCCAGTGTTCCCGGGATAGACTCTAGAGCCACCAACCACCCTGACCAGGATTAAGCGATTACTGAAAATGAATGAATGAATTCATTCATTAATAATTTGCTGTTGTTTATTTAGTTTTATTTACCATGATTTGCAAAATAATGAGAATAACAGTTGATCATAAATATCTATGGTTATTGTTTTTTTTACTGATCATATTCAGAATTGTAAAATATCAGGCTTTTTATTGAACAACACAAGACATCAGAGGCTCAGGCCAGCAATTATAAGGACATTCTGAATGACCTGCAGTGTGGAGGGAGGGGAGCTGTTTGAGAGGATTGTGGATGAGAGCTGTCCCCTGACTGAAGTGGATGCCATGGTGTTTGTGAAGCAGATCTGTGAGGGAGTCCAGTACATGCACCACATGTATGTCCTGCACCTTGACCTAAAGGTATGACCCACTGTCACACATTCAACAGCTGCAACACAAGTGTTACTCTGCATGCCTTATGAGCTCCTTCACTTTCAGCCGGAGAACATCCTTTGTGTGAATCGGTCGAGTCATCAGATCAAGATCATCGACTTTGGGCTTGCCAGAAGGTAGAGTGTGTGTGTTAATCTCTTTCAGATACTCGTAAATATCTGTCAGGGTTTTGAACTTGCTTTGTTGTGTTTTGGCCACCAGAGGTCCCCATTGTTCCCATGTTGTCTTCCCTCTGTCGATTAATTGTGTCATTACTGCCACCTGTGGCTCATTACCACTTGTGTATTTAAGTTGCCCTGTTCCTTAGTTTCCTGGCTAGCTGGTAGAGCATTTGACTCTCATACCGCAGACCTGAGCTTGAGTCCTGGCCCTGACAAATATCTCCCAGTGTGTCATTGGTAGAGTTTACATGTACAAAATAAACAGCAATCTGCTTTTGGCAATACTTTGATTACCGTGTTTACATGCACGGAAAGAAATCTGATAATAGCAGATCTACATTAGTCATTCAATAACCAAAATCTTTTTGTAGTATTGCTACAGTTTAATTATATTTTTCAGCAGCAAGGTGGAAGCATGTGAAAATGTAAAAATTGCTACTTTTTAAATCATGTAGCTTCTATGAAGCTGAACTATTTAATCAATCGATCAGTGAAGTACATTTCATTAACTCTACATTGATTTATTTTCTTAACCTACACAACAGGTGATTTAATCAAATTTGTTTTTGACTGGATATTAGCAAATTGCTTTTGAGTATTTTAGTAAATTTGTTTTGCCATTTTTATAGTCGCAAATTGTAGCTAATATTTTTCTTCTTCAAGTTGTCTCGGTTTACATCTTATGTCGAAAAAGACAAGATACCAGATTGAAACATACTATTTATATGAACACTGAACACTCGAATGATCTAATAACTGCTGATTGTACTTTTAGAGTTCAGGAAAGACACTCATTAAGGAGGAAATGTACAAACAATAATGACTGCAGCTGCTTCGATCAGATTATCTTTGGTCCCTATAACCATCAGCTCTTTTCTCCTGTAGGTACAAACCACGAGAGAAGCTCAGAGTTTCATTCGGGACACCTGAGTTCCTGGCGCCAGAGGTGGTCAACTTTGACTTTGTTTCCTTCCCTACAGATATGTGGACTCTAGGAGTTGTCACATACATGCTGTAGGTCACGCATATACATTTCCATACTGTTGTATAAATGTGTAAATCTGTGAAAGGGTATGATTGTTTTGACTGAAAATCCTCACAATCAACTATAGAGAGAGATATTCAACTACACAGTATATGATTTGAGAAAGGGCATGAAATTTGTTTTGTAGAAAGATAAAATAATACATTTGTAGAAATAAAAAATGAAATTCTGCAAGCAAAAAAACCTTCAAACCACCAAAAAAAGAGAGATTTTTTTTAGATTTTTTTATACAAGCAAGTTGGGCAGAATCATGATTGAATCTATGTTTGTCAAGCAGTTCAAGATCGAAGGCCGTGCTAATCAGCTGAACAGAGCCAGGTTTGAGTTTTGACCTCATATGAGGTCATATAATTGTTGTAGTTTATCTAAGCAAGCTACACATTGTAAAGAGTATTAATGCTGAATCAGAGATAACCGAAGTGTTTGATTCCTCTTATACCACAGGAATTTACCAATGATTACAGTTTTTATTAATTAAGAAACTACACTGTGCCTAAACTTTTGACTGGTAGTGTAAGAGTATAATGGACAGCCCAACAGAACTAATTATTCTCAGTGGCCATGGTATAAGTTGGTGGAACTGAACATGCCTGAGATTGACGTTTTGCAGAGACACTGCAATGACATTAGGATTTTTTGTGCATAATGTGTGAAGCTAGGGTTTAAAATCACAGAAGGATGCCAGCTGGAGAAATTGTGCCAAATTGTTCTTCTATTGCCCACAGATTAAGCGGCCTATCTCCATTTCTGGGTGATGACGACAGCGAAACCCTAAACAACGTATTAACAGTCAACTGGTACTGTCGTCTTTTACCTTAACAATCTGAACATTTTCATAATACTTTTCAACCTAATCTCTGTACACAACCTCTGTACTGTATGTATAATGTACAGTACATGTGAATGTTCATTAGATTAACAAAAGAACTGGGGAAAAAAAAAAAAAAAATATATATATATATATATATATATATATATATATATATATATATATATATATATAGTTAAAGAGAAGCTGTTGAACTTTAATAAACATATATACAAAACAAATATGTATAGAACATTTCAATGAAATCTTCAGGCAATTGTATTTGTAAATTATGCTTTAAATCTTTATAATTGATCCTTCCAGACTTGGGACTGCATAAGAACTGTTTTCTCTCATGTCTCTCTCAGTCTAACACCTTCACTGTTAAAATGTAATCGTTTTAATTCATGTTATACAGTCGTATATTTTAAACATTTATTGACAGCATTCACCAACTGCCCTTAGACGTCCATTATAAGTGAGTTTGGAGTAAACTTTTTTTTGTTCTCTCTCATTACAGGGAATTATGACAAAATTAATGTCCATGGTAATTGAACATAGAGATTACGAGGAAAAACAGCAAAACTGTTTGCATTTTGTTTCATGCAATATTTACTCTCAGTGTTATTTCCCTGCACAGGTATTTTGACGAGGAGACCTTTGAGCATGTCTCAGCTGAGGCCAAAGACTTCATCTCCAACCTGCTCATCAAAGAGAGGAGGTGAGGGATGGACACCTTTAGGAGATCTAATGCATTCATCTGAATTTGGAAGTGGGAAGTTGGAGCTTGGAAATATGTCATTTTAGAACTCCACCTTGTCAAACTACAAACTGAAAAAAGAAAAAACACACGGATGTCAAATCTTGTCTTTTATTTGCTCTGTCTGAGCACCAAACGCTTATGAACTAGCAACAAGCCAGCCAGCTAACATTAGTGATATGAGTAATAACTTTAACTTTCATGATATACCATCTCAAAACAGAACTGTCTGGTCAGTGCTATAGATTTAAGGAACTACTGACTATGTGTCTTGATACAGTAGATAATACTTGTATGTAATACTCAATATAATCATTTAAAAAGGAGTATAAAGAGATCTAAAGATATTATAATATACTATATAATCATTTACAGTGGCAAAGTGGTACATTATTTATTGTAGATGGCAGCCATATTGAACTTTCCATGTTGAAGGGGCATTTTCTTTGGTTTTCTTGGAATGTCGGGAAGGTTTCTGCAACCCCGAGTTCAGCATATGACGTCACCTAAACATGGCTGCTCACACCATCAGTAGTAAATGCAGCATTAATTGAACATATGAATAGGCTGGTAAATAAAGGGGCATTCTGCCAACACTATTGTTTAATATGTTATTTGTCATGTTATATTATGGATTCCGTATCAGAGTTTTGCATCTTTGCATTTTGGCATTTGGCAATTGACCACTGTGATGTGACTCATGAGGTGTAAACTCTGCTATGGTCATGGCAAGGAATTGGGCTCTCACTCCTTCTCTTTTCTTTCACAGTGGACGTCTTAGTGCTGCTCAGTGTCTTAAGCACCCCTGGCTGAATAATATATCAGAGAAAGCAAAGGGCAGCAATATTATCCTAAAGTCGCAGGTTCTCCTCAGGAAATACATGGCCAGGCGGCTGTGGAAGGTAAAAAAAAAAAAAAGTATACATTCATACACATGAAATAATATGCCATACATAATAAACTTTCTAGGTACTTACTTACTTACTTACTTACTCTCTCTCTCTCTCTCTCTCTCTCTCTCTCTCTCTCTCTCTCTCTCTCTCTCCCCTTTTATACAGAAAAACTACATTGCTATAGCAGCAGCCAATAGGTTTAAGAAGATTGGCAGTTCAGGATCCCTCACAACACTGGGAGTTTGAAATATTACTCATCACTGACTTGTACCAAATGTAATGCTATTTTATCATGTCTATGCAGTTACTTGTTAAAGAGATCATGTTAATATCTAAAGATAAACAGAAGTAATGTTACAAATGTTTAAGTAGATTTTATTCCTGCCTCACACCCAGTGTTCCCAGAATAGGCTCCAGAGACACCATGACCCTGATCAGATCAGAACAGTGCAGTTACTAATGTTTGCAACATTAGACTTTTGGCTCCAATGCAAACTGAAGAAGTAAACCTCAGACATCTAACAGGTCGTGGCTTATAGACCACTTTTTTTTTAAATTGTTTTTTTAAAAGAAAACATACAGTATGTTTCATTTCTGTGTAGCCTTTGTTTCCTTATAGCTGAAATAAGAATAGGAAACGCGCTAGTTAAAAAAACACCAGCAATTCCCCACAGTATGAATATGAATTGATACTTAAAAACTATAGACTATTAGTTTTAAGACTGCAGAACTGATGTCATGTCTTGCTTAAGATTAAACGTAAACCATGTCTTAACATTGTCTTAATGTTTTTTCTCTTTATTAAGCATTTACACATACACTGCGTTATTAATCGCACAGGTAGGTGTTGACCTGCTCTGGCATTACTGCCTGTCGCACCTTATCTGGTGCCCATAGGATTATCCCACTCATCCTTCAGCCTTGCCAACATGCCTTACACAACCAGAGCCATACAGACCTTCCCAGTGACTAAGGCTGTGACAAGCCTCACTGGCACCATTAATGCATGCTCAGTGCCACTGGTTACATATGGCATAGGTCAGCTGCAGGGTCATCAGCCGGGTACCACCGCTCATCAATGTTCCTCTCCTTTAACCTCGGAACGTCTCCTGGTGGTGGAGTGGTGGCAGGGACATCTTCCCTCCATCCCCTGCAACTAGACCTTGGGTTAGGTGTTACTACCCCAAAACTTCTCCTTTTTCCTCATCCAGAGCCAAAAGCTGCTCTTCTCGGCCTCTCTGGGGCCTTCCGCTGGTTTGCTCCAGTTACTCCCATATCACTCAAGAAGCGAACAGTTGATGTTCCCACAAAGTCACGGCATCCTACTTCTACCGGGTAGATGGTGGTTCTCCAGCCAGCCTCCTTACACTCAGCGACGAGATCTGAGTACTTCAGTCTCTTCCTATCAAAGGCCTCTTCTACTCCCTCCTCCCATGGGACAGTTAGCTGTACAAGGAGCACTGTCTACTGGACCCTTAAGCCACACTGCTTTAGCCACTAAAATTTATGGTAATTTGCACAATACGCAAAACCTATTTTTGTTTACTAGTCCTAGGATTTTGTTAACTGGTCCTAGGATTTTTTTAGTGCTCTCAGACTTTTGGTCACACCCTCATTTAAACCTAGGGGCAATTCAGTATAGATACTGATCTGACACCTACATATGTATACAGTATGCTTGGAAGTTGGAAGGAAACCGGAAGACCTGGAGGAAACCCATGCAGACCCAGGGTGAATATGCACAGAAATATGAGATAGATAATATAGGAGTATTTTCTTTTATGACACATTTTATATCCATTCAGTCTAGTGACACCAGGAGTGAGAGAACAGTGCTTGTCAAGTATTTTATTTGAATTCTTTCTTTCTTGCTATAGTCAGGTGTCTTGATATTACAAGTGAGCCCTCTTTTTGTAACCCTTTCATGCACAGTGTCCACACTTATGGATAGTTTAAAGCTAGTTTATTAAAATACGCTATAAGATGTTAATCATCTTTTTTTGGCCTAGTAGTTAGCATGTTTGCCTTGCACCGCCAGGGTTTGATTCTCGCCGTCACCCTGTGTGCATGGAGTTTGCGTGTTCTCCCCGCGCTTTGTTTTTGTTTCCTTCGGGTACTCTGGTTTCCTCCCTCCCCAGTCCATAGATACGTGTTGTAGGCTGATTGGCATTGGTGTGTGAATGTGTGTGATTGGAACCTGAGATGGGTTGGCACCCCGTCCAGGGTGTCCCCCACCTTGTCCCCTGGGATAGGCTCCAGGCTTCATGTGACCCTGTGTAAGATGAGCAGTACAGAAAATGGATGGTCATCATCAGCATGAAATATTTTTTTGTATTTTTATTTTAGAATTTTTGTTTAGTAACATCTTAAGTTTTTTTTTTTTTTTTTTTTTTGTATTTCAGGTATAATGTTTTATGCTTTTTTTAAACTGATGGTATTCCAACACATGGACAATCTATTTGCTTTTTAATATACAATACTGTGGAAAAATGCAAAGATATGCTATAAATCAAAGGTACCTTCAAAAACAATGACAATTAAACAATTCTACAAAGCAGTAAACAGTGGTATGCTTAAAAAGGCAATATTTAGCATGACAATCCTTTGATTTTTAAAAATGCATCAGTAGTTTCAGGTAGTTTGTGCAGTTTTATGAGGAAATTAGCGAATCTTATAAATAACATATCTTATAGAACATATAAATAAGTTTTACTGAGCATTTTGGAGAATCTACCACACTTCTTCTGTAGACTTTGACTGTCACACTTAGTTCTATTTTTGCAGGCAAAACATGACAGACCCAATTATGGTTTTTGTCTAATATTTTATGTTACTTTCTTTATTGACATACAAACATTTTCATGTAACATTTCACTTTTTAAGTAATGTTTGGATATCTAATAAAATTTTTTTGCTGACTCAATTATGCAGATGTCTTAAAATAAACATCTATACCAACACAGTTCTGTAAGTGACATTTAGAAAAAGTCAAACTTCATATGACATGCAATTTTAAGTTTTAAGTTTATGTACAAAAGGGTTAAGTAATAATAATAATAATAATAATCAATGTTCCTATGTTTATTTCCTGGGTGTCCTGCCCTCTTGAAGTGCAAGCTGGATAGCAAACAGTAAATCATGACATGAGGAGTGTTTTATGTGGGATGAGGGTGGAGTGAGAATACACTCCCATCACAGCAGGATGAGAAACCATACCTTCCACCACTAATCATAACTGTTTACTGCTTTTCAGCCCGTTTCTAAAACTTAAGGTAAGTGTTTACAGTATTAAGATATTTGAACGGAGTAAACGGTTAAGCTTATTTTGTTCTCGGGAATAATTTCTGGGAAGTCCTTTATGTGAGACCTTTCACTATGGAGAAATATCAGAGAAATAAGAATTTTGTCGCAGCAGTAATTTGGTTGTGAATATGAACGTTATTATTATTATATTGTTTGTACTGTATCCAGCAGCCATTATTACTTTTACCTCTCTAAGCTTGTTTTAATTACAAATACGTTCACTAGCTATCATAAATGGACATTCGACTTAAAGATGAAACATGAAGACTGTTTTAAGATGGAGGAACTCCTCTTCCCTTTTAACACTGCGGTTAAACCAGTCGCTCTTCCCGAAAACACGGTTAATCTAGCCGAATATAAAATTTTATGGGCGCGGCTTTTACACACTTGGCGGTAACGGCACCGAAAGCCGAAAACGAGCGTCCGCGAGCTCCTACGCAACAAAAGCAAATTAACTTTTATATAAAACGATCCTATTAAATAAATAATTAACAAAACAAACACAACAATTGACAGTATTTATAACTCTTTTCATTTAAATAATGTCAAAATCGGTCAAGATTAATGAGACGCTATAATTAAGCCAAATAAAATACATTTACTAAAAACATATTTTAAGAAACTATATTATTATTAATGTTATGACAATGATTATGATTATGATTATTGTTGGTGTTGTTGTTGTAAATCTAACCATAAATACATTTTTAAAACATGTAGATGGTTCATTTCTGACACCAAAATATATAATTTTATTTTGTCTTAACGCTGCAGTAAAATGGACATTTAAAATTGGTAGGTGATCAAACAAACTCAGAATATTTCATAGTGACTACTCTACTCTGTGCTGACAATAAAGATCAATTAATTCTACTGGAGAATTTTTCAGTAATCGCTCTTCAAAGTCATTGGATCTGTCAATATGTTTGAACCAGGAGGCATTTTTAATTCACTATAAAATGGACATTTCAAATTGGTAGACAATCAAACTGACAAATCAGTTCATAGGGACCTACTCTATACTCAGAACGAAGATCAAATAATTTTACTGCAGAATTTTAAAGTAATTGCACTTCAAAATCACTGGATCTGTCAAATATAATTGCGCCAGGAGGCACTCTTTGATCCATTTTAAAATGGACATTTCAAATTGGTAGACAATCAAACCGACTCAGATCAGTTCATATGGACCAGCTCTATGCTCACAATAAAGATCAATTAATTTTACTGTAGATTTTTAAAGTAATTAGTCTTCAAAGTCACAAGATCTGCCAATATAATTGAGAAATTAGGCACTTTGTAAATCATTATAAAATTTAAATCAAATTGGTAGATCAAAACCAATCAGATTTGTTGATATGGACCAGCTCTATGCTCACAATAAAGATAAATTAGTTTTAATGTAGAATTTTAAACTAATTTCTGTTCAAAGTCACTGGGTCTGTCAATGCAGTTAAGCCCGGAGGCTATTTTAATTCATTATAAAAGGGACATTTCAAATTGGTAGACAATCAAACCCACTCAAATCACTTCATAGGGAACTACTCTATGCTTACAATGCAACAAACTGATTTCAGTGGGTTTGACTGTCTACTAATTTGAAATGTCCATTTTATAAAAATTGCCTCCGTGCACAATTATATTGACAGATCAGGTGAATCTGAAGACTTTAAAAATAAAATGCTTTAAAAGCCAACAGATAAATTAATTGATCTTTACTGTGAGCATAAAATAGGTCACTGTGAACTGCAATGGGTTTAATCATCTAGCAATTCAAAATGTCTATTTTATAATCGATTAAAAAGTGCCTCCTATATGAAACATTAACAGATACAGTGATTTGAAGAGCAATTACTTAAAAATTCTACAGTTAAATTAATTACTCATTATTGTAAGCATAGAGTAGGTCCCTATGAAGTGATCTGAGTTGGTTTGATTGTCTACCAATTTGAAATGTCCCTTTTATAATGAATTAAAGTAGCCTCCGGGCTTAGTTGCATTGACAGATCTACTGACTTTGAAGAGCAATTACTTTAAAATTCTACAGATTTTTCGATTGAGAAGCAACTCATGGCAAGAGTCATAAGTCAGTTTGACTTAGAAACCTGATGGACAGGGATGCTTCAATGCCGCATTTAATCCCACATACATATACATATAAATATAATATATATATATATATATATATATATATATATATATATATATATATATATATATATATATAAAATCACACACACACACACACTATATATATATATACACACATTATATATATATATATATATATATATATATATATACACACACACACACATATATATACACACACACACATATATACACACACATATATACATACATATATATATATATATGTATATATGTATATGTGTGTGTGTATGTATATATATATATATATATAATGTGTGTATATATATAGTGTGTGTGTGTGTGTATATATATATATATATATATATATATATATATATATATATATATATATATATATATATATATATATATATATATATATATATATATATATATATATATATATATATATATATATATATATATATATATATATATATATATATATAAATATAAAATGCAGGCGAGTATGTGAGCAATGCCACCTGTGCTACCGCTGCTTCTGCAGAACTGCCTATAAACAGTTTCTGCCTATAAACTCCTGGTTTATAGGCTCCTATAAACCAGGCTCCTCCTCCTCCTTCACATCAGCCCATATCACACCACAACACAACACTTCCCACTAAACTGGTAAGTCAGTGAAAGGAAAATTCCTTTGGTTTTTAGTTACTTACATTAAACATATGTACATACAGTATGTTCTCAGTATGCTTCTCAGTTCCACACTGTATCCAGACATCACTGAACATCACAGTGCAGCTACATTAAAGACAAGGTTGTAATTTAAATTTTCTGATGTAATTTTCTTATCACTTTTAGAATCCAAATTTAAAACATTATGGCTGTGGACGGAGGACTGAAGTGGGTGAAGTTCCTGCTTTTTTCCTTCAACTTTATCTTCTGTGTAAGTCTTCAGCATTGTAACATCACTGTATCATCACTGGGAACTAGCCATTAAATACGAGCCAACACTGGTCATTGCAACATTATTAGCCATTTCATATTGTTTTCTGGCTGATTTGGTCATCTGTCTGGCTTCACAGTAATAAAATTGTGAAATATTCATAGACGCCAATCTTGGTAACCACTTTACACCTTTTTATTAGTTGGAATTGCTGGGAAAATGGTGATTTGAAGTTTCACACCATCCATATGGTTATCTGGAAGGATCAATGAGCTTCCTGTGATATCTTTAACCCAGATAGCTGAAATAAAACTCTATTTAGTAATTGTTAATCTCTGCAATAACACTCCAAAGACACTAACACACATTCTTAACAAGGCTGAATATTTCAGACACTTTTTGAAGTAACTCAGATTTATTTATTTATTTATTTATTAAATCTGTACTTGTACTTTATTTCTCTAGATTTTAGCCTGGAGGTATTATTTAATTTGCTAATAGGAACATGAATGGGAAGTTTGCCTGCTAATGCTCAGTGTTAACAATTTGTGTAGTGTTGGTATGTACAGTACTGTGCAAAAGTTTTAGGCAGTTGTGAAAAAGTGCTGTATAGTAAGAATGCTTTCAAAAATAGACATGTTAATAGTTTATATTTATCACTTAACAAAATACAAAGTGAGCGAACAGAAGAAAAATCTACATCAAATCAATATTTGGTGTGACCACCATTTGCCTTCAAAACAGCATCAATTCTTCTAGGTACACTTGCACAAAGTCAGGGATTTTGTAGGCATATAGTCAGGTGTATGATTAGACAATTATACCAAGCACGTACTAATGATCATCAATTCAATATGTAGGTTGAAACACAATCATTAACTGAAACAGAAACAGCTGTGTAGGAGGAATAAAACTGGGTGAGGAACAGCCAAACTCAGCTAACAAGGTGAGGCTGCTGAAGACGGTTTACTGTCAAAAGTCATACACCATGGCAGGACTGAGCACAGCAACAAGGCAGAAGGTAGTTATACTGCATCAGCAAGGTCTCTTGATGTTCTGTCCAAGCTCTTTTGAAGAAGCACAAAGAAACATGCAACGTTGAGGACCGTAGACCCAGTGGTCGGCCAAGGAAACTTACTGTAGCAGATGAAAGACACATCAGGCTTACTTCCCTTCGCAATTGGAAAATGTCCAGCAGTTCCATCAGCTCAGACCTGGCAGAAACCAGTGGGACCCTGGTATAACCACATACTGTCCGGAGAAGTCTGGTCAGAAGTGGCCTTCATGGAAGACTAGCGGCCAAAAAGCCATACCTCCGACGTGGAAACAGGGCCAAGTGACTCAACTATGCACGAAAACAGGAACTGGGGTGCAGAAAAATGTCAGCAGGTGCTGTGGATTGAGGAGTCAAAATTTGACATATTTGGCTGTAGCAGAAGGCCATTTGTTTGCTGAAGTTCTGGAGAGCGGTACACAAATGAGTGTCTGCAGGCAACAGTGAAGCATGTTGGAGGTTCCTCGCAAGTTTGGGGCTGCATTTCTGCAAATGGAGTTGGGGATTTGGTCAGAATGAATGGTCTCCTCAATGCTGAGAAGTACAGGCAGATACTTATCCATCATGCAGTACCATCAGGGAGGCATCTGATTGGCCCCAATGACAACGACCCCAAGCATACAGCAAAAGTTATTAAGAGAAGAACAAGGAGTCCTGGAAGTGATGGTATGGCCCCCACAGAGCCCTGATCTCAACATCACCGAGTCTGTCTGTGATTACATGAAGAGAAAGACGCAACTGAGGCTGCCTAAATCCACAGAAGAACTGTGGTTAGTTATCGAAGATGTTTGGGCCAACCTACCTGCCGAGTTCCTTCAAAAACTGTGTGCAAGTGTACCTAGAAGAATTGATGCTGTTTTGAAGGCAAAGGGTGGTCACACCAAATATTGATTTGATGTAGATTTTTCTTCTGTTCACTCACTTTATATTTATCAATTAACAAAATGCACAAAATGCAAACTATTAACGTGTGAAAGTGACCGTGACATGTGAAGGCCAACGTATGGTAACCCATACTTGGAATTTGTCCTCTGCATTTAACCGATCCAAGTTAGTGCACACACATTAGGAGTTGTGAGTAGTGAACACACACACTACAAACCATGAACACACCCGGAGCAGTGGGCAGCCATTTTTGTTGCGGCGCCCAGGGAGCAGTTGAGGGTTAAGGGCCTTGCTCAAGTGCCCAACAGTGTCAGCTTGGCGGTGCTGGGATTTGAACTCACGACCTTCCGATCAGTAGCTCGATCAGAAAGCATTCTTTCTTACTTAGATTTGGAGGTAAGCTTGGACTTAGGAACAAGTTTGATTACCGTGGGCTTTCTTTGGACACTAAATAGAGCTTGATCAGATTGTTCCAACTGTACAGATTGTTCCAGGAAGTACAGTCTTAAATGTCAGGCTAAACAATGCATCATAGCTTCCCAACATAATAATGATGACACAGCTTTTCGGTTAGGTTTAAGAGCAACACAAATGTATGACCTGCTGATTGTCAGGAACCCAGATAACAATGTCTTTATAATGCGCTGACCAGGGTTTAAATTGGGCCAGAGGTTTGTGCATCTCCAAAAACATGCATTCTAAAGAACTACAGTCCAGAATCTTCTTTTTATAGTCCTCACACATATTGAATGCAACTGATGTATAATCCAAAGTTAACTCCTTATAAGGTATGGATTGCTCCACACAACATAATGTGTAACCTGCATCAGTTCTAAGCTGTATTTGACAGTGAATCTCCAGTCTTCCAGCTATTTATAGACACTACATATGATGTACTTTCTTCTCCTTCTTGAATTCTTCAATGTAAAATGTTTCCTATTTTAAAGGGACCTGTCTCGGTTTCAGAAGTGAGATCAAGATTCAGAATAGTGTTGTTTTTGAATCATGACTATGGCTATTGTTGAATCGTATCCACCCCAGTCCTCTGTATGGTGTACAGTTTAACAGTGCTCATTTCTCTTTTCAAGTCTACAGTTTTAACTAGTAGCTGCATGTTTTGTAGCTGCTGATTTGAAAAACAGATGATGCTGGGAGGGAAAAGCTACTAAGTGATCTTACAATTTTCCTCAGAGCACTCCTGATTGTGAGTGAGCGAGAGTGTGATGTAACCTTGTGACTAAGTTTTCTAAGGTGTTCTGACAGCATCGTGTGCTAATTGAGGATCGATATTTTTCCGCAGTCAGTAATCAGAGATACTGTGTCTGGCAGAAAGCCTGGAAAAAGAGAAAGCTCTGTAATTCCGGTAGCTGTGCAAAGTAGAGGAAGCTTGATTCCAGCAGCTCTGCCTTCATCTCCGACCTGCTGTCACTAATTCAGCACTTAAAGGGACACTCCAGCCAAAATGTAAAATTTTGGCATGGATACAGCTGTTGTAAACATGCCTACTTGCATCTTACAGTGATGACACAGCAGGCTTGGTAGCAAGATCCCCTGGTCTGAATACTGGGAAAACCCCCTTCTGATTACATATCTTAGAGATGGATGCAAAATTTGAAAAACTACAATGGTTATGAAGGATATTTGGGTGGGAGGGGAATGAGGAGAGGAGGGGAACTGGTACCGTCAAATCTTGGGTGAGAAACTCCTTCCCTCAGCCAGGGCATTGAAAATGACCTTAATGACTTGGAGAGGATCTGCAAAGAGGAGTGGGACAAAATCCCTCCTGAGATGTGTGCAAACCTGGTGGCCAACTATAAGAAACGTCTGACCTCTGTGATTGTCAACAAGGGTTTTGCCGCCAAGTACCAAGTCGAAGGGGTCAAATACTTATTTCCCTCATTAAAATGCAAATCAATTTATAACTTTTGTGAAATGCGTTTTTCTGGATTTTTTTGTTGTTATTCTGTCTCTCACTGTTAAAATACACCTACCATTAAAATTATAGACTGATCATTTCTTTGTCAGTGGGCAAACGTACAAAATCAGCAGGGCATCAAATACTTTTTCCCCCCACTGTATATGGCTTAACAAAAAAATTTCAAATTGCGTAACTCTAGAAGATACGTATGGCTTGGCGTCCTGTCAGTAGCTAAATGATCCTAAACAGTGGTTTAGCCTGCAATGGACATATATACATATCTCATAGAAACTCTGAGTGTTTATACTGTACAGAAAAGAATGTTGCTTGATGCTTACAATTTTGTTGTTTGTGGGCACTTTACACATTGTTTTATGATTAAAACATTGGGGATATCGTTACACTTAAAGCCGAGTTGCTACCCAAACTGAAGCTATAAACTATTTTGTAAGTCGAGCAGTTTGGATAGTTAGATAGCTAAATGTAGAGCTACGTAGGTTTGTTAAAGCAATATAAACTACCCATGGTAGTTAGCTAGCAAACGAAGTATGCGAACAATGCTGCTCCCATTGCCGCTGCTTCTGCACACGCACGCAAAGTATAAACAGGCCCTTACTTATACACCAACAGCTACGTTGCTGTTTGTGTAACTGTCTGCTTCTTGGAAGTGGAATTTTTATATGATACAGCTGAAGCATTGATTTTTTTAATATGTTGTTTATTGTTTCTCTCGGACTAGCTGTTTGGCCTGGCTGCCATCGTGATCGGAGTTTGGGGAGCAGCGACTCTGAGCAACCTTCCCGACGATGATTGCACTGGCACAGGGGCCATTGTAGTTGTCGTGGTCGGTTTCGTCATCTCCTTCATCGCCTTCTTTGGCTGCTGTGGAGCGTGGAAAGAGAACATTTGCATGGTCTCTACGGTAAGGCAAAGAAGTGCTAATGAGACGTTTACACTGGCTAATTCATTATAGAAAAAAAGAGACATATTCTAGACTGGAATGCACTGAACTGATATATCAGCTGACAATCTCTTATTCCAGGCGTGATTGCCTTTACCTATCCCTGGGTAGCATGGATGCTTAATTTGTAGTTTTTAGAAGTGAACTTTGCAAATTTTGAATTTGACTGGTTTACTTAACCAAACATTCACAAACTGGCTTAATTGGTATCACAATGTCGGTTAACAACTTGTTAAGTTTCCTAATGAAGTCACTTGATGAGAACCCTTTCCTAATGAGAGTCACTTTATAAAGGACAGATCTCACACTGGCTCAAACAAACAGTGTTTTTGGAAAAGCTGGAGAAGGATCAGGTTAAGGCTGTATATTTTAAGACAGAAAAACAAACAATAATATTTCATTTGTTTCAAGAATTCAGATTTGACAGTATAATATTGGCAAAAAGCAATATTGTTGCTGCTGCCAAGGCCTGTGAAGACATGTAGCAAAAATAGCTGACTGTGCAAATGCATAAATTGTAATATACAAATTTATTTTAATTCACATGAGCCTTGAAGTAAAAGTAATTGCAAGTCAAAAAATATATAAAAAATATTATTATTAAAAATATTATAGAAAGTGGTAAGTAGGCTACTTGTCTTTAAGTTGGTGTTTGATCTTTGTCTGATTGCTTTATTTATCATCCAGTGGTGGGCCATTGTTTTAAAGGCTCTGGTTTACTGATCAGAAGGTTGTGGGTTCAAGCCCCAGCACTGCCAAGCTTCAATCACTCTGACCCTGTGCTCTCACCCCAGCTTCCTACCAAGCCGAGATAGGTGTAGAAAGGAATTTCACAGTACTGTAATGTCTTCTTCTCCTATGGCAAAGTGATTTGGTGATATATCCCACAGCATATAGGAAAAATAGTATTTTAAAGCAAAACCATATACAGTAATGTAGTCAGAATTCATACTAAGCTCTAAGCGGTGACATAGTGGTGAGTCCATGAAAATATAAAGCATGAACTGACCAGGCTATTTTGTCTCAATGTTAGTAATCAGGGACTGAGCACAGGTCATGCAAACACAGGAAAAAAATTTCCTTGCTCTATAAAGGAGCTCTCTATTCAAGTTCTGTTAAAACCCAGTTTGTTATTACTAGATATTTCAGCAAGTGTGTAATTTAATAGTCTACTGAACATTGATGCTATACACCGACTTCTTTTTAATATAGTCTGATTCATTCCCTCATAGTGATTTGTGTGCAGTCTAATGCAGCCATTTGTCTGGGAAATCCTAATAAGAAGATTAATGAAAATTATTTAATAAAAATGATATAAATGCATATAAATCATAAGAATTGGAAAGCAATTCCTGAAAGCAAGCTGTAGAGATCCTTTCACAATATGAGTATTATAAGCTCAGCAGGATCTTCATTCTGGACTTTATATGTATTCAGTTTGGTTAGCTTCAACTTAACCTACACCAGAGCAGGTAAGCCACATGGAGTAAGTCGTCAGCTAAAAAGAAAGCCAGCTTTGTGATATGGATAAGCCAGAATTTAACCCAAAGAGTTACAGTGACTCGCTAACCTTAAGCTCCTGCTTCGTGGTACACCCCTCAGGTCCAACCAGATGCTTGTTTAGGCTTCTTGCCTTAGTAAACACACAATACCGATCTGCAAACAGAGCGACGATACGATTACGTCCTGTTTTATGTTTACATGAAGCAGCTACAATTTGTAACACATGACTACACAGCAGTATTTAAAAATGCTTCTTCCTTCCTCTTCAGTTTGTCATCCTGCTCTTCTTCATCTTGACCATTGACACTTTGATAGCCTTTGGTGCGTATGTCTTAACTAAAAAGGTGAGATTTTTAACAATACAGTCCAGGGATTTGTAGATGTCAATTTCAGCCAAATCGTTTTCAATAGAGAAATTAATTGCAAACTCAAATTTGTCATTCATTTGAATGGATTTTGTTGTTTTAATCTTTTACCAAAAAATAATTTTCACAATCTTTTCGAAACCACAGCACAATCCAGCCTTACATGTTTAGATGACTGTTGTTTTTGTCCTTCCAGGAACTGGATATTATGGACAAGCGCCTGCAGAAAATGATCAGCAACTATAGTACATCTGAAGTGGTTAAGGATAACATGGACACAATTCAGCAAATGGTTGGTGTCCCACATGCTTACTAATAACCCATATCAGCTGTGAGCTTTAACTGGCATCCAGAATTCATTAACCCCTTTTATAACACAGTGCTGTCCAATGCATGATTCTGATTGCTCAGAAAGTGTTGATTCATTTTCTATAACAGCAGCACTGACAATAGTTCTGGCTGCAAGGCAAATTACCGGTTTATATTAATGCACTTGTTCAAATACAGTGCCATGAGTAAACATTAAATACAGTTTTAAACTACTCATTTAAAATAGCTAATTTCATTTATTGAAGCAAAAACGTTATCCAACACCAACTGGCCCTATGTGGAAAACTAACTGCCCCCTTAGTTACTCAATCAACCAATTAAGGTTGATAATTGGACTCAATTTGAGTAGACACATCCAGGCTTGATTACAGCTATAGCCCTGCTGAATCTAAATATCCCTTAAACAGAACATTTCCAGCAATATGAAGTAGGCTAAAAGGTCTCAACAAACAGCACACTATGCCAGCATCAAAAGAAATACTGGAAGAGATTAGTAGGAATGTTATTGATATATATATCAATTTGGAAAGGGTTACAAAGCCATTTCTGAGACTATGGGATTCCAGCGAACCACAGTGAAAACCATTATCTCTTGGAAAACTTGAAACAGTGGTGAATCTTCCCAGAAGTGACCAGCCTACTAAAGCTCCCCCGAGAATGCACCAACAACTCATCCAGGAAGTCACAAAAGAACCCAGACAAACATCTAACGTCTTGCCTTGTGTGTGTATGTGTGTGTGTGTGTGTGTGTAGATGGAATGCTGTGGACGAGTGAATGTCTCTGAGTGGGTGGACTTCCGGCCTGACGGTATCTCCGTCCCCGAATCTTGCTGCAGGAACGTCACAATGGACTGTGGAGCCGGAGCCATGAACGACGACAGCAAAATCTACACAGAAGTAAGTGGAGAAAAGCATTGCTTTCCTGTAAGGCATTTCAGACTACAATGCATAAACAAAAAAACTCTCAACAGGATAACTCTTAACTCTCTCCTTTTAAACCAACATTTTTTGGTCATTTCATTTGTAAACGTAATAATGGTGATACTGGCTTGTTGCGCTGTAGGGTTGTGGGCCTCTTCTGGAGAATCTGTATAAGAGAATCAGGCTCTGGTTTGGAGTAGCAACTCTTGTCATCGCCTTCATAGAGGTAACGGACACAATTTTCTTTTTCACTGCCATCCAAACATACAGAATTTTTCTGCAAAATCCATACTTTACCTATCCTCATCTCTCTCGTTCTTGTTTGTGTTTGCTTTAGATCTTGGGTATTGGGCTTGCCTGTACGCTGATTCATGGACTCCACAAAGGCAATGAGGTGATGTGATCCCATTGTAAAACTTCTGAAAAATCACTTTCACCCTTAAAATTTGCACATTTGTAAATGCATTCTTGCTGAGATCTTCATCTCATAAAGTCTCATATATTTGTACCTTAATATTCTTCATAAACTTATTTTAGCAACCTGAATTTACTTTTGTACTCTCACACTGCATGTATATTGTTTTCTAAATCTAACAAGTCAGATTTTTTCAAATAATTAATATATAATATATTGAACATTTAATTTCTTTGTTTTCCATTTTTCAGAATTGTAAAACTTTTGCTATTTCCCGCTTTTAAATGAAAACAAAAAACAAAATTCAGATTTTCAGTGTGGTCTCTTATGGATCTTATGGATCCTACTGTAAATAGCTTAGGCCACATCCACACATATATGGATATCTTTTGAAAATGTAGTTTTTACCCCTCTGTTTAAAAAAAAATTTTTAAAAATTTGAAGTTCACACAAACAGCGTTTTTGAAAATATCCCTATCCACACGAAACTGCAGAAATGATTTGTGTGAGCTTGGCAGATGATTACAGTGGTGCTTAAAAGTTTGGGAACCCTTTAGAATTTTCTAAATATCAGTATAAATATGACCTAAAACATCATCAGATTTTCACACAAGTCCTTAAAAGTAGATAAAGAGAACCAAATTAAACAAATGAGACAAAAATATTATACTCGGTCATTTATTTATTTAGGAAAATGATCCAATATTACATATATCTGTGAGTGGCAAAAGTATGTGAACCTCTAGGATTAGCAGTTAATTTGAAGGAGAAATTAAAGTCAGGTGTTTTCAATTAATGGGATGACAATCAGGTGTGAGTGAGCGCCCTGTGGCACAAACAAAGCAGATTTCTGAGGGCCTCAGAAAACAGAGGTGTTGATGCGCATCAGGCTGGTAAAGTTTACAAACCCATCTTTAAAGAGTTTGGACTCTGCCAATTTTGAGACTGGAGAAGTCATTATAAGTTGCATTTTCAGTTGAATTTGGGGAAACCACTTGAAACATTCATTGTGTTGAACTATTTCAATTGCTTTTGTTTGATTTGTTCATTGCAAACAGATGAAAGTCTGTAAATTTTGACAATAAACCTGATTTGCAATGGGGGTTGAATAATTTTGATTGCAACTATAACAGATTTTAACATAAAATCATAAACATAAAAGCAGTAGTTGATGATCCCGGTAACAACACACAGTATTAAGAATCAAGGGTATGTAAACATTTGAACTGGTTCATTTGTGTAAGTTCAGTCATTATTGTGTCCTGTGGACTATATGTAAAGATCTGTTAAGTGAAATAACTTATTCAGGGCAGAACTAAAAAAACAAATGATCCCAACTCCCCCCCCCCTCCCTCCCCCCTCCAATTATTAACATTTTGCAGATTCTGCAAGGCGTATGTAAATTCATGAACACAACTGTATGCAGAAATATAGAAAATTCTAAAGGGTTCACAAACTTTCAAGAACCACTGTATATGTCTGTCTATAGTGACTTGACTTGTAAACTGTACTGTCGACCAATTTAAGAATAATGTTAAGTATTCATATTGTGCAGTACTAAAGGAGAAAGAACCACTAACATGGTAAAAAGCTCATTCATTCATTCATCTATACTTTTCCTTTATTCCTTCCTTAATTTCCTCTGTGTAGAATCAAGAGGCCTTGCTGTATTAGCACAAAGATGAACTACCCAAAACCACCACACAGCTGATAAGAGACCCTGCATTTTTCTGTTGATGTCAGAGACGTGCCCAGCCAGTATCAGGATAGTACAGCGCTCATCACAGTATCGAGTGAATGACTTTGACGTTCTCAGAACATGAAAGGGAGATGATACTAACCTTCTTATTTTTTGGATGTTTAAAAGGGTAAAAAAAAATCATTGTTTACATGGAGTGTTGTAGTTTTGACTAATCCTCCCCTGCCCTTCCCCCCCTTGCTTCTATGTAAACATTCATGAACGTTCATGGTCAGAATACTGTTCAGAAGACAAGCCAAATTGCCATTTAAAATATCAGTAAAAAAATAAGATCAGTAAAACCAGTCCAAATCCACAACTAAAAATGTGACCCTTCCAAAGCACGCCATAACCAGAGGTAGTGTAATATTTATGAAGTAGCACTGTACAATACATTTTAATGAAGCAATATTAAAACCACAGATTTCCTAAATATTAGATATACAAGACCATTTTAGGACATTCAATGGATATTAAAAGTCTACACAGCCCTGTTAAAATGGCAGGTTTTTGTGATGTATAAAAATGAAACCAAGATAAATCATATCAGAACTTTTTCCTCCCTCAATGTGACATTACAATGTATAAATATTAAATGAAAAACATTTAGAAACATGTTTAGGAAAAAAGGAAAAGTAAAAAACTTACAATAACCTAGTTGCATAAGTTTGCACACCCCTAAAGTAATACTTTGTTGAAGCACATTTTGATTTTATTACACCACTTGGTCTTTTTGGCTAAGAGTCTATCAGCGTTTAAAAAAAAAATAAATAAATAAATAAATAAATCACATAAAATAAACTTCATAAATGTACTTCTTACTGCTGATTTATTAAGACTGCTTCTAACAGCTTACCCTCATACTAGAGTATCTAATATGAGGTGATTTCTTGAAATGTAACCAGAAATTACCTGAGATAGCTGATGTTAAAAAAAAAAGAAAGAAAGAAAGGGTTTTCACACCAAATATTGACTTTATTTACTGTATTACTGTTTCCTGTTCTTTATAGTGAATTTCTTATGTAAAAACTTTCATAAGTTATGTAAAAATTTTCGAAAGCATGTTTGCCTAACAGCATTTCTTTGCATGTGCCTGAAATTTCTGCACAATACTCTGTCTCCACACAAGGACACTAACTCATGTAAATGAAGTCCACCCCGAAAAATTATAAAAGCACTGATATACAGAGTTAGATTGATTTACTCCACATGTTGGGTTGATTTATAGTAAAGTAATAAACAGCTTTGAGTTTATGTTTTTGCCTCCCTCAGTTTGGACTGCAGTAACTGATAATTACTCTTAAATGTACTTTGATATTACTTATATACAGGTGCGGCTAAAAAAATTGTGTTTAATTTAAAAAGTGGAACTTTCATATATTCTAGATTCATTACACATAAAGTGAAATATTTCAAGCCTTTTTTTTTTTTTTTTTTTAATCTTGATGATTACAGCTTACAGCTCATGGAAATGAGATACTGGAAAAATTCAGTATCTCAAAAATATTAGAATAAAGAATTTATAATACAGCAATGTCGACCTGAGAAGAGCTCTAATCAGCTAATTAACTCAAAACACCTTTTGTTTTAACTCAAAACACTGCTGCTCAGTGGTCCAAAGTCCTCTTTTCAGATGTGAGTAAATTTTGCATTTCATTTGGAAATCAAGGTCCCAGAGTCTGGAGGAAGAGTGGAGAGGCACAGAAGTTGCTTGAAGTCCAGTGTGAAGTTTCCACAGTCAGTGATGATTTGGGCTGCCATGTCATCTGCTGGTGTTGGTCCACTGTGTTTTCTCAAGTCGAGAGTCAATGCAGCGTCTACCAGGAGATTTTAGAGCACTTCATGTGTCCATCTGCTGACAAGCTTTATGGAGATGCTGATTTCCTTTTCCAGCAGGACTTGGCACCTGCCCACAGAGCCAAAACTACTAGTAACTGGTTTGCTGACCATGGTATAACTGTGCTTGATTGGCCAGCCAACTCGCCTGACCTGAATTTTATCAAGAGGAAGATGAGAGACACCAGACCCAACAATACAGATGAGCTGAAGGCCACTATCAAAGCAACATGGGCTTCCATAACATCTCAGCAGTGCCACAGGCTGATTGCCTCCATGCCACGCCGCGTTGATGCAGTAATTCGTGCAAAAGGAGCCCAGACCAAGTATTGAGTGCATAAATTAACATCCTTTTCAGAAGCATGACATTTCTGTATTATAAATTCTTTATTAGAATATTTTGAGATAGTGGATTTTTGATTTCCATGAGCTGTAAGCCGTAATCATCAAGATTAAAACAAAAAAGGCTTGAAATATTTCACTTTGTGTAATTAATCTAGAATATACAGTGGGGGGGAAAAAGTATTTGATCCCCTGCTGATTTTGTACGTTTGCCCACTGACAAAGAAATGATCAGTCTATAATTTTAATGGTAGGTGTATTTTAACAGTGAGAGACAGAATAACAACAACAAAAAAAAAATCCAGAAAAACGCATTTCAAAAAAGTTATAAATTGATTTGAATTTTAATGAGTGAAATAAGTATTTGACCCCTTCGACTTAGTACTTGGTGGCAAAACCCTTGTTGGCAATCACAGAAGTCAGACGTTTCTTATAGTTGGCCACCAGGTTTGCACACATCTCAGGAGGGATTTTGTCCCACTCCTCTTTGCAGATCCTCTCCAAGTAATTGAGGTCTTGAGGCTGACGTTTGGCAACTCGAACCTTCAGCTCCCTCCACAGATTTTCTATGGGACTAAGGTCTAGAGACTGTCTAGGCCACTCCAGGACCTTAATGTGCTTCTTCTTGAGCCACTCCTTTGTTGCCTTGGCTGTGTGTTTTGGGTCATTGTCATGCTGGAATACCCATCCATGACCCATTTTCAATGCCTTGGCTGAGGGAAGGAGGTTCTCACCCAAGATTTGACGGTACATGGCCCCATCCATCGTCCATTTGATGCGGTGCAGTTGTCCTGTCCCCTTAACAGAAAAACACCCCCAAAGCATAATGTTCCCACCTCCATGTTTGATGGTGGGGATGGTGTTCTTGGGGTCATAGGCAGCATTCCTCCTCCTCCAAACACGGCGAGTTGAGTTGATGGCAAAGAGTTCGATTTTGGTCTCACCTGACCACAACACTTTCACCCAGTTCTCCTCTGAATCATTCAGGCAAACTTCAGATAGGCCTGTACATGTGCTTTCTTGAGCAGGGGGACCTTGTGGGCGCTGCAGGATTTCAGTCCTACACGGCGTAGTGTGTTACCAATTTGTTTTCTTGGTGACTATGGTCCCAGCTGCCTTGAGATCATTTAACAAGATCCTCCCATGTAGTTCTGGGCTGATTCCTCTCCATTTTCATGAGCATTGAAACTCCACGAGGTGAGCTCTTGCATGGAGCCCCATACTGAGGGAGACTGACAGTTATTTTGTGTTTCTTCCATTTGTGAATAATCGCACCAACTGTTGTCACCTTCTCACCAAGCTGCTTCTGATTAACCTAATTAGTTGCAAAATGTTCCTCCAGCTGTTTCTTTTTAGTAACACTTACTTTTCCAGCCATTTGTTGCCTCCGTCCCAACTTTTTTGAGACGTGTTGCGGCCATGAAATTCAAAATTACCTTATTTTTTTTCTTAAAATGGTACATTTCCTCAGTTTAAACATTTGATATGTTTTCTATGTTCTATTGTGAATAACATATGGGTTTAAAGAAAACACATAAAGTACAACAAAACTTCCATCAGTCTAAAAACACTTTTTGGGTGGTTAGTACAATATGAAAAAAACCCCAAGTGCTAATTTAAAACTCACAAAGTGCTAATGTTAGTACTTGGTGAAGAGGTGGGTCCATAGTATTTGTTTGAAAACAGCCATTCACTCAGCCGTTCAGACAACCAGGGGAGGTTTGTTCCACCACCTAGGTGCCAGGACAGAGAAGAGCCTTGATGCCTGTCTTCTTTGTACCCTGAGAGATGGTGGGTCCATTTGGGCAGTGCTAGAGGATCAGAGGGAGTGTGGTGGAGTGCGGGGTGTGATAAGTGCTTTAAGATTGGTGGGTGCTGGTCTATTTTTGGCTTTGTAGGCAAGCGTGACTGCTTTAAATCTGATGCAGTCTTCTACAGGAAGCTAGTAGAGGGATTGTCGCAATGGGTTGGTGTGGGAGAAAGTGGGGAGGTTGAAAACAGATCACACAGCTGCATTCTGGATTAATTGCAGAGGTCGGATTGTGCGCAGAGGCAAGGAGTCTCCAGGAATGTATAGCAGCTCAGTTTTGGTGGGAATAAATTTCAGCTGATGAGCTGTACATCCATGATAAGATGTCTGCGAGATATGCTGAGATCCGTGCAGAAACATGAGTGCCTGAGGGAGGAAAGGAGAGGGTGAGTTGAGTGTCATCAGCATAGCAGTGGTATGAAAACCCATGTGAGGATATGACCTCACCAAGAGAGTGTGTTTGGAGGGAGAACAGAATAGGACCCAGCACTAAGCCTTGTGGGACACCAGTGGAGAGTCTATTGGTTCCCTCCATGTCACCTGATGTCATCTGACATCCCTCCAAGTAGGAAGCAAATTGCCATGCTGTGTCATGATTTCCAAGACTCACGAGGATGGACAAGAGTCTTGTGACTGTGTCGAAGGCTGCTAAGTAGGGTAAGGACTGATGACAGTTTGGCTTTATCTAGTTGCATGAAGCTTCTCAGTAACAGCCACAAGAAAAGTTTCTGTGTATCATGCTGATTTGAACCCAGTTAGGATCCTGGGGGTTATTCTGAATAAGATAGAGAGACAGTTTTTTGTAGGCAATGCTTTCTAGGATTTTAGAAAGAAAAGAGAGGTTTTTTCCAATCTTCTCATCAAGGAAGCTGGTGAAGTCATCAGCAGTCAGGGAGGATGGTAAAGGAGGAGGTGGTGGGTTAAGAAGTGAAGAAAAGATGTTGTGGAGCTTGTGAGGATCACATGCAAAGGATTCTAGCTTTCAGATGAGAAGTTAGACAGAAGAGTGAGGTATGAGAGAAGATCGGTATCAAGTTGTGATTTCCTCAACTGCTCTTAATTCTCTTCAATTGCTGTGCAGCACATCTAACAGCCAAGGAGCAGGACAAGAAGGCTTCCAAAGGAAGAAGAGGTTCATGGATAAAGAAAATGCAGAGACGAAGGCTATTAGAGATGTGATGTGATGAGAGGAAGGTGTTGGTGGCACTTGGAGAACCAGCTGTGTGTGTATCTCACAGAAGTAACAGTTAAGCTTTACTCCAAGTCACCCCATCATGGCACCGCCTTAATACTCAATCAGTTTTATAGTTAAGCATACTGACTTTCTTACTTCCATGAACATTTTTTCATCAGACAACAAAAGTCTGCCTACACTATGATCTTGTATGAATTTGTAACCCAACACTGGTTTATTGATGCAGATTGAATTAAGATGAGATTAAAAATTATTTAGTTTCATCTCATCATGAAATTGCCAAATGTACGTCACATGACATCTGACCCTTATATTTATGCATTGATTCCATGATTTCACAGGAAGTCATGAATCACTTCTTGTAGCTACACTGGACATTGCATTGCACCACGACCAGCACAGGAAACCATGGGACTTCCTATTTGCTTTGTTTCCTTTTTTCATTCTCTGCTAAGAGGAGATGGCTGTAATAAATAATGGTTGTTAAAGTGTCCTAGCTATCATGGCATCATGGTTATTTTTCTAAAAGGTCACAGTTTCACTTCCATTATATGCTTTATATTTTCATTGTTCATGTTATACTCTACTATATCTCAGTAAATTCTCTATATATTGCATTATAGTCTTCATCGGTAATCCTAATTTGTATTGGAATAAAATATGGATGAAAAATTCACAAGATCTCACAACGTTTCTACAACATCTGAACCAGAGTTTGATCTTTCCAGGAGGTGGGTAAGATCTCTGACTAACAATTTTGTTAATTTCTGTTTATCTACTTTTGTTTCTGGATATCATAAGAATCAGGCACATGTAATTGCCAACAAGGCCATAGTGAACACCATATAATTAAGCTGGATCTATTGTCACAGTTGGTAAAACGTCTTGTGCTCTTTGTAATTTCTGGTTCCAGCATACCAGAAAGTCCTGTAGCCTGTTCTTGTTTATCTTCCTGGTTGACATATTATAGACATGTCCTGCAATTTTTATTTATCTAACTCTTTTAACACGAACCATTGTCATAAAGCGGCTCAGAAGATTCGGTGTCAGGACACAATAATGACCAAAGAACAAACGCGTTCAGAACATTAGGAAAAAACTTTGAGAGGAACTGATACTGGAAAAAGGGGAACCATGCAACACTATTTAATATGTAAAACACATGAAGTGTAAAATATAGAGCACATGAGAATAAATATGGTTTTCAAAGGTACTCCACTCAAAGAATATAAATTCCTGAGATACAACAAGGATCAGTGTGTGGAAGTCTATCAGAAAATAGTCAGAGGGAAAAACTAGGAATTATTCTACAATAAGAAGAGTGAAAAATGAACATTTAAAAGTGGAAGGTATAGAGGGCAAATAAATGGTCCAGAACATTTTCTCAATTCATGCAGTGATTGACTAAAATGTGTCTAACATGTTTATTACAAATCAGAATATAGCAGTGAGGTGATGAACGTCTGTATGATCTCTGGATGTCTATGAGTGCCAGGAAGATGTCCCAATGGTGAATGGCTGCCTCAGAAGTAGCCTAGGTCTGAAGAGTAAGCAGGACTAAAAAAGGGGCACCACTACAGGATCTTACACCAGCAGCATCACCAAAGTGACTTAAAACTGAGACAGGATACAATTGAGCAACTAAGGATGAAGGATCTTGCTCAAGGACCCAACCTTGGCAGTGGTATGATTTGAACTCACAATGTTCCAACCAATAAGCCCAACACCCAACCCAATAACCACTAAACCATCACTCAGCCTCAACTTCCCACATGAAAGCTCTGACCGATCTGACTGATTGACTGATAGGAAGCCAGCACCTTCTGGTCAAAGTAGGCACGGGAGATAATATTAGGCAATGAGTTCTCTCAGATACTTATGAGCCAAGACAATTTAGAGTTTAGCAGTCACTAGGAAACTGTTTATATTAATTTTATTGGCAAACAATAAGGTATTGATAAATAGGGATAACATGGTCAAACTTTGTGGATGCATTCATGACTAACTGGCTCTTACTGGTACATTCAGCCAGTGAGGCATTACAATAGTCCACCAACTACAGCTATATTTCATAGATGAAGGAAGGCTATTCCTAAAACCTACCCATATGTGCATCAAAACACTCCTGGAATAAATAATTCAGTTATTAAGTGATGCCAAGTTTTTCATTTCTCTGCTTGGGATAAATAAAAAAGCCAAAAAGCCAGATATAATATATATCTGTTTAACATATCCAAAAATCTGTCTTACATTTACATTTACTGTTTACATTTGAAAACTGACAACAGTGAGTCAGGGAAAATCTTAACCAGTAGTGTCCTATTCCTGTGATTTCAGCAAGATTTTCTAGTTGGTTCTGTAAGATACACTATATGGCCAAATGTTTGTGGGCACCTGACCATCACATCCATGTGTGCTTTTTGAACATCCCATTCCAGATTTAGTCCCCTTTGCTGTTATAATAACCTCCACTCTTCTGGGAAGGATTTTGCAGCATGGCTGCGGGGATTTATGATCATTCAGCCACAAGAGCATTAGGGAGGTCAGGCACTGATGTCGGTTGAGACCTGGGGTGCAGTCCGTGTTCCAGTTCAGTGGGGTTGAGGTCAGGGCTCTGTGCAGGCCACAGAGTTCTTCCACTCCAACCTTGGCAAACCATGTCTTCATGGAGCTCACTTTGTCTCTCCACAGGGGCACTGTCAGACAAGAACATGTTTGGGCCCCTTAGTTCCAATCAAGGGAAATTGAAATGGTACAGCATACAAAGACATTCTATACAATCGTGTGCTTCCAACTTTGTGGCAACAGTCTGCGGAAGGCCCACATATGCATGTGACGATCAGGTGTCCATAGACTTTTGATATACGGTGTCAAAAGCTGCACTGAGATCAAGAAAGCATTAGTATCGACAAATAGTCTGATGGCTGTAATACATTTTTCACTATCTGTCTCTGTACTATGATATTAAAGGCCTAAATCTGGGCTGAAATAATTAATGTACATGACGGTGTTATGCACGAATGGACTTTCCGTAAGATCGCTCTTTGTTATAAAGAGAACATTTAAGATCACCCTATAATTGTACAGTTAATGCAGTTAAGATTAGGTTTCTTGATCCAAGGTTTAACATCTGTGATTTTGAAAGTATTAGAAATGTAGCCAAGTGTGTGACAGGGTTTTGTTAGTAATGGTCTAATAATGTCTTGTAATAATGCATTCAGCAGGCTCATAAGAATCTGATTGAGTAAGAAGGAAGATGCTTTTGAATAGCAGTTCAGGGAATATAGATCAGATTTTCCAATTAGTTTACAGGAAGTTCTACTGGTCTCTAAATCCATAATGGCTATATTAGCTGAGGTTATATCGATTGTCTAAAATGATTAAAATGAGTGCAGCACTTTGCACATGCAGACAGCATGGGTTTCAAAATAGCCTTCATGTTATGGTGATATTAGTAAAATGTAAATCAGTTAGGTCAAATTTCAAGTTTCTTAGAGGTCCTGGAAAAGTTACAGTTCAGCCTCCTTTGCACTATTTGCACTATACCTCACTATTATACTCCCTCCACCATGCTTCACAACTGGGATGAGGTTTTGGTGTTGGTTTGCAGTGCCTTGTACTTACTAAACATAACACTGCCTCATCTTTGTACAGTGTGAACCAGGTGTGTAAACATGAGATGGCAGCAATGTGTTTTTTAAGAGCCAGGGCCATTTCAGTTTCAGTGGTTGTGGTATTTTTGGTCACCAGTTTGAGGGTTGTATAGTTCATGCGTTTTCCTTGAGCACAACTTATCACGGTGGACTGGTGGAGACATGAAATTTGGAAAATTCTTTTGTTTTGAATCGATATCCTGGAACGAGACCCCAGAAAACTGTTAGGTTTTTAAAAATATTGACTCACCGGGTTACAATTCTTAAGAAGAGAGAAAGTGAGAGTACACAAGAAAGACGGTGCCCTCGCCCTGCTGCACGCTTCCTCCACCGAGATCTTGGGAGAGTTTGCCAAATGACACACAGACACACAAAGTTCAAATGGCAAGATCTCTCAGTTTACAAAGACAGTGGGTTAACTATTAATTGGTTAGGTGGAAGGCATAGTTGCATAGAACAGGAAGTCTGTCAACGTAAGACAGGAACAACACCATGTATGGTTTCCAGGAAGCCATGAAATACGAGATGTTATTTGGGAAAGAATGTAATTGTGTGCAAATGGTATTCCGGGAAACAGAGGAACACAGGAACCAGAAGGGTCGTTCTTCAATTGGTGGAGCCAGAGAGGCAGAATTCATAAAATGCTTGTGTTTTTTTTTAATAGTAAAATGTATTGCTATGAATTTAAAATGTGTTTAATATGCTATATCCTGTAAAATGGAAGCTTAAGGACATTTTGATTTTTAAATCATTTTAATCAGATACTGGTGACACAACTGCTTATGTCTGTGGTGTTACCAGTATTTGAAGTAAAATTCTGGTTTGCTCTAAAATGAGCAGGAATATGCAACTTTAGGGAATAATTTAGAAAAATAAATAACTTTAAGGATTCAGTTTCATTGTTTCATTTAAATTTCAGTTTTTAAAAGAAATATGTTTACTTGTTCATCTTGGCCCTTATTTCTGCCAAAGGAGAATAGTTTTCTTTTCTTTTCTTTTCTTTTTTTTTTGACATAAACCAAAAAAAGACATGAAAAGTGGTATGTGGTACCTTTATAGTGTTTATTCTAAAAGATTCAAATCACTTTATGGTCTAAAAACTTTAAATTACAATATTAAATGGCTCTGAAGGAAAGAAATTTCAGATACGTGAAGTAAATGAAGTAACACCACAGACTTCATATTGAATAAATGGTGTAATAATTAAAAAGTTTGTTGAACAAAATAATGAAATTCATCGTGAGTAAGATTCCAAGAAGAATATACTTTGATAAAACAACAACATTTAGAGAGAAAAAAATTTACCAGCTCATTTCCTCATAAAACTGCACAAATTGTACCGGACAAGAGTGATAAAATTATATGATTATGAATGTCCTAAGGAAAAAATTATGCTTTTTATTAAAAATACAACATTTCTGGTTGTATAATTGTCTGTGGAATTACTATGGAATCTGTGGTGTTACCAGGAAAGACAGCAACACCACAGACAAATTATTTTTGTTTATATTTTTGGATATACATTTTGGAAATATTAATAAGACTCTATTTATCAAAAAAATTTTGATTAAAATATGTCAGATCTGCATAACACCACAGACACTAATAAAGTGTGACACATGAAATTGTCAGAAATTTAGCAAAATTTAAGAAAATTAATAAGAAAGAATATACTCACCATACACCCCTCAGATCAACCAGCACCTGCAATGACCTTTACACACAGGAAGTAGTCAAAATAAAAAGTGGTGACATCCATTGTTGTAACACCACAGACATGAAGTTGGGGGACACAACTTTTTCTTCAAATATAACAAAATATGTATTTAAAAAAAAAAACAATTTAATTAAATTGTACATGTTAAATAAACTCTATATTCACAATATAACCACTTTATTTGTGTTAAAAATGTTATATTGTTGCAATTACAGTCCATGATACCTCTCTGAGGTATGGGGGGAACATGCACATTTTGTCACACATGAAATCTCTAAAACTCAATTAAATATGTATTTTAAAACAAAAATGTAACTCTTAACAGTGCACAAATTGTGTTTACCATACAGAATACGAACATGCAAACATTTTATGATTTATTGGTATTTAAAGTTTATTTCAACTGTTGCAAAGTATAGGGACACCACTTGCCACCGCAAATGAAGAATGACCCAGGAAACAGAGAAGGGAGGGGGTGTTCACAGAGATGAAAGAAAGGAGAAATTGTTAACAAGGGGACAGAGAGGGAAAACATTAATATTAAACAGAGTGTTCACATTAAACTTATCAACTATAGTCTTGTGAGCTTCAGCAACTCATCTTCTAAGGGCTTGTAATATCTTGTGATTTGCACGTCAAAACATTTCTTTTGTGTAGAGCAAATAACATCAACTGATTTAAAGAGATGACTGTGATGAGGTGCCCGATCCATCTACGGGCATGTTTTTGCCATGCGGAAGAAAACTGGAGAACCCAGAGGAAATCCACCCAGACATGTGGACAACATGCACAGAAATACCTGCTGCCCTGCTGAAAAAAACAATAGAAACCATCACAGAAATTCTCGTGGTTTCCACTACAAATACCATTACAAACCATCAGCTAACTATTAAAACCATATAACTAACCATTAAAACCATATTATTGGTCCTTAATGGTATCCACTAGACGTAACATGCCACCAATAAAAGGCAACAAATTACCAGTAGAGACCCACATTGGACCATTACAGTTTCCATTAAAACCAATACAATTCCCGTTATAACCATTAAAACCATTACAAAAACTGTGAGGGTTTCTATTGTTTTTTCCAGGGATGGTTCTACATAGAACATTTAAGAGGAGAAAATCTTTAGCGTGCCAGAAGGGAGCTTTTTGTCTAAGAGTGTAAGCTTACATCAATATAAAACCATTAAAACCATTACCATTATTGGTCCTTAATGGTGTCCACTAGACATAACATAGTCTAGTGGATAGACTTTGTTGCCACCAGTAGATGGCAACAAATACCAGTAGAGATCCACAGGTACCATTGCAGTCTCCATTAAAACCAATACAAGTCTAAACCATTACAAATTCTATATCAGTTTCTATTGGGTTTTTTTTTCCCCCAGCAGGGCATGCTATATGGGAGTATTTACTTTTATGACACTGTTTTTTTTTTAATTATTATTATTTCTGTTCAGACTAATGATACCAGAAGTGAGAGAATTGTCATTGTGTAGCATTGTCAAGTGTTTTACATTTTATTTAATAGTTTCTTGCTATAGTCAGGCGATATGGTCTAAGCCCTCTTTTATTTATTTATTTATTTATTTATAAAAAAATAAATTTAGACTCCTTGAAGTTTCTTCATTTTCTGAGGGTCCTGCCCACGTGAAGCACAAGCTGGTGACTAAGCACAGTAAACGGTAACAGTAAATGACGACACGAACAGGATTTTGTAGGATGAGGGTGGAGTGAGTGTCTATTGCCATTTTATAGCAGCACAAGAAACCAGAGCGTTCGTTATAACTGCTTCTCTGCTTCTCAACCCGTTTCTAAAACTTAAGGTAAGTGGTTACATTCGAGTCTTTTAGCATGTAGGATGATACATGGATATTTTATCCGTTACGTTTACTTTCTTTTGCTGGGAAGTTGTTTTTGGCCGTTTACCATGAATTTTGTTTTGGTGTTAAATTGAGTTAGGAGATGATTGAATTCGTCGCAGCAGTAATTTGCTTGTGAATAGGAAGGCTATGTTGTTTGTGCTGTATCCAGCAGTACTTTTTACTTCTGTACGCCTGTTTTTTTTTTTTTTGTTTTTTTTTTTTTAATTTTTATTCTTACTAAAAACACATTCGCCAGCTACCATAAATTGACATTAGTTCGTAAGATAAACTGGGTTTACAAGCTAAAGATGAAAATTTCACTCGAATTTTCACCAGAAGTAGCTACTTAGTCACAGTGACGCAGGGGATTTTCACTGAGGGCTGCTGAGACCACGGGGATTGTTTTTAAGATGGAGGAACTAGTCCTCCCTTTTAACCCTTAATATCATTGTTAACATTCAAATGAAATGAATACATATGGACATGGTGCGAATATAGCATGGATTATGTCTCAGATATGTTCAGGACACAATCATTTTTGACATTATTGTGCCATAATTTGAGTTGGGCGTTCACGTTAAAATGAAATCCACCCAGCTGTATGTGACACATGTTGAGTGAAAGAGTTAAATACACGTATTCACTGAAATGGAATCCTTTTTTCATCAACTGCACTGGAATTTATGGGAATGAAACCTTGGGTTATGAAGATAAACCAGTCTTAAGTGCTGTAAACCTGTATTCAGTGTCACCTTGTGCTTTATAGTTTGTACAGTAGTGTTATTAATTCACCACAAACATCACTAAAACTCGTCTGCATTTGTCCATCATGTTTACACTGAGCTTTCAGTTTATTAATTATACTCTTAGTAATTTTTTTAAAGGTGAAATTAGGGGTTCTTTGGGTGGTTCTGGCTTTCTGGAAAGATTTTACTTGGAACCTTTTCTAAAAAAAAAAAAGAAGAAAAAAAAAAAGAAAGAAAGCTCATCATATCCCTTCTGGGGGAAAAAACAATAGAAAGCATCGCAAGGTTTCCACTACAAACACCATTACAAACCATCAGCTAACCATTAAAACCGTATAACATTATTGGTCCTTAATGGTATCCACTAGACACAACATGCCACCAATAGAAGGCAACAAATTACCAGTACAGACCCACAGGGAACATTACAGTTTCCATTAAAACCAATGCAGCTCCCATTATAACCATTAATATTTATACAAATACTATGAGGGTTTCTATTGTTTTTTTCCAGCATGGATGGTTCTAGTAGTGTAAGCTTACATCAATGTACAACTTACGCTCTTCGAATAAATGGTCGAATGTAGAACCTTAAAGTGTTTTTTTCCCCCACTGTGAGGTTCTACAATAGATAACACCAACTACACATGGAACTCAATAACTGTAATATAAGCGAAATAAACTGGTAACTCCATATGTGTGCTAGTTTGTTCTTTATCTAAATCATTTACAGTATTTTCAGTTATCGTTCATCACAGCTCGCTATATTATGACAATATTAGTATTCGTTTACCTGTACCTGCCTCATTTGGTGTCAGTTTTTAGGATAGAGACAACAAAATTCAAGCTACCTGGTGCAGAAAGTTACTGATGTTATGTGTCAGGTTTCATATTCAGCTAGACTTTGCCGGTATATTGACATGTTCACAATAACAATGTTGTGCACACCGAGTATTGGTATGTTGCATTTCAGTTATTGCAATATGTTTATTTAGAAATGACTATAAATGGAAATCTGACATTCATTAGGTAAACTAAACATGCGCTCAGTTGCTTTTATGATGGTCCTTTTCTAAAACACCATCACCATCAGATAATTAGATATATCATGGGTGTGTTGTGTGTTTTAAACATAGGTGTGTTAGGATCTGTATTATCTGTTTACATTGGATATGTAGTCTTCTTCCACTAAACTTGAATGCTCCACCTTCCCACTTTGAAGGTTTGTTTTAGTGTATTTATTTCCAGTGCAGAACTCTTCCCATTAGTCATACTGGACTGGTGTTTATTGGCTAAGGGAGTAATGGGATTATTCATGAGGACTCAGTGATGTTCATTACGCAGGACTGGGTGCAACGTAGTGGGATTTGCGTTCATTCATTTAGCAGGTGCTTTTGATCCAAAGTGGCTTACAACCGAAGCAAAATCCAATCCAAACAGTTCAGGATTAAGGGTCTTGCTCAAATCCCCAACAGTGGCTCTCTGACATTTTTGGGATTTGAGCTCACAGCCTTCTGGTTATGAGTACAGAACCTAAACTACTGAACAGCCAGCCACTGCCCTATCTTTAATAAGGCTGGTTAGGGCATTGGTAGGTACACAGTACTCATCACTAAGGTCTACACTGGAAATGCAACTAAATCCAGACATCACAATGCAGCTACACTGAAGACAGGTTTGTAGTTTACATATCTGATGTCTAATTGTCTTGTCCTTTTTCAGCATCCAAATTTAAAGCACTATGGAGGGGGGAATGAAGTGCGTGAAGTTCCTGTTTGTTTTCTTCAACTTTATCTTCTGGGTAAGTCTTCAGTCTTAAGATCAGTCTTATCAGTAACATTGTGAAATATTTATAGATGCCTAGCTTGATAACCTCTTCACACACTTTTTTTTGGAATGCAATTGATGGGGAACTGTTGACACAGTCAGTTCCGTTTAAGTTTGACACCACCCATATGGTTAACCGGAGAGATGAATAAACCTCCCATGATATCTTTAACCCATATGGCTGAAATGGTACTCAGTCAGTAATCACTAATTCCTGTAAAAATACTCCAAAGACATTAACACAGACATTTTGTTTATGTACCTTATTCTAGTTTAACAATTTATTTCAGTTGACGTTATAGATGTTGAATGAATGTGAATGAGGAACTGAGGAAGGAGCTACCACAACTGAGGGTTTTTTTTTTTTTTTTTTTTTTTTTTTTTGTGTGAACTGTGAAGACATTTAGCAAGAGTCAACTTCTCTGTTGAATCTGTTGAAATAGCTATCTAGATTGTTGCAATCAGACTTTATTTCACTATTTAAATGGCTAAATAGGAACACAAATAGAAAAATTGGCTATTAATGCTCAATGTCTGTTGATGATTTCAGTAGTGTTACAGTTATGGCTATTACCACTATTACTTGGCTCACTTATTTACATTTTGGAATAAATTGTATGGCTTGGACTTAGGAATGAGTTTGATTACCTTGAGCTTTTAAAGTGTGTCTTTTTTGGACACTAAATAGAGCTCGGCCAGCTTCCAACTGTAGAAGGAAGTACATCTTAAATGTCAGGCTAAACAATGCATCACAGCTTGCCAACAACAGTGTGTGATGCTACGACTTCTGTGTTAAGTTTAAGAGTAACACAAATGCATGAACTGCTGATTGTCAGTAACGAAAATAACAATGTCTTGTTTATTATGCGCTGAACATTGTAACGATGGACAGCAGAAACCAATGTCACGGTCACTATGTCACAGAAACAATAAGGTCCAGTCGTGTTTCAGAGAAAAATATGAGAGCCAATCATATTTCATCTTTAACGGGCATCGTCCAATTTCTCGTCTACAGTGTCTGACACGCTGAGAGGCAGGAATGTAAATGCTCAAAGTCGCATGCTGTTGAGTTAAATGTTCACGTTCATCGAACTTATAATTATATATGCGATAATCCTACCTTTAATTAAGTCCCTATTTTGTCTAAATTTGTTTAGATGTTTTGTTTAGCTAGCTTGTTGATTAGCTAGCTAGTCCATAGTGTAGTCTGTCTTCATGAACACAGATTCAGTGTTAGATGTGTGTTAATTGAAATCATTCTATTGCAACATTTAATTTGCCTTCCATGTTATCCCAATCAATATATCCCAGTTGGTTTGTTTAATTTTAGCTTATGGGTGGAGCCAAAATGTAACTTTTGTGGGTTAATGTTAATGCAGGTCAACTCACTAATCATTGGCATGAGATGTAATTGAAACTGTAACCTCCTGCCCAATCACTGTCACAGTTTCACCACTTTTCAAATTCCACTTTATCCCCTGATGCTAACCAGTCAAATTAGTATGCCATGAGGCTTTCTGAAGCTTTCTGGGATGTATATGATAGAGAAATATGTGGTTTTGGAAGTTGCCCTGGTTGCAAAGTCTGCCATTATGTTTTGGCCCCACAGTTTTGTTTTCAGAAGAGTAATGCTTAGATTACTATCATGGTCATTTGTGTGGGAGCTAGTCAGCTGACAAACACGTAAAGGAACAACTGCATACGCTCCCCTGCATGCATCAACCAAGGCATGAACTTTTTTGGCATGGTCTTTCGTGGTCTGATGATATCCTGCCTGACTACGTCTCTGAAATGTTTTGTATTTTAAATTTATTTGTTATAGTTTCAAAAGTGAGATCGAGTTTCAGAATAGTTTTTTTTTTTTTTTAAGTTATGACTATGAAATGTTTTCAAGTCTTCAGTTTGGACTAGTAGATTGTAGTATATTTTGTCTGAACTGAAAAAAAAAAGATGATGTCAGGAGGGAAAAGCTACTGAAAGCTTTTACGATTTCCCCCCTGGAGCACTCCTGATTGTGAGTGAGTGAGAGTGTGATGTAACCTTGTGACTAGGTTTCCTAAGGTGTTCTGGCCGCGTCATGTGAGTGTGTCATGTGAGGATCAACATTTTTCCACAGTCAGTAATCAGCAATGCTGTGTCTGCGGGGGGAAAAAAAAGCCTGGAAAAATGGAAAACCCCACAGCTATTCAGGAAGCTACATCTACACTCTGCTGTCATTAATTCAACACTTAAATATTTACACTAGTGTTGGCCTGTGTGCCTGCAGATGAGGATGTGAACATGGAGAATGCAGACCAATGGCAGTATCCTGTGTTTGATTTAAGGATAAATATGGGTTATCAGAATGAAAGCTGTTTGGGGGGTATTGTACAAATTTCTACTGTTAACATGAAATAGTTAACACTACATGGAACTTAAAAGTATTTTATCATTTAGGCATTTAGAATTTAGGCCACATTGTAGGTATACTGTTATACAGGTAGCCCATCTTTTGCTATATCTCAGCCGCAAAATGACGAAAGGCACTACATACAGTACTGTGCAAAAGTTTTAGGCACCCTATTTATATTTTTTTAGTACAAATTTTGTTATAGATTTTTTATTTTATGACTTCTACATTATCAAGTCAGTACAAAAAACATTTTAGATTACAAACATTAGTTTTCTAGAACAAAATTAAATGTTACAGAAAAATGTTTGTATGTCATTAAAGAAAGCAGCAGATTACGTAAGAGACACTTTTCAGACAAAAAATCACAATGAAGGCTGCTGGGTTTCGCTGCAAAAAATAAGAAGCGAGTGCGAAAGTCAAAGTGTCCAGAAGAACTGTGGCTGGTTCTGCAAGATGCTCAATAAAACTTACCAGCTCATTTCCTTATAAAACTGGACTAATTGTACTGGAGACTACTATTTTAATTATTATTTTTTTTGCCACACCAAATATTGACTTTGTTTCGTTTACTACTGTTTACTGCTCTTTACGGTATTTTTTTTTTTTAAATGTAGAAACATTTAATTTCTTTATTTTGAAGGCATCTTTGCTCTACAGCATTTCTTTGCATGTGCCTAAAACGTTTGCACAGTACTGTACAGGTCCACCTATACACCTTATTTGGGTGGTGCATCATCACAGCAGTCACAAGGTAGTGTGTGTTTTCTGTGGTGAGTATATAAGAAGCAGGAGCACTTCAGCATGTTTTGAACACCTACAGCACTTTAAACCACAGCACAGTTCAGTTCTCGAATCTCACTGGTCAGAAGGTGTTGCTTAACTTCATATAACAGCAGCTCTGACAAAAATCTGTAATTAGTCTCCAGTGTCAGTGTGGGAAAGTTTTCAGGGCTCATGTATCAAGTGATGATGGAAGTCATTATCACATAAGTGAGAACAGGAAGGAACTTGTTTCATGGACATTCCACAACATAAAAACACAACTATAAATGGCTAAAAAAAAAAAAGTATGATGTAGTGTTTGAGTTTTGTTTTGATTAATAAAAAAGTTTAATATAAAGAAATATCAAGTATTGTGAAGATATTTTTTTTTTTATTTCCCACCCATACTTCATAACAGTTTTATCTGGTAAATAGGAAACTAAGTGTTTAGTTTATTTACAAACTCCAGACGTGTGTATTTAGCATTTACAGCCTTCTCACTGTGTTGTAAATGTGTGCCAAGGCGTGTCAGGCAGAGCTTCCTGATTACCTCCTGTGTATTTACCTACACTCTGACATGGCTATAATGCCCTTCTGAAACCCAACTCCTTTAGCAAATACAGGCATTAGGAAAGTTTTAAAAAATAATAACCGCAGTGCAGTTTGATACTTGGAAGTCTCCTTCAGGCTTGAGGTACAGCAGTACAGTGCAGCCTGTGATGTGCTTTAGGAGAAGGCCAGTTCCATACATAAAAATCATACATGCATACATTATTAACAGAGGTGTTTACTTGTGTCAAAGTGAAATCACACACCTAAATAAAAGTACAGCTTTGAAATTCTACACTCAAGTTAAAGTAGAAAAGTATAAACTCTTATATTTACATAAAGTAGGAAAGTAAAAGTACAAGAAATATTCACAGAATGATAATGCTGACCATACAAGTAGAAACTGGCAGACAGATTACAGTGATCAAATTCCTAACAAGGAAGCTGCATTATGCTAAAAAGTCAGCTTATGACTTTAAAAATACTGTATATGATTATATAGAAATGTAGTCATGTGTGAAAATGTAGTGAGTAGAAAGTAGAGATTTTTCTATTAAGATAAGATAATGCTTTACTGATCCCCAGATGGAGAAATTTGGGTATATAGAAGTATTATAGAATAGGATATCTTTATTGTCATCGCACAAGTACAATGAAACTGGTTTTTCAACTTCCTTATTAGATTCTATATAAGATATAATAATTTAAAAAATACAATAAAATACAGTGTACACCGATCAGCCATAACATTAAAACCACCGACAGGTGACGTGAATAACATTGATTATCTTGTTACAATGGCACCTGTCAAGGGGTGGGATATATTAGCCAGCAAGTGAACAATCAGTTCTTGAAGTTGATGTGTTGGAAGCAGGAAAAATGGGGAAGCATTAGAATCTGAGTGACTTTGACAAGGGCCAAATTGTGATGGCTAGACGACTGGGTCAGAGCATCTCCATAATGGCAGGTCTTGTGGGGTGGTCCCAGTATGCAGTGGTTAGTACCTAGGACAACCGGTGAATCGAGGGCTCATCATGTGGACGGCCGGGTGCATGTGCGTCGCCCACCTGGGGAAGAGATGGCAACGGATGCACTATGGGAAGAAGGCAAGCCGGCGGAGGCAGTGTGATGCTCTGGGCAATGTTCTCCTGGGAAACCTTGGGTCCTGGCATTCATGTGGATGTTACTTTGACACGTACCACCTACCTAAACATTGTTGCAGACCAAGTACACCCCTTCATGGCAACAGTATTCCCTAATGGCAGTGGCCTCTTTCAGCAGGATAATGCGCCCTGGCACACTGCAAAAATTGTTCAGGAATGGTTTGAGGAACATGACAAAGAGTTCAAAGTGTTGACTTGGCCTCCAAATTCCCCAGATCTCAATCTGATCGAGCATCTGTGGGATGTGCTGGACAAACAAGTCTGATCCATGGAGGCCCCACCTCGCAACTTACAGGTCTTAAAGGATCTGCTGCTAACATCTTGGTGCCAGATACCACAGCAACAGACAAAATAATTGTACTCTGTTACGTCTCTGTTAAGTCTACACGTATTTGATAAGCAAATGACTTGATTGTTACTTGTACACCACCTCCGTAAATATCCTCCCTCTGTTCCTTTTTTTCCTGTTTGTACTTCATTATGAGGATAAAATACAATTCATGGATAACCAGCACAGGTTTATCTAACACATACACCCCCGAAAAGTATTGGAACAGCAAGGCCAATTCTTTTGTTTTTGTTATACGCTGAAGTCATATGGGCTTGAGATCAAAAGATGAATATGAGCTGATAGATCAGAATTTACATCTAGATGTGTTAAACAATTTAGTACTTGGCACCTGAAAGGTGCCATCAAAAACATTAGAACATGTGGCTGGCATGAGACTGTATGTGGAGGCTTTGTGTGTAGCTATCTGCTTCTTGGAAATGGAAATTCTTTTACGATACAGCCAAAGCCAGGATTTTCTTATATGTTGTTCGTTTTCTCTTGGTTTCTCTGTCTAGTTGTGTGGCCTGGCTCTCATCATAGTGGGCGTTTTGGCAAAGACAGCAATCACCAGCCTTCCTGAAATAAATCAGGCGGTCAGCAAAGCATCCCCCATTGTGATCATCGTGGTAGGAGCCGTGATCTTCTTCATCGCCTTCTTCGGCTGCTGTGGAGCGTGGAAAGATAACTACTGCATGGTCTCTACGGTAAGGCGGGGAGCGCCGATGAAACGTTCACACCGGCTAATTCATTATAGAAACAAAAAGGAGACCGGAGGGGTAGCCCAGATGTTTCATTTTTCCATTTCTGAGCAACCTGAAAAATTATTGTTATTATATCTGAAATTGTGAACACTGTTTCACAATTTTTTTGAAAACATGAATTTTAAAAACTACTGTGAATTTTAGAGACTTTAATTCAAAACAAATAACTACAAAACGTCTGTTTGCCTACATAACCTTAACAATGCTATAGATTGGTGTTTAAATCGCATTATGAAGAATTCAGCTTTTAAAATTTTACATAAATCTTTGTGGTTTTTTTTTTTTTTTTTTTTTTTTTTAAAGTCTTTTGATTTTGTCAGATTTTTCTTGGGCATATTTTTTAGAATTAGAATAGGCTTTTATGAAATCACCCACAGTTTAAAAGTAGAACTTGTACGTAGTATTTTTTTTCCATTGCAAATTTACAGTGAACATAAGTAGTCTTAGGAATCCCAAACTAACACGTCCAACCGGATTCTTGTTTAGATTTTTTGCTTCATTGAACACACATTGCTAATCTGTAAACAGAGCAATTGGTACAGTTGACTCCTAGGCACTGTTCTATGTTTACATGATTTCTATGTACACATAACTACACGGCAGTATTTTTTTAAAAAAATCTTCTTCTCTCTCTCTGACTTTGTTTCTGATTCCTCTTTTCTCCTCAGTTTTCTGTCCTGCTCTCCTTCATCATCATCATTGAAATTGGAATAGCCATTGCTGCATATGTCTTGAGAGGCAAGGTGAGACTTTTAACAATACAGTCCTGGGTGGTGAAGATGTTCATTTCAAGTCAAATCAAGAGAAATGAATTGCAAACTTAAATTTGTCATTTATTTTAATGCATTTGATTGTTGTAGTGTTTCACTTTAAAAACAAATAGTAAACCTTAGCACAACCTGGTGTTACATTTAGATGACTTTTGTCTTTTCATCCAGCTGGAGGATCTGACGGAGAAAGCCGTGCAGGAAATGATAAAAAATTACAAAAATCCAGATGTTATGGGTGAACTGGACACAATACAGAAACAGGTTTGTCTCTCACATGGTCATTACTAACACACATCAGCCGTGAGCTTTGATTGGCGTCCAGAATTCATGAACTCGTTTTATAACACAGTGCTGCTGAGTGCTCGATTCTGATTGGTCAGAACGTGTTGATTAATATTATATACAGGTGCATCTCAATAAATTAGAATGTCGTGGGAAAAGTTCATTTATTTCAGTAATTCAACTCAAATTGTGAAACTCGTGTATTAAATAAATTCAATGTACACAGACTGAAGTAGTTTAAGTCTTTGGTTCTTTTAATTGTGATGATTTTGGCTCACATTTAACAAAAACCCACCAATTCACTATCTCAACAAATTAGAATATTTCATAAGACCAATAAAAAAACATTTTTAGTGAATTGTTGGCCTTCTGGAAAGTATGTTCATTTACTGTACATGTACTCAATACTTGGTAGGGGCTCCTTTTGCTTTAATTACTGCCTCAATTCGGCGCGGCATGGAGGTGATCAGTTTGTGGCACTGCTGAGGTGGTATGGAAGCCCAGGTTTCTTTGACAGTGGCCTTCAGCTCATCTGCATTTTTTGGTCTCCTGTTTCTCATTTTCCTCTTGACAATATCCCATAGATTCTCTATGGGGTTCAGGTCTGGTGTGTTTGCTGGCCAGTCAAGCACACCAACACCATGGTCATTTAACCAACTTTTGGTGCTTTTGGCAGTGCGGGCAGGTGCCAAATCCTGCTGGAAAATGAAATCAGCATCTTCAAAAAGCTGGTCAGCAGAAGGAAGCATGAAGTGCTCCAAAATTTCTTGGTAAATGGATGCAGTGACTTTGCTTTTCAAAAAACACAATGGACCAACACCAGCAGATGACATTGCACCCCAAATCATCACAGACTGTGGAAACTGAACACTGGACTTCAAGCAACTTGGACTATGAGCTTCTCCACCCTTCCTCCACACTCTAGGACCTTGGTTTCCAAATGAAATACAAAACTTGCTCTCATCTGAAAAGAGGACTTTGGACCACTGGGCAACAGTCCAGTTCTTCTTCTCCTTAGCCCAGGTAAGATGCCTCTGACGTTGTCTGTGGTTCAGGAGTGGCTTAAAAAGAGGAATACGACAACTGTAGCCAAATTCCTTGGCACGTCTGTGTGTGGTGGCTCTTGATGCCTTGACCCCAGCCTCAGTCCATTCCTTGTGAAGTTCACTCAAATTCTTGAATCGATTTTGCTTGACAATCCTCATAAGGCTGCGGTTCTCTCAGTTGGTTGTGCATCTTTTTCTTCCACACTTTTTCCTTCCACTCAACTTTCTGTTAATATGCTTGGATACAGCACTCTGTGAACAGCCAGCTTCTTTGGCAATGAATGTTTGTGGCTTACCTAGTGAACCAAACTGAGAGACCATTTTGAAGGCTCAGGAAACCTTTGCAGGTGTTTTGAGTTGATTGGCTGATTAGCATGTCACCATATTCTAATTTGTTGAGATAGTGAATTGGTGGGTTTTTGTTAAATGTGAGACAAAATCATCACAATTAAAAGAACCAAAGACTTAAACTACTTCAGTCTGTGTACATTGAATTTATTTAATACACGAGTTTCACAATTTGAGTTGAATTACTGAAATAAATGAACTTTTTCACGACATTCTAATTTATTGAGATGCACCTGTAATAGTAGATGTAGCAGCAAGGCAAATCGCAGGTTTATATTAATGCACTCGTTCAAATACATGATCGTCGGACTTGTAATGTGGACGCGCCACAAACGGATTAACAAACCTATGTAATTATTGCTGTGAGGTTTTCTGTGAGGGGGCATGTATTTAACATTTATGAAGGGAGTCTTCACTGTCAGTGCTTTGTAACTGTCAGAGGTAAAGCCGTAGCTTTTCCACCATGGGGAAAGTCTTCAGAAGAGAGGGCCTTTATTTTCTGGTTCCTCAGTAACATGACAAGCTGCACATTTTTTGTGTTAATAACGTTGAGCGAGGGAAAAGAGAGGTCGGTGAGGGAAGGACTGTTTATAGCAGCTGTAAAGTAAGTTATAAAACTAATTAACTTGCTTGTGGATATTAAATGTAACTGAAACATTTAATGTAAATATAGCTGCATGCAGTGTCTGGCGGGTCCAAGCACCAAGTGTGCAGCAACTTTGGTTGCATGACATCATCCTGCAGAAACAGTGAAGACAACCCCTGGTAAATGCCATTGGTTAAATAAATGATAATGGGTGTCACTTCCTGGTACCAATATGAGGTGCTGTTACTATGTTGGCATGTTAAAGACATGAGGAACAGTACATTAATATGCATCTGAAATATCAGCTCCATCGCATGAGGCATTGCGGAATAGTTAAGGAAGACTAACTGTTCAGTGTCGTGTGTTAATTAATTGTGTTACCATGGCACTGCTATTTACCATAATAAGTAACAAACATTTTAGCATTTTTAATGTTGTCAGGTTGCACTCACAATACTGAAGTGTGTATTTTATTATTCGTTTTGAAGAAGAATGTAAAAGATTCATGTTCTATTGCCAGTTGGTGGCGCTATGACAACGTGTCAGTATGGGCATGCGGGTGTCATTACGTTGCGTTATGGAGCATACATGTGAACTCTGAGCCACATCCTATGACGTATAGAGGACAGTATGTTTGGATTGCATCATGGGCTATTTGATCACATTGCCATTGCAACACTGATTAAAATTGCAACTTCTATGAGGAGTTTCGAAAAGATTGGTTTATAAGCCCCATGTCCTCTTGCCATGTGGTGACAACGAATCACCTTTTTCATGTGTAGGTAACTCATGAGAGCGCCCTCGTTTAACATGCATGGAAAAAATCTGATGAAATTTTCGGTTTATAAGCCTCACTTCCCGTGTCCAGTTTGTGGCACATGTATGTATTAAACATACATGTGAATTTTGGGCCACATCACACAATGTACAATGGAATTTTGCCTCACTTCCTTTTTGTGTGGCGTAATATATTTATTAATTGCATCACCATGGCAACACTGCCACAAACAATAGGGTCCCTCGCACTTGGTGCTTGGACTCCAACTCTAAACAGTTATGTGTAATTTTATTAAATAACTAAAATCGTTAAATAAATAAATAAATAAATAAATAAAAATTGGTGTGGTATAAGAGAAACAAAGGAGTTCAGGATCATGCCGTTATTTGAAAATAATCAACATCACAGTGGTAACAGTAAATCTACTTCGCATTTGGCCCCGGTTGTTGATTATTTTCCGATATTACCACACTCCCAATATCTGTCGTTCAACAGCATCTTGTCTTGTGTCTGTGTGTAGCTGAAATGCTGTGGAGCAGTGAACGCTTCCGACTGGGTGAACTACGAGACTGACAAGAACTCCGTTCCCGACTCCTGCTGCAAGAATGTTACAACGGGCTGTGGAAAAGGAGCCCTGACAGACAGCAGCAAAATCTACACAGGGGTAAGCGGAGAAGCACCGCCTTCCCGAGCGGCATTTCAGACACAATGTGTAAACAAAAACTCTCAACAGGACAATTCTAAATGCTGTCTTTTTCAACCAACATTTTTTGGTCATTTCACATGTAAACGTGTAATAACGAGGATACTGGCTTGTTGTGTTGTAGGGCTGTGGGATTGCTCTGGAGATGTTCCTCAAGAAAGGCATTCTCTGGATTGGAGTAGCAGCTCTTGTTATTGCCTTCATAGAGGTAACACACAGTTTTCTTTTTCACTGCCATCCAAACACCCAGAATGTTTTTGAAAAATCTGTTTTACCTCCCCTCATCTCTCGTTCTCAATTGTGTTGCTTTAGATCTTGGGTGTTGTGTTTGCCTGTGTGCTGATGAGAGGGATCCGCAAAGGCTACGAAGTTATGTGATCCCATCGTTGAACTTCAGTAAAATCACTTTCTCACTCTAGTTAAACACTTCAGATTTGTAAATGCCTTCTTACAGAGCCTACAATTCTAGACAGAAAAAAATGTGCCTATTTGCAGAACATTTGAATCTTGCATTTTAATCATAGATGCTGAGGAAAAGGTGAATTACTGTCTATCCTTACTGTCTTGTTAAGTCTCATATTTGTACTTTAGTATTCTTCATGGACTTCTTTTAGAGAGAGATTGTACTTTTATACTCTCACATTTCATGCATTTTATTATCAACTTTTTAATGTTAAAATGCTTAACAGATTTTGGAATGACGAACAATAAACTTTTACAGATTCCACCACGACATCTGTGGCTGTTTTCATACGTTTTCACACAAGTATGTTTTGATACAGATGATTATCATGATGTATCACTACCCTGTATAATTTAATCATTGTAAATCATTACAAATCTGTATTTTTCACACATTACATTATTAGCCTTTATTATTCCAAATATTTCACTAGTCTTTGAATCAGAACAAAAAATATTTTTGCCACAATAATTCAATGTTAAAGCATTAAAATTATATATATATATATATATATAAATAAAGTATGAAATATTTTGGAAGACATATTTTCTTAAAATGTGTTAATTTCTCTATGTATGGAGACTTTTGGGACACCCTGTAGACATAATAATGAGCACATTAATGTAAACCTATGATTTAGCTTGCAGAGTTGATGAAAATTAAACAACGCCCGACTAATCAGAATAAATTATGAATTTAACAGCGCTAATATTAGCCAGTTATAGAAGTCTAGCTGAACCCCAATGTAAAAAAAAACAAAAACAAAACCCCCAAACAACAGAAAAGCATAATAGTCAAGTATAGACTGCTAATATCAGTGCTACATTGTTCATCTCTGTGTGTTTTCCTGCTCAAACACCTTATGAAGGGTTTTACTTATGAAGGTCAGGGCTTTTTGTGAGTCTGTTGAGCAGGAGAAAGGAATGAAGTGAACAAAGCACAATTTATCACTTTGTCACCTTATTCAAATGGTTTACTGCACAAATCACGTTGAATAAAACAATTTTTAAAAAAAAGACAATGGATTTTGTAGGTGAAATAAATATTTCTGTTCTTTACATAGCAGAGGTCATTGGCAACATGTCTTTATAACATCAAGGCACATTTACAAAGGCTTATCAGTGACTGCAGTCCAAACTGAGGGAGGCAAAACCACAATAAAGCAACTCAGAGCTGTCTGTTACTTTACTTTACATTACTCACAGTACTTTCTAGAGCAGAGGTATTCAAACTGTGTGAATGAAATGCATGACGGTGAGATGAAAAATACCAAGAAATAACTACTATATGACTATCTATGAGACCTGCAAACCTTTAAATTTTTTTGTGTAGGGTGGATAAAGTTCTCATTAAAAACTGGGACATGGACCTCAGGGGTTTGAACACTATTCTGTTCCAGTGTCAAATCACTCTGTGATAATCTCTGATGATACTGTCAGGGTTGCCGTGTCTGACATTTTCACACAAAATCAGTCTACATTTGACATTTGCTGACGTGGGTTAAATATGTATTTCACTGGTAGTGGGTTGGTCTGTTTAATGTGTAATCTATTAAGTATGTACACTGCCAGTCAAAAGGTTCAGAAGTTTTGGTTAAATGTCAAAAAATTGCTTCATATTAAACACTTGTTTTACAGTTGATACTACAGTAACACTCTGATATCGACTGCAAGACAAATCTCGAATACAAACATTTAGCTATTTGACGGAATACTTTTTTTTGTTGTTGTTCATTTCTTTTCCTTATTTACAGAGTTCACTTCCTTGAGGCATGGTAAATAATGGAATGGCTTGACAAAAGAAGGGTTGTTGCTTTTGGAAAGCCCTGATTAAATCCAATTGAAAGTCTGTGGCATGGTCTGAAAAGTGCTTTCCACCAACATTCTCTATCTACTCTGGCAGAATAGGAGAAAATCTGCCAAAATCAATATGGGCAAAGCTCATAAGATAAACATCCGAGACAATTAAAATCTATAATTACTGCAAAAGGACACACTGAGGGGTGGAATACTTATCAATTAAGCAGTATTTAGATTTAAATTACATTTTTTTTGTTTTTTTTTTAAATTCTGAGGTGCATATAAATACTTCGTTTAATTTTGTAGAGTGTAGAGTCACTTCTAAAGGAGCAAAAAAACATCTCTCTCTTCTGCTTAAATTTGATGTTGCAATACAGCAAAAAGAGAAATACTTTCTGGAGGCACTAATAAATATAATGAGATGTAAATAAACTCCACATATTCACCATCTTTTAACTGGCAGCGTATATGGTCTGTGCTTATGATTGAAATGTAGTACAATAGCAAGTAGTATATCATTGTAAATCAGTCCCTCCAGGATTTTGCGATCGCAGAAATTAATGCAATATCAAGGAAACGCCGCAATATTCGCAGGCGCTAGAAATTTTTCAAAATTACTGCAGATTTTATGCAGGTTTGGGCCAAGACGCTTCATGTGACGTCATCACAAAGCGCATTCAGCCAAAGCCCTCTTCGATTCTTGTGCGTCGAACATGAGTACAGCAATTTCGCCAGTTCAAGTAGTTTTCCGCAAGAAAGCACAAAAACCCCAAAAATTGCATCGCAAATTTTGTAAACAAAAAAAAAAACCAGCCCAAAATCAAGCATTTTTGGCTGCAACAATCTCAAAAAACTTCAGCAAAATTCTGTATGGACAGGTAAATGGATATGAAGTACAAATAATAGACTACTTAGTTAGGAATACATCATGTTACTCATGTCCTATAGTGGTCTTGTATTATTACACTGATATTTAGGTAAACTGTTTCAAATACTGCTTCATTACAAATGTATAATATGTTATTTCACATTAATTACAGTTATAAATTAAGTCGGACATGTTTTTGGGTTGCAATTTGGCTGCTTGTTTTGAGGACCTGGCAGTCTTAATACTGTTCTGACAATGAATTCGATCAGCTTCCGAAGTGTAGATGAATTGTACGCATATCAGCAAACTTAAACAGCACAGGAAAGGGAAAAAAACAACTAAACAAAAAGGCAGCAAAGCACAAGCCAAAATTAAAAACCACACCAATCTGTGGTTGAACCGTATTTGGCAGAAATCCACAATACTCCATGTAAACAGAATAAGTTTTTTTACCCTTCTGCATACATCCGTTCTTAGATGCATGTTCATAATCATCTCGTGATATAATTGGAACGTGCTGCATGCAACGTTTTGTGTTTCTGAGGTCCAAAGTTGCGTGTAAATGTGGAATGGATCCAATTGTTCCATTTACAGAAATCTGACAAGATAAAGGCTAAAGGACGGATCGACTTCCGCTGGCGTTTGTATTGTTTTTACTGCTTTCATCACGATTCCCACCCATCTTTCTAATCACTTTGCTAAAGTAAACAAAAGTCCAAAAATAAGTAGAAGATTACCATCATTCCCTCTCATATTCACTCAACACTGTAACTGAGGCCTGCACTGTACGATCCTGATACAGGCCCGGCACGTCTCTGATAACAGTAGTGGCTCACTCCCTCTGTGTTTCCTCCCCGTCTGAGGTTTTTGTATACTTTACTTCTGATCCTTGATGGTTAGAGTAGTTGTAAAATGCAGGGTCACATCAGCTTCATGCTGGTTTTGGGTAGTTCACCGTCAGCAGCATCATACCATGCAAATACAGTGAGGTCTCTGATTCTGCATAGAGGAAATTAAAGAAGAAAGGTGGTGAGAAGGCAAGTATGACTGGTTAACTGTCAGGGTAACCGTCACACACAGTTTAATTAACTGTGGGGGGTGGGGGAGTGGTGGTCTACAGTGTGTTGCAAAGGAAAATGAAGCAATCTGAGATTGCAAAGGGTGTGAGTTTCATCATCGGGGCCCTTCACTTCCTGTGACAAAATCAATCATACTAGTGCAACTTCAAGAACAACAAATTTAAAGTATGCTTAAATAATAAAGTGCATATTTTAAAAAGTCATCTCCTCTCACATGGCTGATTCTGACTGGGTGAAATTAGTTAACACAGCACTAAGGTCACAATCTAAAACAGATTGTCTTTACGACTATTGTGGGGGGATAAAGTCTTACAAATTAGACAATTTTTCCAACTGAGGCTTTAAAAATACCTCGCACGATATGATGTGGTATCCAGAAACTTTTCCACTGCAGAATCTGATGTTAGTAATAAAATCTTGAGTGTTATGGCAGTCTGTATTTTTACAGGTTTGGCTAGTGTTAAGTAAATAGCTGAAGACATGATGATGGAAAATTGAAATTACTAATATTGAAATCCCCCTCGTCTCTACACTGTTAATTTTTTGGTTAATTATTTTGGATGGCAAGTGGGCATAGTGGAACTTCCAATTTGTTCATGTGTATTCATAGACTCTGGCATTTTTGCATGCAGGAAAAGAAAAAGTGTAATAGAGACGCCATTTTACAGAGGTGCCAACATTGATAGCACAAAAATCCTAGCAGGTACAAAGAAGAAAAACTGAACTTTACCACAAACACCCTAAAATAGACCGATCAGCCATAACATTAAGACCACCTGCCTAATACTGTGTAGGTCCCCCTTGTGCCATCAAAACAGTTTTGACCCGTCGAGGCATGGACTCCACAAGACCTCTGAAGGTGTGCTGTGGTATCTGGCACCAAGACGTTAGGAGCAGATCCTTTAAGACCTGTAAGTTGCGAGGTGGGGCCTCCATTGATCGGACTTGTTTGTCCAGCACATCCCAAGATGCTCGATTGAGATGTGGGGAATTTGGAGGCCAACCTAAAAAATGCCAACACCTTGAGCTCCAGAGCATCACAGTGCCTCTGCCAGCTTGCCTTCTTCCCATAGTGCATCCTGGTGCCATCTCTTCCCCAAGTAAGTGACGTACGTGCACCTGGTCGTCCACATGATGTAAAAGAAAACATGATTCATCAGACCGGGCCACTTTCATCCACTGTTCCTTGGTCCAGTTCTGATGCTAACATGACCATTGTCGGAGCTTTTGGCGGGGGACAGGGGTCAGCATGGGTACTCTGACCGGTTTGCAGCTACACAGCCCCATATGCAGCAAGCTGTGATGCTCTGTGTGTTCTGACATCTTTCTATCATAGCCAGCATTAACTTTGTCAGCAATTCGTGCTACTGTAGCTCTTCTGTGGGATCGGAACAGACGAGCTAGTCTTCGCTCCCCACGCGCATCAATGAGCCCTGGGCTCCCATGAACCTGTCACCAGTCCACCGGCTGTCCTTCCTTGGACCATTTTTGGTAGGTACTAACAACTGCACGCGCATCAATGAGTCTTGGGCTCCCATGACCCTGTCACCAGTCCATCGGCTGCCCTTCCTTGGACCATTTTTGGTAGGTACTAACCACTGCATACCGGGAACACCCCCACAAGACCTGCCGTTTTGGAGATGCTCTGACCCAGTCGTCCAGCCATCACACTTTGGCCCTTGTCAAAGTCACTCCGATCCTTGTGCTTGTCCATTTTTCTTGCTTCAAACACATCAACTTCGAGAACTGACTGCACACTTGCTACCTAATATATCCCACCCCATGACAGGTGCCATTGTAATGAAATAATCAATGTTATTCACTTCACCTGTCAGTGGTTTTAATGTTTTGGCTGATCGGTGTATGCCGGTCGACAAAACATCTCCATGCTAACAGTGTTAATGATATTTAAAAGCAATTGGCAGAAATGATTGTATATATACACAACCAGCTGAGTGCTGCTAAAAGCTTACTTTATACAAGTGAACATGCTGGCTCTACCGTCTGGTCCATGTCATTATTATACTACACATAGTAATAAAATATATAACTATGTAATGTGATAATGATGTAAACTTCAAATATAATACCCTGCTCTGAACATATATTACTGACAACGCATGGTGCACTTTACCCTGTGCATTTATTATTGAATGGTTTAACCACACAGGAATGCAAAATACACCTACATGGTGGTGCAAAGCGAAAGTAGACAGAAGGAAATGCACCTCTTTCTTTTCTCTTCAGTGGACTGGCTTTTCGCCAATTTTACTTTATGGCCATAACAACCAGTCAAAATTTGTAAAAATGCTATGTCTAAACCGTAGATGTTGGCACCTCTGCATTTCAAATATGTCGTTATTCTTTAACAAATTATTTTATGGTGTAAAATATTTGTCAGACAACCATTTTAAAACTGGTGTCGTGTTTCTCACCTTTAAGGTGCACTGAGAACTGCAGCCACTGAGACAGCCAGTCTCGGCACTGTGCAGGACTCAGCTGCTTCACGTTCAGCCCTCTCACATAACACGCCTGCAAACAGAGATCACGTGAACCAAGAACTGCAACTCACCCACATGTCTAACACTTGAACAAGTGTTGCATTAAGTAAGGAATAAAACACTTGGGGGTGGAAAATAATCAAGGACGGGGAGGTGTGATGTGCCTCAATGCAAAGCGGAGTTACTATTACCACCCAGAAGTTGATTATTTTCCAATAACAGCATGTCTTGAAGTGTTTTATTCCTCTCACAACATGTCAAATTTGTCAATAATTACAATTCTTTATTTATTAAAGAAAGACATGATACTCTTTAACCATTTAGAGTTACATTTCATTTGCAGAATGTCCATGAAACAAGTTAGTTTGTGTTCTCACTTATGATATAGCAGCTACAGAGGGGGAAAAAAGTATTTGATCCCCTGCTGATTTTGTACGTTCGCCCACTGACAAAGAAATGATCAGTCTATAATTTTAATGGTAGGTGTATTTTAACAGTGAGAGACAGAATAACAACAAAAAAAATCCAGAAAAACACATTTCAAAAAAGTTATAAATTGATTTGCATTTTAATGAGGGAAATAAGTATTTGACCCCTTCGACTTAGTACTTGGTGGCAAAACCCTTGTTGGCAATCACAGAGGTCAGACGTTTCTTGTAGTTGGCCACCAGGTTTGCACACATCTCAGGAGGGATTCTGTCCCACTCCTCTTTGCCCTGGCTGAGGGAAGGAGGTTCTCACCCAAGATGTGACGGTACATGGCCCTTTAAGAGAGTGCTCCTAATCTCAGCTCATTACCTGTGTAAAAGACACCTGGGAGCCAGAAATCTTGCTGATTGATAGGGGATCAAATACGTATTTCCCTCATTAAAATGCAAATCAATTTATAACTTTTTTGAAATGCGTTTTTCTGGATTTTTTTGTTGTTATTCTGTCTCTCACTGTTAAAATACACCTACCATTAAAATTATAGACTGATCATTTCTTTGTCAGAGGGAAAACGTACAAAATCAGCAGGGGATCAAATACTTTTCCCCCCCACTGTATAAGCAGTCCTTCTCTCACCAGCATCTCGTTTTTTCTCTCGCAAAGTTAATAAGACAAATAAAAACCACAGCTTGTCTTGTTACGGAAAAAGTGGAAAGTGAAAAACTCTTCTGTCCTAAAGACTTGTTGGAAAACTTAAAGTTACAGCTTTACATCTGACTGTTGCAAAGCCCTGACACTGGAGACTCCTTCAAAAAATTTGAAATAAACATCTCCTTACTGAAAACGTCACCATATCAACAATTACACACGCTTTTCAATCTGCTCATGTGCAGCTTCCACCATAAAAGCCCCTGTGAATCGGTTGTTATTATAGAATCGATAATGTATTCGAATGAGCGCATTAATATAAACCTGAATTACATCTGGAACTGTTGTCAGAGCTGCTGCTTAATTTAATCAACATCTTCTGACCTATCAAAATAAAGCAAGAATATCAGAGAGATACTTCCTGCCTGATAAAGTCTGTGTTGTTCATGGATACACAATAAATACCAGCTCCATCATAAGCATAACTGTTAATGATTGATATGTAATAGAGTCTCTCTCATACCTCTTTGAGCTCCACATCACTGAGCTCGTGGAGGCCCAGGTTGATGATGGCACGATCCAGGTGCATGAGCTCTACGGCGTGACTATTCAAGCGCCAACCAATCCAGAAAGGCGGGAGGCGGGGCGTTAAGAAGAGCAATGTGCAAAGGTGTCTCTGAAAGTAAGTAATCAAAAGCACATATCAACTCTACTTAGGAGATTAAAACTTGGGTGCATCTCTATCAGTTCCCTAGCTCCCTTGGTCCTGAATCAGTATATGGTGTACACGAGTTCAGGCACTGGTAAGGACCCTTGCTCATTACACATTGCTACAATGATAACTCAATTTCCGATGACATGACTACGTGTTCGCGTTGTAAAACGTTACCACTGTCATTCATCAACAACAGGCAGGACCGATCTCTTTCTGACATTATATGTAGAGGTCGACCGATGTATCGGTTTTGCCGATTAATCGGCACCGATAGTTGATTCCCGGAACTATCGGTTATCGGCAAAAATCCATGCCGATAGTTTTTTCGGGTTGCATCATAACGGCTAACGGCTGTGAAGGGTCCGTTATCATTATACAGTGCAAGAGCCAACATATCTATGGCGAGATCGGCCTCTAGAGGTGAAAATCACTAAAAACACGTGCATTTGTTTTGACACGTGATACTGCGCGCTGCCTGGAGAGAGCGCAGTGCACGGACAGTGCTGACATTTCAGATACACATTTAAAACACAGACAGCGAAAAGGTATGTATACAGTACACTCCAGTACATGTTTTCATGTCAATATAAAGTAATTAATTGGTTGACTAGATGCTGCATTGGGGAAAGAACAGCAGTACGTTTGCCGACAAGGCTGAGAGGACGCTAACATTAGCAGTACCTCAAGCGGTTAAATTAATGTGGCAAAAATACACGCAAGTCCGACAGAGGCATGTCATTGAACGAAGTGACATGCCTCTGCAGTGGTGGCAGAAACATGAAACAAGATTTAAAACACTTGCACATCTGGAAAAGAAATTCCTGTGCACACCAGCTCTGCTTTCTCCATTATAATTTGAGGCTTCTTAACTTTGAATATTAAAATAGAACTAGAAATGGACCATGTTACACTTGAATCTCTTGCAGTTCTTTAACAGGACTAGTTAAGTTTCTCCTGTTTCACAAGTTCAAATTTGTTGTTATTTGGAGTGCCTTTTTTTATTCATTTTGGATGTTACTTTTTGTTTCAGTTTGAATGCATGTCTTTAATTTACCTCAATATTTCTTATATAATTAATATATTCATATTTATTTCATATAGCACATTTTCATGATTCAGTTCTGGGTTATTATTATTTTTTTTTTTTGTAATAAAGTTCAGTACTATTTTATATGGAGTGTTATGTTTTTATTTTTATTTTTTTATCCAGTATCCATTTTTAAAAACTATCGGTTAATTAATCGGTTATCGGCAAGTACGGTCATACCTAGCTATCGGTATCGGTAAAATTCAATATCGGTCGACCTCTAATTATATGTCATAAAAATTTGTTAGCTTATTCACATGCGTTTCTGTCATGGGACTTCAAGCAGGATCGTAGGCTAGTAGCTAGTGGATTTTTAAAAATCATTAAACACATAAAAGTCGTTAGACTCAAACAAACCGTATATAGAACGTCAAATAAAGTTAAAAATCGCTCGGGTAAGTAATTGTTTGACAGCTACAACAACGATAACAAGCCACTTATGTTTGTAGACGAAGTTGGCTGAGAGTTCGTCCGCGGAGAGGCTTCTGACAATTTCCAGTAAGGGAACATAGTGAGCATCGATGCTCCCCGTTTTTCGCGGTGCATTGTGGGATTTTTTTAGGGAGCAATCATTCCAGTGCACTGGAAGGATTTTGCGATTGAGACAGCCTTTAAAATGGCCGACTCCCTGATCAGTGCCCTGACTACTGAACTAGGGAGCTGATTGAGACACACCCCTTAATAGCCGTTAAAGCAGTGGCATCGTAATTGCTATGGTTACATGTGCAAGTTACATGAAAGAGATTTTTAAAAATATACTTTATGATGCTCCAGTCAGAGATTTCTCTATCCATGTATATTAAAAAAAACACCTAATGTGAATGGTCTTAGTCTTAGATTTGTACTGGAACTACAAAGCTAATATACCTAATAAGTAAGATTCTTGATCATCCTCTTCTACACTGATGAACTTCATTTGATACTAAAACTGAAATGTAAATAAAATATACTATATCTTTAGAATAATATACACAATACAGTCATTGGCTGGATGACAGAAGAAGAGACCTCTGAGATTTGTTACTTTTAAGGTCTAAATAATAATGTAAGGAGTTTTTTTTTTCTTCTTGGAACTGTAATTAAGCAAGAGTGCAAGTATTCAGTTTCAATAACACTCACGTCAAGCATAAATATCCTAAAATAACACTTCAGTATAGTAACAAATTATAATTACTCAAGCATTTTCCACCCCTGACTGTTGCTTTGCTTTAAAGGACTAACCATCTGATCTGCACCCATCCTTCTGATGCCCAGTGGAGGGCCTGAGAATAAACTTCTCACTGCGTGGAGATCAGACACAACAGGGTGAGCACCACCCTGGACCTGGAAACAGGGGCGAATATTAATCATTAGTATTTTTTCAATCCACCTCAGATGTTTTAATGTATTGTGCTGTGTGGAGGGTCTCACTTTACTGCACAGCTCCATAAGTCGGCTCTTCGGTCGTTCGTGTGCGATGTGCGATGCTGTCGTCTTCAGCCCGCAGAGCAGTGGCTGGTGATGCTGCGCCCTCTGTGCGTGATACACTCCCTGAAACTCCACCAGCTGCTGTGGCGTCCAGAAATGGCGAATCAGAAGCTGGCGGGGATAAAGGTACCTGGTAGTAGGAAGTGGGGAAGAGAGGAGTAGAATGAGTGCAGATGAAGGGGTAGGTATTACACAGTAATGGAAAGATTGAGATAAAAGACTTACTACAATGACAGGTACTACAATGACAGATTTGCTGTGGTGTAAGAGGAAGAAAACACTCAGGGGCGTGCAGTTATTGGAAAATAATCAACTTCAGGGTGGCGTTATGCATGTCATTTTCCTATAACAGCACGCCCCTGAGTGTTTTCTTCCTTACTTGTCACTAGGGTTGTTGTTTTCACGGTTAGGCACCGTGTTTGATCGGAAATAGGATTCAAATAGGATTGCAAAAGCGTTTCATTTTTGACAGACATTAAAAATAAACTCTTAAATGGACTTTGCATTTGCAGTTTAATTTTGTACGCTGTTGCTCATGAAAATGCTATTGTAAATATATGTTTTGGAACTGAATTTGAATTGCATGTCAAATTATGCGCGCACACACGGAAAATGCAAATGCAAATACACGTTTGAATTAGCATTTGAATTTGAATAAAGTCTGGAATATGCTGCCATACAAAGAGAGATTTGTACAAAGATTTTTTATTTTTTTTTTAAATGTTCCTTTAATGTAATGTAACACCGTGAAAATGTCAATGTCAAACATACAACCTCTACTTATCACACTTCTTTTACTGTATAGTGGGGGACAAATTACATTCAGTCAATACTCACATTAAAACAAACACTAGGTAGTTGGCAAAAGGAGGAATGGAGATGATCACCAGAGGAATAGCTTTGATCATGTCTCTGTGGAACTGGCAGAACAAACATGTAGTGTACATTATATATTAACACGAAGCATTGGATTTAATACACTTCAGCAAATACAGGTTTAAAGTACTGCCTAAAGCGCAATCACAGTTGATTATTAATGAATTCTTCTGAAGCTGTGAAAACCTGAGATTTTTTTTTTTTATTCACTGAACATACTCAAGGTCAATTTAAGGTGCACTTTAGAGCTGAATGGCAGACATCTGGTTGGTCCAGACTTTCTATGCAGATTTCTTCGTAAGATTTAAAGCACATAATTAGACGATAAACATCTGTTTTTCCCTTAAAGAAGTTTTAAAGACAAAATGCACTTTTCAAGTGAAAGTTGCCTACTGATGTTCCAACCCAGTGACTAAACTGTGCCTTTTTCCTTTAGGCTTTGAAAAGCACTCTTCAATATTGAAGATTCATAAATTCATTCATACTGAATAATCCACTTCCAAGGAACTTTCAAGAGCTAATCAGAAAATTAGAAAATATTCATGATGATTTAACTTAAACTGCACTTACATTAAACTCTAGGCTGCAATCGCATGAAAAAAATTAGGCAACAGCACTATAACGTTCATCCACTGTACTGCATGTCATACTTTCAAACACTAGATTGTTAGAATGAAATGAAATTATAATCCAAAAATTTGTACTACAATTATTTGGTCATACGTATATATATATATATATATATATATATATATATATATATATATATATATATATATATATATATATATATATATATATATATATATAATGATCAAATAAAAAACACACTCTAACTCATTCATGATCTCACCTGTCTGAGCTTCTCCATTTCACGGTAGGGCAACTTCTGGGGATCGATGTTGTTTCTGATCATCCGAATTCTGATCCTATGCACTTCTCGGGCATCCTCGAAGAAGAGTCGAAATCCTACAATGACATACAGAGAAACTCTGAACAGATGCGACCAATCGTTGCACAACTCTGCTTTTTAAGAACAGCATAAGAGTTTAACACGTATTTGACTAATAAATTCACATTCAAAATGTCAGTCCATGTCAGACCATAGGTGTTCTGCAGTTGCAAATGTAACAATATAAATAATGGAACACACTTGAACCTCACCTCGTATAAATGTGGAATAGAGGACGTAGAATCTAGGGAAGCGTCGCTGAAGGAATCTCTGGTACTTTTCATTTGCCCATTTCAACCGTGTCACGATGCTTTGGCCGAGGCCGTACCTCGCATTAGAAGTCGAATACTGCCTCACTAAACATAGCCTATAGAGATGAAGATGAGACAGTCGATTAACACAACAGTTTATGATGTTATTCAGGACAGCTCCAGGGTCCCTGGTTCGATCCTGAGCTTTGTGTGGGACTTTTGTTTATGTTCTCCCAGCATCCTCATGGGTTTCCTTTGGTTTCTTTGGTTTTCTCCCATCTCCTGAAAACATAGAGGTGGAGTGGAGACTCTAAAATGACCTCTAAGTGTGTGTGTGTGTGTGTGTGTGTGTGTGTGTGTGTGTGCATGTATGGTGCCCTGCAATGCATCCGGGTGTATTCCCATCTCACGCCCAGTGTTCCCAGGATAGGCTCTGGATCCAGCGCGACCATGACTCAGTTACTGAAGTCGAATGAACAATGTTATGACCATCACATGATGGTACATATATGATGTTATGAGCATTACAGAAGAGATTACGGTTCTTGTTGGACTGCATATCACTAACAATGAATTTATTAGAAGGGTTTTATCTACATCTGGAGATGAAAACCTAACTGCAACACTAATATAACTCCCAAGTAATATCCAAAAGCCCATAGAGACCCTAGATAATTGGATAATAATAAGTTTTGCATGGGCGTAATAGTAAAAACTTACTTAGTATTTCATTCATTTCTTCCACATGTCCTTCCTTAAGACAATTAGAATATAAACTGTTAGTAGGGAGTGAAAGAAACTACAAAAAAGTTGGATTTATATGTTAAGTGACCTTTATAGTGGCTCTGTCACCTGTGCCTGACAGTGCTAGCCTGTAAATACAGTTTGTAACAAGCAATATTGCTTTAACAACTTCGACAACATGTGCAGGATTACTGATAAATTTAAAAGGTGTTACCTAAGTTGCGTGGCGGCTGATTTAGGCCTGCAGAATCCCGCAGTGACCCCCGTGTACCGTATTCCACACAGAAAAGTCATAGAAGCACCACAGCACATCCGGATATAGGACGGCGCCATTTTGCGAGAAAACCGCTGTCAACTGGGAGGGCGCGTAGTGCAGAATGTGGGCGGGACCAAAGTGCCTGCTCATCAGAGCCGTTGAAAAAGAGAGTTGCGACACTCACATAGACTCCTATAGGACTCGGAGAATGCGGAAGTGACGCGTGTCACGGGGCAACCGATAGTTCCAAACACTGAATAGTTCCATCACTGAGCCCCATTCATTTCAATGTTTCCCCAAACACAGTCGCTGGTAAATTGACGAAATTATTGCATTTTTTGACATTTTATCGCATTAGCTGACCTCTCATAGATCTAGTCAGTAGTGGTATTTTATGTAGCCAGCTTAGTTAATGTTTATCGTTATATAATCGCTAGTTAGATTCTAACTGCAGTTAATTAGCGTGAGCAACATTTCACTAGCTACCAAAACCAGATGTCAGTTGGCCTCCATTTACCTCAAATTAATTGCAGTTATTGGCGTTTGTTAAAATACAGAGTTTATATTTGGTTATTAGATTTGTTGTTAAGGTTAGACTGTATTAGTTTTAGCTCGGTGTACGTAATAAACACATGAAGCATGAGCGTTTTAAAAAATAACAAAACAATTTTTAAAGCCTAAAATTAATGAATGCTTTCTTTATGTGGATGAAATTATTTTTAAGGGACGTATATGGGTATAAACCACCTAAGGGGTATTGTGAAATACAAATATCTCTAATAACTAATTAAGAAAAACTCCCCCCCCACAGCGGAAGTGTGTAATAATTAAGAGTTCATAATTTTCTGATTCAATTGCACGAATACCCTGCTGAGGAAAGATACAAAAACAAACAATAACAACAAACAAAACAAACAGAAACCATCACAGAAATTCTGATGGTTTCCATGATAAATACCATTACAAACCATCAGCTGGTAACCATTAAAACCATTACCATTATTGGTCTTTAATGGTATCCACTAGACATATCATGCCACCAAGAGAAGGCAACATATTACCAGTAGAGACCCACAGGGACATTACAGTTTCCATTAACATCAAAACAATTCCCATTATAAACATTTAAACCATTACAAATTCTATGAGAGATTCTACTGTCTTTTAAGCTTTTAAATAACTATTGTTTTGCTTAATAAAATACAGTAGTAAAATTGTAACAGCTCTTCCATTTTATGTAGCTGTAATGTAGTGAAATGTTTATCTTTTGTACATAAAAATTTCATATATATTTAATGGGCATTTTCTGTTCGTATTGGTTCCTCCTGTGTATTTATCACATGCCAGATGGCAGTTTAGGCTACTAGTTGAATTAATAGTCTTTAGAATGGCCTTATTTGTTTATTTATGTATGTATTACCCGGGCAGGGGAACTGTATGTAATGTTATGAACTGTTCCTAAGATAAAATGTGTCATCATCATACAGTTTCACTGCAATAAATGATGCAGCTCTGACGCAGTTACTACTGGTATTTCTGCCTAGTAACAGCCATAATTATAATAACAACACATTTCATAACGTCCATTCAAAGGTTAGTAACTTCACCATATCACCTTTATATAACAAATGTTATACAGTTGTTGACTTAAATTACATAAATTAAGTTTGATATAATTGGGTATACAGGTGCATCTCAATAAATTAGAATGTCATGGGAAATTCATTTATTTCAGTAATTCAACTCAAATTGTGAAACTCATGTATTAAATAAATTCAATGCACACAGACTGAAGTAGTTTAAGTCTTTGGTTCTTTTAATTGTGATGATTTTGGCTCACATTTAACAAAAACCCACCAATTCACTATCTCAACAAATTAGAATACTTCATAAGACCAATTAAAAAAACATTTTTAGTGAATTGTTGGCCTTCTGGAAAGTATGTTCATTTACTGTACATGTACTCAATACTTGGTAGGGGCTCCTTTTGCTTTAATTACTGCCTCAATTCGGCGTGGCATGGAAGTGATCAGTTTGTGGCACTGCTGAGGTGGTATGGAAGCCCAGGTTTCTTTGACAGTGGCCTTCAGCTCATCTGCATTTTTTGGTCTCTTGTTTCTCATTTTCCTCTTGACAATACCCCATAGATTCTCTGTGGGGTTCAGGTCTGGTGAGTTTGCTGGCCAGTCAAGCACACCAACACCATGGTCATTTAACCAACTTTTGGTGCTTTTGGCAGTGTGGGCAGGTGCCAAATCCTGCTGGAAAATGAAATCAGCATCTTCAAAATGCTGGTCAGCAGAAGGAAGCATGAAGTGCTCCAAAATTTCTTGGTAAACGGGTGCAGTGACTTTGGTTTTCAAAAAACACAATGGACCAACACCAGCAGATGACATTGCACCCCAAATCATCACAGACTGTGGAAACTGAACACTGGACTTCAAGCAACTTGGGCTATGAGCTTCTCCACCCTTCCTCCAGACTCTAGGACCTTGGTTTCCAAATGAAATACAAAACTTGCTCTTATCTGAAAAGAGGACTTTGGACCACTGGGCAAGAACCCAGTTCTTCTCCTTAGCCCAGGTAAGACGCCTCTGACGTTGTCTGTGGTTCAGGAGTGGCTTAACAAGAGGAATACGACAACTGTAGCCAAATTCCTTGACACGTCTGTGTGTGGTGGCTCTTGATGCCTTGACCCCAGCCTCAGTCCATTCCTTGTGAAGTTCACTCAAATTCTTGAATCCACTTTTTCTTCCACACTTTTTCCTTCCACTCAACTTTCTGTTAACATGCTTGGATACAGCACTCTGTGAACAGCCAGCTTCTTTGGCAATGAATGTTTGTGGCTTACCCTCCTTGTGAAGGGTGTCAATGATTGTCTTCTGGACAACTATCAGCTCAGCAGTCTTCCCCATGATTGTGTAGCCTAGTGAACCAAACTGAGAGACCATTTTGAAGGCTCAGGAAACCTTTGCAGGTGTTTTGAGTTGATTGGCTGATTGGCATGTCACCATATTGGTGGGTTTTTGTTAAATGTGAGCCAAAATCATCACAATTAAAAGAACCAAAGACTTAAACTACTTCAGTCTGTGTGCACTGAATTTAATTAATGCACAAGTTTCACAATTTGAGTTGAATTACTGAAATAAATGAACTTTTCCACGACATTCTAATTTATTGAGATGCACCTGTAATTTGTGTTTGATTGTTATGGTTGTGATGTTTGCTAATTGTATTAAACCCTATGGAACAAAATGTCTAATCCAAGTCAGGAAAAGAGATGTGTAATGATTGAATTTTTTGTTTTTAAAACTTTTAAGCATTTTATTACATGATTAACTATTATTAGGAGCATGATGATGATGATGGCGATGTCTTTATATTTGATGGAAATAAGTGTGTATTTCCCTCGTAAGATGCAAAGTGCTTCTGTGGCTGTATAGGAGGTGAAACCAGTTGATATTCACAGTAGTAAAGTAGTAGTAGTAGTACTTGTTCTCATAAATTGACATCCATTCCATGGAGAAATCCTTTATTCTTATGCTGCAAATGTACTCACTGAAACAAACAGACAGTCGTCTCTTTGGTACAACTTCTTGATAATCTTGTAGAATACGAGAGACAAAAACAACTACTGCAGTAAAGATTTTAATAGCTGAGCTAATAAAATTGCATGTAAAACATATTGAATGGTGCCTGAGTTTTGCTTTTAAATGCTTAAATTACTTTAATTGTTTTAGCTTAATTGCTAATGGGGAATGGGGATGGATTGGTGTGGGCGGAGCTTAAACGACATCCCACGTAAACACGTAACTTGGGAGCTGTAGGCTATTTAAGGCCTCATTGAAAGCATTACGGTGCAATTGTGTGCATGTATACACACATGTATATTTTAATTTGGGGAAGGGTAAAGGTGAGTTTATAATGTGATTTCTTTGTAACCCTTATTGCTGTGAGATGACGTGCTTACGAATGCTTTAATTGAAACAGACCTTCGCTGGTGTATTGTGCTTTACCCCAAGCTAGCATTTGAGTTCACAGTTTATGTCAAAACACGCCATTGAGACTTGTATGTTTATATCGTTGTCCGTTTTTAGTGTGCTTTCTGCTCGTTTCACTAGATAATTAATACATGAATTGTGAACGTTTTCAAAGGCGACTAAAAAGATCAGCCGCGCCGTGAACATGAGGGGAGAGAAAATGTCCACCCCCATCAGGTATGGAAGCAGCGTGGGTCCTGCAAGGATTACAGGAAATGCTCAGGAGGTTAGGGAGGAAGATGGAGGTGAGAACTACACCAGGTCTCCTTTTTTAAATGTTAACATTATCTATCTATAAAAAAAAAAAAAAAATGCATGTATGATGCCATACTCTGACTGTTTACCAGGTTTGTCCCTCTGCTTGCTGTAGTGGTGTGACTCTACACCAGCAATTTCAAAACCTACCACACACGAAACAGATCTGGACCGGTAAAGGTCCAGATCCGGACCGGTAAATGAACGTAGAATCCGTGTTCCACGTTAAAATCATCTTGCATTGAGAAAAGTAGTGCTGCTGTTATTCCTCTAGGGGGCAATATAGAGCTATGAATGCAGCTACTAACAAAATGTATTAGTGATGTGAAAGTCTTCATTAGGAAACTAAAAGTTGATGCTGTAAGCTTGTCTCTTTCCAAAACTAATTTATGGGTTTCACAGCAAAGGGAGAGTGACTACTTATGCCGTCACAGCTTTTATGTATATTATTTTTTAATTTTTTTATTTTCAAAACTATTGATGGAGTCTCCAGTGTTGGTGCTTTGTAACTGTTGAAGGTAAAGCTGAAACTTTTTAAAATTTCTTTAGGACTGAGCATTGTGGTTTGCAGTTTCATTGTAATAGCTTTTATTTATTGATTTGACTTTTACAGCTGTGTGTAGTAAGACTGTGTATGTATACTGTATAAATTTCTATAGCCTGGTTATATAGGCTGTTAAAAGTAAGTGATTTTTACTTTGCAAATGTTGAACATAAATGTAAGTAACTGGATAAGACATGACGTACTATTCGTTAATAAATAAATTGTAATCGGCATTTGTAAAAGCAATTTGCTGTGGTATATGAGGAGTTAAACACTTCTGACATTCTTTACCTTTATAGGAAAATAATCAAAGACAAGGTGGTGTGATGCAATTTACTGTTACTACACCAGAGTTGATTATCTTCCCATACCAGCACATAATGTCATGTTTTATTCCTCGCTTATCTAAAGAATGTACTGGTAAAGTCAGAAATGGCTCACTTGAGCCAGCAATGCTTATTTTTCACACCACTGTATGAAGCAGTTCAGTCTGGTGTTTTGTCTGTGATGGGCACGAGCTTATTCAGCATTATATTTCAGATTTTGCATGTAGTGTACTTATTGTATGTGCTGTTGCATTTTCACAGCCAAACCAGCTGATGAAGCCGATCCAAATGTGATTATGCAGTGTCCTTATGACAAGACCCATCAGATTCGGGCCTGTCGCTTCCCCTTTCACATTTCCAAGTGTGCCAAGGTCCGTGCTGGTGTTTATTAGTTCAGCGATTGGAACATTTTTATTGATGCTTTGATCCCCAAGTTTGAGCTGTTGGTCTGAAATCATTGTATTTCTGTTTTTTTGTCCCTGTTCAGAATCACCCCAACCTAGCAAGCAAACTTGAGACGTGCCCCTTCAATGCCATGCACGTGGTTCCCAGGCATGAGCTGGCACATCATATTGAGCACTGTGAGGATAAAGGATTAATTACTACAGAGGATGGTAAGATATTGTCTGGCAATGCCTCTCTTAAAACAATCCATGTTTTGGTTAACAAATCTGAAAATAGCTGTTTGTAGATTTTTAAAATTTCCTTTAAATATGGTTTAACTTTTTCAAGCCCACATAGCCTTATTATTTAAATGTCTTGATCTCCACTTGTAGATGGCAATGCTAAGATGGACCCGAAATTTTACCTGCCTAGTAAATGGACGCCCCCTCCATGTGAGGAGGACTGGGAAAAAGGTAAGTGCACTGTACAGGGTTAATGCTGAACCTTTTGGTAGTATTTGTTCTCTGTAAATTTCCTGTATTACTAGGTTTCCACATTACAAGAGATGGGGGGGGGGTGTTTCTCAGGAGGCCAAGTCATTTAAGCTTTTAGCTTTTTAGTAATATCTTGCCACACAAAATAGTTACTATTATAATGTTGAGAAATGACCTCTAAACTGCCATGGGCCAAGTTGTTATACACACCTTTTAACTAGTGCACAGCGTTTTCTAAGTGTATAGAAAATAAAAATAAAATTCAGCTTGATGGATGGAAGAAACCTCCATGATTGTGTCTGTATGCACTTTAGTTATGAACCACCTTCCTTGGCTACTCTGTCAGTGATGTGATATTAACTGGATTTACATTTACACCTTCAATATGAATAGTAACCTTTTCAAATGAATCAAACAAAGCAATGAATGAAAAGCCCAAGTCCAACTTACTATAATGTATCCATTATTATTTTTACTGAGTGATGTCTCCTTGGGTCAGGAATGACAAATGCCTTCATGCATGGAGTTGAATGAGATGCTGGTTTTGATTCAGTTTTGTTTGTTGCAGAGGTTGATGACAATGCTGCTACGTTTGTGTGGAGCGTGACCAACAATCAGCTCCCCGTAAATAAGTGACTTAGCACCTGAAATGAAAATGTGGTTCTCAATATCCTGGTTGTGAACCCCCCCAAACGCTGTAGAAAGCCCTAGGTAAAGTGATATGGTACAAGAGGAATAAAATAGTTTGTCATGCAGTTCTATGACCGTTATAAACGTTAGGATTGTAGCAGTAAGTCCTCTTCACCCCGTAATTGATTTTTCTTAATTTTACTGTCAGTCTTTTTTTTTTTTTTTTTTTTTTTAAAAACTCCTTACTTAAGGGAAACTTAATGTAAATTGTTACAGTTGCTTGTTTTATTTTTCTAAATCTTTGCCTCATCTCTTTCACAGGAGAAATGCCTTCCACATTTTCAACAAGCATTGATGCAACCGAAGAATTTTTTTTTTAGTAACTTTTAAAGTCGCACTGCATGCTTTACCTCACTTGTGTTTTAAACTGCCTTTTATTTGAATATTAGTTTTGTTTTTTGTTCTTTTTTTTCCCCCCTTTTTCATAAGCTATTTTTTAAAATTAAGTCTTTTTAAACAAGCTTTGGAACTGACCCTCATTCCCTGTATTAGAAGTAGAATTCCACTCTGCCATCTGTTGAAATGCAAGTCTTGCTCTGATTCATTAAAGCTCGAAGTCCAGCAAATCTGGTGTGAAACAGAAAGGCACAAGACTTTGAGGAAACTGCAATCCATTTCTCTTATTAATAAATACAGGACTGTTTACAACTTGTCTTGTGAAATTCTGTCCCTTGATGGTGTTTGAAACTTAATTAAAGCTCAGCTGATGAAAGTGAAATCAGGTGTCTTCTGATTGGCTGGATCTGAAGCCACACTGCTCCTTTTATGAATAAGATTAAAGACTCTTGGTCTAAATCATGTCATCTGTGGGTTAGGAACTTTCTGTAGAGGTCCCCTCTCACAATGCTGTGATTTTAAAGGTAATCTAGAATTTTGTTTGGTCTTGCTGGGTGGTGAAGGCACTCGGCCATCTTGCTGCCAGGGATTTTCACTAAAGAAGGGTCGAATGAAAACAACAATGCGCATAATTTTTTTTTATTTAAAAAAAAAAAATTAAGTGCTGTTAACTGCAGTAAATGGGAATCATGGTAGCCACTCTTCTTTAACCGAAGGCATTTCCTGTCTTCTTATTAGTTTTTCTGTTTGTACTACAATAATTTGTATTATTGAATTCTTGGAGCTGATTGGTCAAAAGGTGTGCATTATTTTTGTTTAACCGAATGGCTCTAATGGTCATTTTGGCTGTAACATAAACCGGATTATATTAATGTGCTTGTTCCAGTATGTTGTGTGTGGGGTTTTTTTTTTTATTTTTTTTTTATAAATATAATGACTGCCCACTCACAGGGGCACTGCAGATAATCAATTTCTTTAACAAAAGAAAAGGTAGTAATTGTTGATGTTATGACACATTAAACAAATGTTTATGGAAGGACTCCTGAAGGTCAGCTCTTCATAATGGTCATGGTGCTTTGTAAAGTTTCCCAACAGGACCATTTTCAGGACAGATTGTTTGCTGGTTTCTCATTAAATTGACCAGCTGTGTTTTCGAGAGAGGGATGTTGCTATAATGTAAGTGGTAACAGGAACTAACTTGTCTCTTGGATGTTCCACAGCATTAACTCCAACTATAAACCATTAAAATGCATGATATGATGTTTGTTAAGGATTTAAACATTGGCAAAAAATCCGCTTTGCTTTGCGTCACGCTACATCACAACACCCTGGCGTGGATTTATTTTTGTGTACATAACTGCATGGTCTCGTGTGTTATTGCATACTTGTCACTTGTATGGTGGCTGCTATCTCACAAGGACTTGAATGGCAGCTGCTCACTTAATCGAAGACTAATAAGAAGATAGCAGAATCATGTTTTCAACAAAGAAAAACATTCATTGGTTATTGTGGAGCTTTCCGTAAGGAGACATTTACTTGCCAGTTTTATAGATGTCTCTGGTGTCTGTTTTTCTCCCAATCAGTTAGTTTTCCACCATGAGAGTCTGCAATGGAATACAAAGGCGTTTATGCTTTCCAGGTTCTCAATTACATGAGCTGCATTTGTTTTTGTTTTTCTTTTCCTCATTAAAAAGAGGCTGGTGAGGGATTAGGTTATAGCAGCTATAAACATAAAAAATCATAACAGGAACTATCTTGTCATGAATGCTCAGCAACATTAAATGTAACTAAAAATGGATAAACACAATGTTCTTTAGTAAAAGAATGTGCTCATTGAAAAATTTATATACAAGGTATAACCTTAGGATGGTTTGTTATTGGAAAATACAACTCGAATTCCAAAAATGTAAATAAAAATAAGAGTGCAATGATTTGCAAATCTCATAAACCCACATTATTCACAATCGAACATAGAAAACATATCAAATGTTTAAACTGGAAATGAACCATTTTAAGAAAAAAAATAAGGTAATTTTGAATTTCATGGCTGCAACACATCTCAAAAAAGTTGGGACGGGAAAACAAAAGGCTGGAAAAGTAAGTGTTACTAAAAAGAAACAGCTGGAGGAGCATTTTACAAATAATTAGGTTAATTGGCAACAGGTCAGTAACATGATTGGGTATAAAAAGAGAATCTTAGAGCGGCAGAGTCTCTCAGAAGTAAAGATAGGATGGAAGCATATGTTGCTCTAAAAACTGTATATGCTGGCTTTTGAACCGAGCGCTGATAAAAAGCCGGAAGGTCCCTCTCCTCTTTAGTCCTCTTTAGTTTAGAGGACGCGGCATCCATGGTTTCCAAAAAGAATTTCAAATTTTGACTCATCTGACCACAGAACAGTTTTCCACTTTGCCTCAGTCCATTTTAAGTGAGTTTTGGCCCAGAGAAGACGGCAGCGTTTCTGGATCATGTTCACATATGGCTGCTTCTTTGCATGATAGAGCTTTAACCTGCATTTGTGGATGGCACGGCGGACTGTGTTCACAGACAATGAGTTCTGGAGGTGTTTCTGAGCCCATGCAGTGATTTCCATTACAGAATCATGCCTGTTTTTAATGCAGTGCCACCTGAGGGCCCAACGATCACAGGCATGCAATATTGATTTTCACCCTTGTCCCTTGCGCACAGAGATTTTTCCAGATTCTCTGAATATTTTGATGAGATTATGTACTGTAGATGAGATATTAATAGTCTTTGCAATTTTACGTTGAGGAACATTATTCTGAAATTGTTCCACAAATTGTAGATGCAGTTTTTTGCAGATTGGTGAACCTCTGCCCATCTTTACTTCTGAGAGACTCTGCCTCTCTGAGATGCTCTTTTTATACCCAATCATGTTACTGACCTGTTGCCAATTAACCTCCAGCTGTTTCTTTTTAGTAACACTTACTTTTCCAGCCTTTTACTGCCCCTGTCGCATCTTTTTTGAGATGTGTTGTACCATTTTTTTCTAAAATGGTACATTTCCTCAGTTTAAATATTTGATATGTTTTCTATGTTCTATTGTGAATAACATATGGGTTTATGAGATTTGCAAATCATTGCATTCTGTTTTTATTTACATTTTACACAGCGTCCCAACTTTTTTGGAATTGGGGTTGTAATCTGCTTTGGGTTGGTAATTGTAACTCTGCTTCACACTGTTGATTACTTTCTTACAACAGCATCCCCCAAGTGTTTATTCCTTACATAAATGTGTCCTTGCCAACACTGCTGCCTACTACTTGAGGAGAAATGTATGAATATTCTCTTCCTCCTTTCCATCATGCTGGCATTGACTCGGGAAGCAGTGATGGTGGACCACGTTAATGTTGAAATGATTCGAGTGTGAGTTGGTGTGGCAGAGCCCTCTTCTCTCAGTCTGCCCTCTTCTCATCTCCACTGCCTCATTTAACCCATGCAGACAGCTGGACGCAGCAGATGGGCCCTGCTGGCTGTGCTGACAACAGTTTTGTGCAAGTGTGTACGATTCTCAGAAACATTTATCGTTTCCTTGAGCGTGAAGGTGCCATAGAGTGTACTGATGGTTTATAAATGCTTTCAAATTTATACTATGTATCAATTGCTTATGAAATCTTGCCTTCAGCCTCTTTGCAGGAGATTCCCTAATTACTACTGACAGGGCAATGATATGTTCTGGATTTATGTAATCTTTTTTTTTTTTTTCCTTCCTGACTTCTGATTTTGCATTTGTCCTTCAAAAGCAGTGCAAGAGAGAACGCTTTTATGTATTTTGCATTTGAGTGTAATTTTGATTGGCTTTTTCGGCATTTTCTTTGTGGTCACTTCTTTCTGAATGTAATCATTTTATAACCAACTTGCTATTGAAATTTGTTTACTGCCAAAGGTGCAGGGAATTGTTTACTAAAATGCAGTCTTATGAGGACCTCCCTAGGTCTCCCCACCCCCACCCCCCCCGAACAGAAATCACTATTCATAGTTACATTGTGTCCAATGGTGAAGCCTCAACTATAGCAGACCCCTATGGCTGCATTAGGGTGGGTGGAGATGTCAGTAAAACAATCATATACGTTTTGCTAGGGACATGATTGAGTAAAGTTAGAAACCAAAAGCAAGATCCAAGTACCACAGTACCAAGAGCTAGGCTTTAACCTAGCTTTTTCAACATCTAATCTGTAGTATGAAATCTGCTTCAGGGTGACTAGAGCAAGAGAAAATCCATCTCAGATTGTCATCTCATCTCATACAGTGGGGTCCAAAAGTCTGAGACCACATTGGCAAATCTGGGATTTTTATTTATTTAAAATTGGAAATAGAAGATATAAGGTTTTAGAATTTTGAAACATTTAAAACAAAGAGTGTAAATGTTCAATACCTTGAATATTATATATTCAAGATTCTGCACTATTTCTAGGTCCCTATTTAAATGTAAGCCAATGTGTGATATTGACCATGTTAGCTCCTTTGTACAAAAGGTCAGATTTTCCTCACGCCTAATCTCTTCTGTAGAAACGTTTTCAGGTGACACGCTGATGGATTTGATCTAAAATGGATTATAAGGTTTTGCACAAACTTGTGGAGTCCATGCCAGCTTGAGTGCACACAGTCATTACAGCAAAAAAAAAAAAGTATGTACCAAATACTAAAACTCTGAAATTCATGTAAATATTTCAAAGTTTCTATTTTTCACTCAAGTTGTTGTTGTTAATATAATTTATAAAGAAAATTGTTGTATTAAATGAGAAAATGCAAAATAGAAGCATTATCACTTGTGCTCTCAGACTTTTGGACCTCACTGTATCTCATATTTCACAATAGGAAGTAAACATGTAGTACAGGAAACAACACTACGGATGGCCTGTTTGACAAACACATGAAATGATGAGTGATGAAAATGTTTTTCCACTATCCTGCCCCATCATGCACCACCACAGGAGGCCCATGGCACCACTTCTGCTTTAAAACTGTAACTGGATTGATCTTATCTGAATTGTAAGTTGCTTTTTGCCAAATTAATACTTTGTCAAGGTATTGCTGTTGTGTTATCGTCCCTGTGGAAGACTTTTGACACTTGCTGACAAACTGAGGAAAGCATCCCTAATGTTTTTCCACAGCATATAAAGTGCTCAATTATGCAGATAATTTATTTTGAGCCTCAGGAAGGGTGGTGGGAGTTAATAATGTGTGACTGAGACTTCTCAAGGTTTTATAACTCTAACTGGACTTCAGCTTGACAGTATCTTTGTTCTGTAGCGTGTGTCTGGCTGGAGGCTTCTGCTTTCAGTGACCTTTTTCAAAATGCAGTTTTTGGGTGCTACTGAAACAAAAACTTTTGCAAAACACTGAAAACATTTCGGTCAGCTCTGTTTCACTACTGTGTCATATCATTGTGTGTAAGCTGAATGGAAAATTTAAACTGCAGACATATAAGCAAATAATTCACAGTTGTGTAAAATTAGTTATCTGTAAATTTAACTACCTTATACAGTATGATGAATAAATATAAAATGTTTCTGGAACTGGCAATTAGTGCAAGCAGAAAAGAGCAGCTCGAAAAAATATATACAGTATACAGAAGTATGACAGCGATGGTGACAGTGATGATTTATTATACATCATCCTTTCCTGTGCACAGTATAACCTTACCCAGTGTACCTTTGCAGTGTTAAATACTTAGATATACTTTTTTTTTGATAGACTGTTTAGTTACCTTAAAAACAAAAACAAACAAACAATCAAAAAAATGCAAACCATCCAGCTTTTCCAAAATGCTGATTAAAAGTCAGGGTTTGCACAGTAAATGATTAATCTATTCTCTACTCTTTCCATAAATGGATAGAAAACGTGTAATTGTTGATATAGTGATGATTTCTGTGAGGAAACATTTATTTTTGGAAGGAGTCTCCAGTGTCAGTGCTTGATTGATGGATGGACTGATGGGTGGATGAATGGCTTGATGGATGGATTGATGAGTGGATTGATGGGTGGATGAATGGCTTGATGGAAGGATTGATTGATGGAGGAATGGATGGATTGATGATTGATTGATGGATGGATTGATGAGTGGATTGATGGGTGGATGAATGGATTGATGGGTGGATGGATTGATTGATGGGTGGAAGGATGGATTGATTGATTTATCTATTTATCGATCCTAGAGGGAAGATTACGGCAGCAATCCTTTAAAAGTAGTAGGCAAGCAAGAGTATTCAGAGTAATAAAAATCAACATATTCAGTAAAAAATGATAAAGTATAGTATTGGATATAACGCGAGTTTAGCCTTATATACACAGTCTTCTGAGTAAATTTGAAATGTGTCAGTGCAAATATTGGAGTGCTAACAGTATAAAGTACAAAGTGAATATACTGTAGCTGTACAAGTCCTCTGAGTGCTAAGTCAGAAATGAAGCTGTAATTCTTTTGACATGGGAAAGTCTTTAGGATGGTGTCTTGGTAACATGATGAGCTGGTTTTTTTTTTTTGTTTGTTTGTTTTTAACTTCAAGAGAGAGGAAAAAAAGAGAGGCTGACAAGGGAATTGGTGATCACTTTTATAATGTAAGTTATAACAGGAACTAACGATTTTCTAGAAAATCGATACTAGAAATCGATACTAGAAAACGGATGGTGCGTTCTTTAATAAATAAAAAGTTTAATTGTTGGCAGATTGTTGTGGTATAAAAGAAATAAAGGAATAAAACACTTCACAACATGTTCTCATTGAAAACCAATCAACTTTAGGGTGGTGATAGTAACTCCGCTTCACGTCATGCTGCATCACTCCACCCTATCTTTGATTATTTTCTTATAACTGCATGCCATAGTGTTCTATTTCTTACATACTGTATGATATACCCAGCATTTTATGTGAAACCCTTTGGAGTAAGAAGCATAAATAAAACCTCACACAGTCTGAATTCAGCGTACCTTTTAGGATACAAAAGTTTACAGCTGTGGTGGTTCCTTCAAGGTTGTGACTTTTAAATCTTAAATAAGAGAACATAGCATGTCTAATTTACACTCACTGTCCACTTCAATAGGAACACTTGCACACATGATCATTCATGCAGTTATCCAATCAGACAGTCATGTGGCAGCATGCACAATGCATAAAATCATGCAGCTACAGGTTAAGAGCTTCAGTTAATGTTCAGTTGAACATCTCTGTGACTTTGATCGTGGCATGGATGTGTCATGGATGTTGGTATCAGATGGGCTGGTTTGAGTATTTCAGAAACTGCTGATTTCCTGGGAGTTTCACACACAACAGTCTCTAGAATTTATATAGAATGGTGCGAAAAATAAAAAGAATTGACTGAGCAGCAGTTGTTGATGAGAGATCAGAGGAGAATGTCCAGACTGGTTTGAGCTGACAGGAAGTCTATATTAACTCAAATAATCACTCTTTACAACCGTGGTGAGCAGAAAAGCATCTCAGAATGGACAACACATCAAACATTAAGGTGGATGGGCTATAACAGCAGAAGACCATATCAGGTTCCACTCCTGTCAGCCAAGAACATTAATCTGATACTATCATGGGCACAGACTCACCCAAACTTGACAGTTGAAGACTGGAAAAAGACCAGGTGATTAGAAAACAAATCTTCAACTTTCCACATGATTGGCTGATTGGATAACTGCATGAATGTGCAGGTGTACAGGTGTGTCTATTAAAGTGGAAAGGTGAGTGTACATTTAACATTTATTTAAACATCGTTCAGCCTAATTTCTATTCACAGTGTTTTTAGTGAATGTGAGATTAGCACACAGTCATCGTGATATGTTTCCTTGTACTGAGGAAAGGATGGAAAGTTGATTGGGTAATTTTGATCACCCTGAGAACTGTGCTTAGACTTCCATTAGAACTAGGTTTCAAGTAAAAGGTTTTCTGAGGTTTGTGGTAATTCTGGAATATTACTTTAAGACGTGCCAGTCTTTGTATTGTACATTTGCAAATGTATCCATAGTATACCGGGGGGCATGGTGGCTTTATGGTTAGCACGTTTGCCTTGTACCTCCAGGGTTGGTGGTTTGATTCCCACCTCTGCCCTGTGTACTCAGAGTTTGCATGTTCTCCCCGTGCTTCAAGGGTTTCCTCCAGGCACTCTGGTTTCCTCCCCCAGCCCAGTAGGTTGGTTGGCATTTCCAAGTTGTGTGAATGTGTGTGCGATCGTGCTGACGGATGGATGGAAAACATTACTCGCAGTGGTGATCTGGTTTATATAGGTAGCCTATTTGTGTGATTTCCTTATTTCATGTATGAAAGCATCATGGCTGTGAAATCATCAGTTTCCATGATGAGAACAACATGTCAGGATAGACTAAAATATTTCATGTTATCTCATATACCAGCACTGTCACTGCACAAATCTTTACATGAGGGGGAAAAAGAGGAAGTTTATTACTGTAATATTCAGCCCATAGCTCAGATTGTCAATTCCCATTAGTCTTGTTACGCAATATTTTGTCTGTTGCGCAGACACTAGGGATGTGCTACAGCACAGCGGTGCTTAAAATGCCTTTTGCTGTCAATCATCATTTAGAAACGCTGGGCTGAACAAAAAAGGAAGGGATGGGGTAAAAGCAGCTGTCACTTCCTTTTCCTCGCACACCACTGGATCAAGGGGACAGTCTGTCCTGCGAATGATAAAGGTGCTGCAGCTGTTACTCCCAACTGCACGGGTCAAGTCTGGCACTCTGGGGACATGAGGGGCGTCCAGGGAATAGACACACACACAAACACACACACACACAGACTGGGAATTCATAAACAACTGAATTAATTGTGAGTTAATTAGGGCAAGAATAAATGAATGTCCAGTGGATGGTTAAAGTGAGTCTTCTTGTCTTGGTTTACTCTCTATGCATCTCTGAACATCTGAATAAGTATAAAACTGTCAGATTTCATTTCTGTCAGCCAAGAAAAGGAATCTGAGGATACAATGGGCACCAGCTCACTGAAACTGGGCGATTAAAACTGGAAAAAGACCACACAAAGTTTTTCCAATCATTAAGTGTCCAGTCTGTTTCAGCCTCAGATTCTTGTTCTTAGCTGACAGGAGTAAATCAGATGTGGTCTTCTGCTGTTGTAGCCTATCCACATCTAGCTTCAATGAAGTGTCCATTCTGAGATGCTTTTCTGTAGACCGCAGTTGTAAAGAGTGGCTGTTTGAGTTACCATATCCTTACTGTCAGCTCGAAACAGTCTGGCCATTCTCCTCTGATCTTTCTCATCACAAGGAATTTCCACCAGCAGAACTGCCACTCCCTAGATGTTTTTTTTATTTTCGCACCATTCTGTGTAAATTCTAGCGTAAATCTGTGTAAAAACTGACGTATTAGCAAGTAAAACTATCTTGAATATAGTAAAATTATTTCCAGCTTAAAATTCGTGTAACTATCTAGAAATAAGTTTAATAATCTTATATTTTTCATCTAATCTTTAAAGGAAATACTAGATAAAATGTGACTGAGATCACATTGATTCCATGAGGTATCAGATTTACCTAATCATTCCAGCTGGTGTGTGTGTGTGTGTGTGTGTGTGTGTGTGTACACGCACATCAGTGCATGACATATCTAAGAGGTGGATTTAACTGCATTTCCTGTGCTGTGTTTAACCTGCAGGTTGCGTTGCTTAGTGCCCACATGACAGTAGTGAGTCTGCAGGGTTATGATGTAATAGCACTTCTGAGAAGAGACTGATGGTAAAGGCTGATTTGTTTTTTCTTTATTTTTCTTCTTCTTCTTTTTTTTTTTTTTAAAACAAAGCTGACTTTAGGGGGAAAAAAGGTGCCGATGACTGTCATACATCATTATACCATAGTTTACATCAAAATTTCCAGATCAACTCTCTTAAAGACCATGCTTTGTTAAAATACATCCTGTTGAAAAAAATTATTGCACAGTAGGCTTAAAGTGTTTATTCAACCTAATGTGTGTCCATCATTTCTGTAGTGTGTGACTGATGTGTGATTGATGTGTGATTGAAGTGACAGTCATTTTAAGACATTTTGTTCCTTGTGCTGAGAAAAAAACCCAGAATGTTTATTATAGAAGATGTAAAAACTAATCCTGGACTAAATTTCACTGTTAAACCATATTTCTAGGCTTAATCTGTGTGTGTCTTGCAGCGTAGTTTAAATGATCTGCAGAGGAAGGTGAAGTTTAATTTGAAATACTGGTGACTTAGATCCTTTGCAGCCATGGATCCATTTCAGTGTAAATAAAATGTCAAAGACTCCTTTATAAATACATGAGGCAAATCTATACTAATATTTAGTCATATCTAGTTATCAGAGTTTTTGAAACTTTGAACTTTTGAACTTTCTAGTTGTGAAACCCAATCTTATTACGTTCAGTTTGCATCATATTAACAGGAAATTCCCTACTTTTACTTCTACTGCAATTAGATTCCAGTTATCGTTATTCATAGTTGTTATTCGTCTTTAGATTAGGAAATGAGCAACTTCCTATGCGTAGCAGATTAGTATGACTGGAATAATGTAAAACCTAGTCAATTAAAAATGACTACTACAACCATCTATGACCAGCTATGACCAGCTATGACCATAGTACTCACTATCACCTTATAAATAGTACAGGGCTGAAACGATCTGATGATTTGGAACGATCATCATCAAATATCAAATCCTTGCCTTATGAATCAAATTTGTATCATATGTGGAGGCCTGAGGTTTACACCTCTAATAAATGAGTAAGAAAGGGAAGAAATAAATATTACAGCAGTATTACAATAATTTAATCTACAAACTGACTGATTGATTGATTGATTCATTCATTCATTCATTTATGCATTCATTCATTTATTATTAATGAAACATTCCAACAACTGTGTACTTGTTTTTGATCTTAGACTGTGAAATGAGCAACTTGACCTGACATGACCTGTAATTACAACATCTGTGTTACATCATAAATAAAGAAGCAACGAACGAACGAATGAATGAAGGGTTGCTATTTAAAGTAATATTCCAACAAATGGATACATGTTATTGAGCTTTAGATTCTGAGGGACATTGTTTCATTGAGTTAACTGTAGTCTTATAAGATTAGTGTGTCTGGATTTAAAAGATTCCATGCAATTAAAAATAACAGTTTTGACCAGGGTAATTGCTAGTAATTTCCATCATGATCACATGATCTCTAATAGTCTGGATGTACATCACACGCCCCTGTGGTTCTCTGACAACACTTTGTGAATCACAGACTTAAGGGAATTAAAGGCTGTCACATATCATTGCAGCAGATTTATAATCAGGAAACATTTCTGACTACTGTCACACTTTCATTTACAAAATCCACGCTGAACAGAGGTACATTTGTTGACAATAATTATCGCAAAATGTACTTATCCATATATATTTGTTTGTATTTTACTTCCGTATGTTCATAAGCTGGAAAGCGTGAATACTTTATCCGTTTATTGCTTGACTTTCTCTGTTTGGACAGGGACGTCTAACCGAGTTTTCTTTTCTTTTCTTAAATCTTCACTGTCATGCTAGCATTTATGCATGCGTGTGTTTGTTTTTGTACTCTCGCCCTGACATTTCCTCTGTTCCAGTGCCTTTCTGCGGCTCTGTCAGCTCCTAATACCACATCACTCCTCAGCACCGTGTCGCTGCCTGACAGCCCCTACCACCAGGAGTGACCTTTTCCTCCAACCTCTCTTTTTCTCGCTTCTTCTCTCTATTTCTTCAGAAGTGAACTCGTCTTTGCTTCAGTTGTTCAGAGTTGCTCAGTGGGGAGGGTGCAGGCTGTGGCACTGCTCTCCCAGGAGCATTGCTTCCTTTTCACTCTCCATCATGATTACGCTGCTATTCTCAGACGAACCTTTTCCTCCACAAAACATGTTTCTTCCACGAAACGTGGCTTTTATGCCACTGGTGACATTTATAGAGCTGATTTACAGAGATATGGCTGCCAGTCCTCACAGCTGTGCCATTCAAATCGATCCTTTGCTGTGATCCTAGATATGGATCTTGCTGTAACACAAGAGCACAGTCAGGACATACGGCTGCAGACTTTTCAAGTTTCAAAAGTACTCGAAAACAAAGAGGCCTGTGCGACTGTGATTATGATAATAATCCATATGTTTGTAGCTTGTTTCTGTGAGTGTTTATGCCTCGTCTGGCCCAGGATTAGGGTCAGTGATATAGCATGTAACTCTAATCTCTAATTTGGGTTACTTTGTCTTCCATTACATATACCTCCACCGCCATCTGTTTTACTCCCTGATTAAGGATGAATCACGTTTTCACGTGTCACATGACCAATAGTGGCTTAGCATGCTAAGTCTGTTGCACAAAACAAAACTGATGTGCAGATTCTCCTCCTCCTACAGTTAATACATGTTTTTTTTCTTCTCTTTGACCTTTTAGTGATTCCACAATTAAATAAATAAACATGTCAGATAAACAGTACTGTACAGGTAATGCTTTGTTCACCAAAAGTACCTTCAGAAGTACAGTATAACAGGTTCTGTCATTTGGTACTGTCAATCTGTCTTTAGTCATTTGGTTGGCATTTATATTTCCCACTACACCGCATCAGGATACAGAATGTTGATCAAGTTTATTGTTGAACTAAATTATTTAGAGAATAATACACTTAAAATAACACTGGTTTAGAAATTTTTGGAAATTACCTGCTTCAGAGATAAAATTTGCTAAATCCTGCATACTATGATAAAATGAATTGAAAAACAAATAATAAATTTGCTGGTTGGCTAATGTTTTCAAGATATTTAATGATAAAATTTTATTACAAATATGCATATTTTCATAACAGTATCATAAATCTTACATTAGAAAGAATACTTATATTCTGAAAAGTGTTCAATTTCCAGGTCCTAACCTGTCAAAGATTAAACAAGAAATGTCTTATGACTTAAAGTGACTAAATGCATCACAGAAAACGAGCTAAAACATCACATAAAACAACTAAGTTCCATCCTTATTTAGTATCTACACGGCGCTTTTTGGCTTGTCTCTTGTACTTGTCTCCTCTACTCTTGTCTCTTATACATGGCAGTAGGATCATCCCTTGACAAATTCCAACAGTAGTCAGCAATGGAATGAAATGTATCTACATGCATGCATTTTGTCCACTTCCAAGACACAGATAACTGTGAATATGTCAAACAGAGCACGTTCTGTCAAAATTCTGGTCAAGATGAATGTATTCTAATGTGCAGACAGTGTTTTGAGGTAGAACTGGTAACTCAGAGACAAACATTTCTTTTCAATCAATAGCCATTCTCTTGTTAATTTGCATAGAATTTTGAATTTTGACCCAATACTGTATGTAAAAAACTATAGCCAATTAGCACTTTTGACTCGATTTTTCTTTATTAGTGACCCATATTAGGTAAAGTTTCACTACTTTTATTCCGGAAGCATTTTGCTTGTAGACCAGTGTAATCAATGACAGGGTTGTGTGATGCAGTACAATTCAAAGCGGATTTACTGTTACCTCCCTGAAGTTCCGATAACAGCTTATCTTGAAGTGTTTTATTCTTCGTTTACCACAGCAATTTGCCAATGATTACACATCATACTTTTAACCCAATTATAGTTACATTTAATTTCCACAGAACAAGTTAGTTCATACCTTATATCAGTGATAAACAGTTGTTCCTTCACCTTTTTGCTGTCTTGATGAGGACAAAAAAATAAAATGCCGCTTGTCATATTACTGAGAAACCTCAAAGGCAAAGCCCTCTGTCCTGAAAACTTTCCCATATCGGAAAATTCAGAGTTACAGCTTTGCCTCTGACTGTTACAAAGTCTGACACTTGAGACTCCTTCCGTAAATGCCCAAAAAAACAAACAAACAAACAAAAAAGTCTGGCAAACAATTTGTAACCTATGGGAAATTTTGGAGTGACATGTTAGACAGCGCTCTATACCTCCATCATCAAAACACAGACTGAGGGAACATCTTTTGGAAAAACTGTGTTCATCACTTCAGTACAGTTCTGGAGATACAGTGGTGCTTGAAAGTTTGTGAACCCTTTAGAATTTTCTGTATTTCTGCATAAATATGACCTAAAACATCATCAGATATTCACACAAGTCCTAAAAGTAGATAAACAGAACCCAATTAAAAACAAACAAGACAAAAAATATTACAGATATAGTGATTCTTGGTGCTCTCATTGGTTCCTGACGTTTCGGACACTCTGTGCTATACAGGACGTCTATAGTAAATAACTGGTTCTAAACCCTGCACAGTTTAATTGTTCAGTGTTGATAACATTTCAACTCTTCAAATGTTGCACTGCAAAAACAAAAAAAAGTCATCTTAGCAAGTGAAATTATCTTGAATATAGTCAAATTTATTTAGAATGTCTTATTATAAGATTACAATAAAACAAATAGAAGATGATTAAACCTATTTCTGGACATTATTACTCATTTCAAGCTTGTAGTTAAGAAATGCTAGATATAGTTGACTATATTAATGGTATTTCCATTTGCTAAGATGTCATTTTTTGCAGTGTGTAGAAATTCAGATAAACTCATGAGCTGCAGGCCTCATAAGCAGGTTTGTATTGCACGGTTGCCAGATTGGTACGATTTTTGTCCTGCATAATTTCACCATAAACCAGCTCAAACTGAAACTTTTAAGGTTAAACATATAAATCACAAATAAGCAACAAAACAGGTCTGGTTAAAAAAAATGTCTTTCCTAATTTAACAGGTGAAATAATGTATTTTTCATTTTTTAAATATAAAATATTAAGTTCTACAAATACAGTACATGTGGGAAAAATAGCACGAATAAAATAAATAAATAAACAAACAAATAAATAAATAAATGTCATTACATGGGAGTGAGTCCGAAAAGGTTATGCCACATTCATTTTTATATTTATATTTATATTTATTTTACTACCTCACTGTTTTTACAGCGATGCCACTGTAACACTTTTACAATTATTATTTTTTTTTTTTAATTAAGGGATTAATAATAAAAGTTTATCTTATTTTATTTTACTTTTCTTTTTTTTTTGATACAGGAAGATATTCAAATACAATCAACTTTATTTCAGTCAGGATTATTTAAAAACACAAACAAACAAACAAACAAAAAAAAACCACCATTTATTTCAGCATGCTTTATTTTACAGTCCTAAAATCAGAAACTCAAAATGTCTATGTGCCCGATTCAAGCTTTTTTTTTAAAAAAATAAGTTTTAAATCAGGAGTATCACAATATTTAAAAGTCATGTCAGGTGCGAGCGCGCGAGCCGGGTCACCCAGTCACCCGGTCACCGGCCGTCACGCGGCGGTGATGAGCTCCGCGTCTTTGGACGGTCTGCGCTCCTCCGCCAATAGGTTCATCATGCTCTCGGACTTGATGAGGAGGTTGCAGCCGAGAAAGAAGACGCCGAAGACGACGGTGAGCGAGAGCACGCAGAGCACGGCAATCTGCACGAGCCGCGCCACGAACTGCTCGCGCTCGTGGAGAAACGCGTCGCCGCTGCCGGTGACTGACGCGGCGGCGGAGGTGAAGTTGCAGCAGGCTCTCGCGCCGTCCAGCTGCTCTTGCGTCCGGTTGAGGACTTCTAATCCCCCAGACGCATTCATCCCGAGCTGACCCGTTAAAACCGAGTGCGCACTTGGAGTAGCCGCGGGAGATTGCTTAGAAGACGCAACATTAAAAAAAAAAAAAAAAAAACTGGTCCAAGGCGCAGCTGCTGATAAAACTGCCCAAACGTGTCCGGCTTTAAGTCATCAGGATGCTGACGAGAAATGTGTTCGGCGACTATTCATTACAACTCTACTGATTCGATTCATTTGAACTAAGTGAATCGAATGCGAGTCATTTGCAATCCAGGGAATCATCCGAGTACTGCGCTGGCTACAGGTTCAACCCAGAGTTTTATAGTGTCGCTTATGTATAACTATTAGAAAAAAACTAGGTTAACCCTTAAAGGTTTTTCAGTTTGTGCTCTGTGCTCCAGGGTGAGGACGCGTATCCTGGAAAGATTATAACCGACCCCTCTTACCATGACATCACCCTTTTCAGCCTCTTCTCTCCAGAAGAAGACTCAGAACCATCAAAGCTAGAACATATAGACCACCAACCACAGTGGACTCTTTAGCCGCAAACCGTGGTTAGCACGTTTGCATTGCACCTCCGGGGTTGGGGGTTCAAATCCCGCCTCCCTGCATGTTCTCCCTGTGCTTCGGGGATTTCCTCCGGGTTCTCCGGTTTCCTCCCCCAGTCCAAAGATATGCACTCTAGGCATTTCCAATTTGTACATAGTGTGTGTGTGAGTGTGTGTGATTGTGCCCTGCGATGGGTTGGCACCCTGTCCAGGGTGTCCTCCGCCTTGTGCCCTGGGATAGGCTCCATGACCCTGTGTAAGATAAGCGGTATGGAAAATGGATGTATGGATAATATTGCACAGATATTAAATTGCCATTACACTGTCTCCTTATACCACAACACTGTTGAATTCTCAATTCTGATTGGTCAGATCAGAAGGTGTTGGCTAGTTTTCTACAACAGGAGCTCTGATATTAGTTCTGGCTGCAAGGCAAATCACAGGTTTATATTAATGCACTCATTGTTATATGTTATCATTTCAATAGTAACAATGTACACAGGGACATGTATGCTGGATGCTCCACATAAATGGATGAAAATAAAAAAAAAAACATCTGTATTTGTTGATATGGTGAAGTTTTCTGTAAGTAGAAGTTTAGTTAGCATTTTTGAGTGTGTCAGTGCTTTGTAACACTCAGAGGTAAAGGTTTTCTGACATGGTAAAGTCTACAGGACAGAAGGTTTTCTGGTTTCTCAGTAAAAGGATCAGCTGCATTTATTCTTATTCAGATCAAGAGAAAAAATAGAGAGGGTGGTAAGGGGGAAAGAGTGTTTATAGCTGCTATAAGGTGAATGATAACAGGATCTAACTTGTAGATAAAAAGTAGATAAAATGGATGAAACGTACAGCAGGCTTATTAATAAACAACAACTCTGGCAAATTGCTGCAGTATAAGAGAAATAAAACACTTTGGGACATGCTGTTATAGGAAAGTAATCAACTTCAGGGTAACAGTAACCTTGCTTCACGTCACATCACACCACCGCATATATAGTTGATTATTTTCCTATTACAGCACATAGTAATAGTATGAGTGAGCTAAAATGACGGGGGGAGAGAGATAGAGAAAGAGAGAGAGAGAGAAAGTGAGAGAAAGGAAGCTGCTGGCAGTTCTGTTTATTGCCGCTGGATGGCGCTGTCGTGTAATTTATGTCACAGTAACTCTCAAACACATCTGACACCTGTTCCTCTATATCCAAAACTATCCCTAATCCTTATTTCCTACAAACAGCTATGTGGGTTAATTGTATTGTGTACCATCTAGAGTACATAATATGGACCCTAACCTGCTGCAGGGCATTGTGGGATTGATGAGCATACTGGATATTCTCCTTTACGCTTTTTTGGGATAAGTACAAAAACCCCAAAACACTGAACGTAGTGCATTACATAATGAATAGAGAGCTGTTTCAGACATAGTTTGATTTGTCTGATCATTTTAGATACTGATGGAAAAGATGTTGCTTAAAATATTTTATAGCAACCATAAAAACTATTAAAACAGTCACACACTTGCTGCACTAGCTTGTGATGAGGTATATAATATAAGTTTTGGAGCCCTAAAAATCAGAGTATCTTCAAGATTTATGATGCATTTCAGTGTGAGTCGTTGCTTAACAGAATTACAAGTAAAAAAATGTCAATGTAAAGCTAATTTCCTGTGTTTCCCCCTCATATTTCGGAGTCTCCCTGTTTCAGACATGTTTTGAGTAACACTGTTATCTGGTGAGGGGTTTTCCTGAGTTTGCAGGTGGGAGATAGGGTGTCGGTTACACTTGCCAAGCGGTCTGATAATTTCAGGGCTGAGTGTCCTTGCCAGGACACACACTCCACATCTAGTGGCATTATGGATTTCATTTGGGGATTGGATATTTTTAAACCCCAAAGCTAAAGTTCCAGTCACTGCTGTCCAGCCATCCCAAGCCTAACAGCCCAACATCACACATCTCCAGAACATAGTGTATGGTGCAAGAGATTATTCACTCACGCCTGGTTCATTTGACTGTTTCCATAGTAACAGCAAGATATGAGCTGACAGAGATTCTCGTTTTGAACGGGTAGGATCGACACATCATGCAAAACTCATCTTCACATACAGCAGATTTGGTGTCCTCTCATTTACATACGATTTTAGCACCTGATAAGGATTCTGAATCACAAAATAGGAAATGACAAGATGATTATGTCATGAAAGTCACAATCTGTAGGAAAGAAGTCTTGCTTGTCATCATCTGTTTTTAATCTCCAGAAAAATTTAGGATATATCAGTTATGTATAAATTTACGATCACTGGGTTTTGAAGGGGTGGTTGATATAAGCATTCAATTTAAAGATTCTCTGGAGACAGATTAGAAAATTACACATTGCTGAAGGATTTCTGAGATGTTCCACCGTAATGGACCAGATGAGACTGGGTGGAAGACGATTTAATATTCAGATGTATGAAAAAATAAATGAAAGCCTATGTAAGAAGCATAATGTACGTTTGTGTAAAACAAACTATAACTGTTTAGAAAACAATTATAAAATCATTCACGATTAAGATTTTATTCTTTTTTTTTTCCTTCTTTTTTTTTTTTAGACTTGAGAGAGGTGAGTCAGACACACATAGTTAAGTTATCTCATCTGTGAGATCATAATTTGGTTTTGGATTTACATCTTATACTGAATCATAGACATACATAAGAAGAAATGCTCTTGATGTAGGATTTCAAAGAATTTAATTAAGAAATAACTCTTGGGACTGTGCTGTTACAAGAAAAATGATCAACTTTGGGGTGGTGCAATGCCTCCTGACACAAAGCATAGTTATTCTTTCCACTCCAAAGTATTATTTTCCAATAACAGCACACCCTGAAGTGTTTTATTCCCCTTATTCCATAGCAATTTACCAACGGCAACAATATTTTATTTATTAAACGGTTCTTCCAGATTTAGGCCAAGACGTGTCATGTGACATCATCACAACGCGCATTCAGCCAAAGCTTCTTCGATTCATGTGCGTCGAACATGAGTACAGCTAAAAGGTCTCATTTACCAACAAACTTCACTGCAAAAGACGTGCAAAACAATTTCATGCGATTTCAGTTTCACCAATTCAAGTACAGTGGTGCTTGAAAGTTTGTGAACTCTTTAGAATTTTCTATATTTCTATATAAATATGACCTAAAACATCATCAGATGTTTTCACACAAGTCGTCAAAGTAGACAAAGAAAACCAAATTAAACAAATGAGACAAAAATATTATAATTGGTCATTTATTTATTGAGGGAAATGATTCAATGAGGGATATATTCAAAAAACATATCTGTGAGTGGCAAAAGTGTGTGAACCTTTGTCCTGACATTTTCCTTTAGAATTTGCTGGTATAATTCATTGTTCCATCAATGATGGCAAGTCGTCCTATACCAGATGCAGCAAAACAGGCTCAAACCATGATACTACCACCAGCATGTTTTACAGATGCGATAAGGTTCTTATGTTGGAATGCAGTGTTTTCCTTTCTCCAAACATAACGCTTCTCTTTTAAACCAAAAACATCTATTTTGATCTCATCCGTCCACAAAACATTTTTCCAATAGCGTTCTGGCTTGACCACATAATCTTTAGCAAGCTTCAGATGGGCGACAATGTTCTTTTTGGAGAGCAGTGGCTTTCTCCTTGCAACCCTGCCATGCACACCACTGTTGTTCAGTGTTCTCCTGATGGTTGACTCATGAACATTAACATTAGCCAATCTGAGAGAGGCCTTTAGTTGCTCAGAACTTACCCTGGGTTCCTTTGTGACCTCGCGGACTATTACATATCTTGCTCTTGGAGTGATCTTTGTTGGTCGACCGCTCCTGTGGAGGGTAACAATGGTCTTGAATTTCCATTTGTACACAATCTGTCTGACTGTGGATTGATGGAGTCCAAACTCTTTAGAGATGGTTTTGTAACCTTTTCCAGCCTGATGAGCATCAACAACTCTTTTTCTGAGGTCCTCAAAAATCTCATTTGTTCATGCCATGATACACTTCCACAAACATATGTTGTGAACATCAGACTCTGATAGATACCTGTTCTTGAAATAAAACAGGGCACTCACTCACACCTGATTGTCATCCCATTGATTGAAAACACCTCACTCTAATTTCACCTTCAAACTAACTGCTAATCCTAGAGGTTCACATACCTTTGCCACTCAGAGAAATGTAATATTGGATCATTTTCCTCAATAAATAAATGAACAAGTATAATATTTTGTCTCATTTGTTTAATTGAGATTATCTTTGTCCCCTTTTAGGACTTGTGTGAAAGTTTTAGGTCATATTTATCCAGATATATAGAAAATTTTAAATGGTTCACAAACGTTCAAACACCACTGTAGTTTCCGCAAAACCCCCCACAAAAACTCAAGCAAAAAATCAAGCATTTTTGTCCGCAACAGTCACAAAAAAAGACACATTGTAAATTGTATCCATTTATAGTTATATTTAATGTTGTGCTTTAGACAACATTAAGTATTCGTCAAGAGCAAAATTTCAGAAATAAAAAGCAAAGCACAAACTGATTTCAAATATTCAAAAATTTCAATTGACTTCAAGTAAAAAAATATTTTAATGAGATTCCTATACAGAACCTTGCTTTCCTGGTTTTCCAAGTGCAGCATTTTTGATTTCCGCATACAAAAAAATGTGAGCAATATGAAAGAAAGTGAGATTATGATGACAGTAGCACCTTTTGTCATACAAACCTGTTTGGCCTGTTTGTAACAATGAGCATTTGGCAGACACCCTTATCCAGAGCAACTTACAGGAATGTTTTGAAGTCCCTATCAATAAATACATCCTGATATTGGTTCACTTGGTCACGGACTTAGAATACCATCAGCCTAAAAACTCTGTTGGGGAGGTTATATAGTAAGAAAAGCACACAGAAAACACAATGTTTTTTAAAGGAAAGTGCTAATCTAAGTACTTCGGGAAGAGGTAGCTCTTTAGATGTTGTTTGAAGACTCCCAGTGACTCAGCTGTTTTCACATCTGGGAGAAGTTCATTCCACCACCTAGTTGCCAGAACATAGAAGAGTCTTGAAACATGCCTTCCTTGTACCCTGAGAAATGGTGGGAAACAAGTTTTTTTTGAAAACAAGTCATGCAGCTGCATTCTGGATTAGTTGCAGAGGTCGAATGGCGCTTAGAGACCTGCCGGGAGCGAGTAGTAGTCCAGTCTTGAAATGACAAGGGACTGAACAAGCACCTGAGTGGCCTGTGTGGACAGAAATGGATGAATCCTTCTGATGTTGTAAAGTAGGAATCAACATGAGCATGTCAGATTAGCAGTGTGAGAGGAAAAGGACAGTTGCTTGTCCATGGTTACCCCAAGATTGCATGCCGTGACCGAAGGTGAGATCAGAGAATTGTCCAGAGAGATCACAAGATCCTGATGTGATCACCTGGGATGAACAGCAGTTCAGTTTTGCTGGGGTTAGGTTTCGTCTGATGAGCTGATGATGCGATGTCTTGCCAGACATGCTGAGATCTGAGTGGAAACATGAGTGTCTGAGGGAGGGACGGAGCGGACGAGTTGAGTGTCATCTATATAGCAGTGGTATGATAACCCATGTGAGGATATGATCTCACAACACCAAGAGATCGAGTATAGAGGGAGAACAGAAGAGGACCAAACTCTATCTATATGTCTGTGTCTATCTATCTGTCTGTCTGTCTGTCTGTCTGTCTGTTCATTCTTTCCACTCAGAGTCAGTTTACAGTGAATTGTTCTTCACACTGTATTTGCTCTTCATCTGATGTTTGCTGACGCACTCATGTGGTTTAAGTCCATTTGCTCACCCAGACCAAGAACCGGACTGAGCGTAGCTTTAAACCACATCACCCTGTCAGTGGAAACACCTATTACCAAACAATTTGACTATGTGACAAATGATATATGACAAGCAGGGGGAACAAACCCAACCAGGAACCCTGCCATCTGTTCCTGAGTGACAGAAATGGAAATGATCAACTAAAACATTTGCATAAATAACTTTAACTGCAGATATTTAACATACCCAGACAGCTGCACTAAATAGTGGTTGCTAATACACTTTATACCACAGTGCTGCTGAATATTAAATTCTGATGGGTCAGAAGGTGTTAATGATATTTCCATAACAGCAGCTCTAACAATAGTTCTGGCTGCAAGACAAATCCCAGGTCTATATTAATGTGCTTGTTCTAATATGTTATTGTTTCTACAGAAACAGCCGATTCACAGGGACTTGTATGTTGGATTTGTGTTCCGAAACAAATTTGAGAACGCGTGCAATTGTTGATTCATCTTCTGTGTGCAAACGTTTATTTAGAATTTTGGGAAGGAGTCTCCAGTGTTAGCACTTTGTAACGTTCAGAGGTTAAGCTGTAACTTTTCTGACACAAGAAAGTCTTCAGGACAGAGAATTCGTTTTGTGGACTTTCCACAACAGTAAATGCAACTATAAATGGTTAAAATGAATGACATACGGTTTCCTATAAATAAGAATTTGTAATCGCTGCCAAATTGCTGTAGTATAAGCGGAATAAAACCATTCAGTATGTGCTGTTATAGGAAAATTATCAATTTCTGGGTACCATCACACCCCATCATGTTTTATTCATTCCATACATCATAATTATGCTTGTCATATTTTTAAAATAAAGAGTAGCTTTTGTGCTGTAATAGTTTCAAAGGGTTCAAGATGAACAGGCTTTTCTAAACAGGTTTTTTTTTTTGTTTTCAAGTCACTTAAATGGCAGTCTAAATAAACAATTCATTGTCTTGAAATACAGAAAGTCCCGTTTGTCGTTGGGTAAACATGATTGCGTGACCTGTCACATGGTTTAGGTTCTCACCTGGCAGTGCGTGTTATGCAGGAGTTATGCTCGTCGTTTCACTGCCTGAGATGACTGACAACAGAGCCACAAACAGGTTTCACGTCCACGGCCATGATTTGTATCCCTGCTAGCTGAGCCCTCCTGTCACTTTTTTTTTAATTATCCCTACATTCTCATCCCCTCACGTCCTGACAGCGAGTGTGAGAGTTTTGACCATAGGTTGGTGTGTGGTGGCAGTGGGAATGGGAGAGGCTACTACTCTGTAATATTATCTCATTTCAAAGGGCAAATCCTGGTCATTTCTTGCATGTACAGTGTGCTTTTAAGCAGGATGCCAGGCATGGGGTTATTTTCAGACGCTGCTTTCACGTAACAGCTGTAATCGGAGTGAAACTGACTTTATCCAGTTACATCCTTCTGGATGAGCTTTTTTTTTTTTTTAGAGCACCTCCATGTCCTTCAGATGCACTTATTAGGTTCCCAAACCAGACTGAATATTTCATAACAGGCCATCATCTCTGCTAACTATTCTAGGTTAGTAGAATACATTATGAACATTACACTTTCAGTTGCTTTTGGCAACATTTTTAGGAATAATAGTTTCCATAATGCTTTTATATAATAATTCCATAATGTTTTTGTCTACTTAGGAAGGTTGTGTAACATTGTGAAAATGTTTTTAGAACATTGCAAGGACATTAGTTTTGGAAAATTAGTGCTTAACCTCCTTAAAATATTTTGAATGCTATTAGTTGGAATGTTCAGTGGCCTTGGGTTCAGAATATAATTTTTATGAAAGTATTTAATTTGCATAGCCAATTAATTTGCATACGTGGTGGTAGGTCAGTGGTTAAGAAGTTGGGCTACTGATTGGAAGGTCGTGAGTTCAAATCCCAGCACTGCCATGCTGTCACTGTTGGGCTCTTGAGCAAGGCCCTTAACCCTCAAATGCTCCCCAGGTGCTGCAGCAAAAATGACTGCCCACTGCTCCGGGTGTGTTCACAGTTTGTAGTGTGTGTGTTCACAACTGTTAATGTGTGTGCACTAACTTGGATGGGTTAAATGCAGAGGACAAATTCCAAGTATGGTTTACCATACATTGGCCTTCACATGTCATTTCACTATTCATTGAGGTATTCAGTTTTATACTGGACTTCATATTTATGTATTAATTAATTAGTCAATTGCTACTATTTAATAGCTGTATACTGTTTATTTGCAATTTATATTTAATTACACTTTTAACATCTATCACAAGTGTTAAATTTGCTCATGAAAAACCACACTCCTCTGGCGGGGATGTATTTATTTTTTTTATTTTTTTTTTACATGGGAGGTTGGGCCTAACCACTGTACCCTGTCAGAGTTGCTCTTTGTTACCTTCAGAAAGCAGCTGATCAAGTTACTGAACCACAATGATGAGCTATTTTTATCCACCATAGGATTTCCTCTGTCACTCCCCATCTGTGTGTTCAAGTCTCGTATGAAAGCAGAGGGTGGAAACTCAAACTGGTTCATACAAACAAAGAAGCAATACAAAAATCTGCATGTCTGCCTGCCTTTTTTTGGGTCATGAATAATTATGTCGAGTGAAAAACTCCTGTCGCGCTTGCAGATAGACCAGCAGTTTCAACAACAACTGGTAATAACATACCCAGTTGCAATTTCTATGTTTAATGCAGTTCATGGTGTAAAAGCACTTCAGTTGTATGAAATGCAACTGTCAGTGGTTCAGAGCAAGTCTGATTTGTTTTTTGTTTGTTTACACTCTGAGAAAAATGGGTTCTTCAGTGCTTATTGTCCAAATCCTTTTTGAGGAGACAACAGAAGATGGGTTTTACATTTTCAAAGAGCGTACTGTAGATTATCAGACCGGTCTGGTAGATTATCAGGATATTATCAGACTGGTCTTTTTCCAATCCTCAACCATCCAGTTTCGGTGAGCCTGTGCCCATTGTTCTTATCTGACAGGAGTGGAAGCCAATGTGGTTTTCTACTGTTGTAGACCATCCACCTCAAGGTTTCACGTGTTGTGAATCCTGAGATGCTTTTCTGCTCTCCATGGTTGTAAAGAGTGCTTATTCGAGTTACTGTAACCTTCCTGTAAGCTTAAACCAGTCTGGTCATTCTTCTCTATCCTCGCTCATAAAAACCCCAAAAAACCCAAAAGTGTTTCCGCCTGCAGAAATGTTGCTCACTGGATGTTTTTCACTTTTTTTTGGCACCCTTTTGTGTTATGTCTAGACTTTGTTGCTCATGAAAATGAAAACGGAAAATTGGCAGTTTCTCAAATATTCACTCAAAGCAGCCCATCTGGCATTAACAACCATGCCACAGCCAAAGTTCCTGAGATCACATTTTTCTAATGTTTGATCTGCTCTTGACCTATATCTGCCTCTTCTTCATACCATTCTGTGTATTTTTCCCTATGGTGGTGCTATTGTTCTTGCTTCCACAAAAGTAAAAAATAATCCACTCTAAACCATTTATTACTTTAACAGCATTTTGAATGTCAAAAATGAACCCTTATTTCTGTAAGTCTGGGTGATGGCGATTGTCATGTAATGAACTTGTTATACCTTGAGTTTGGGACAACTGTCACCACTGTGCTCCTAGTACTACTCGATATCGAAGAAAGGAGAATTTGTGCATTACATAACTTTCCCCTTGTGCCATATCAAACTCCCCATGGCCTGGGCTGAATGTACTCTCTCGGGGGCCGTTGGTTCTTCCTCTCAGCTGTAGTTCACTTACAGGTGACATTCAGAGTGTCTGAAGTGTCTCCGACGCCCTTCATCAGGTATGTCATCAAGTTACACTAGTCCAAAATTAGGCAACGGTTTTCTGTGATCCCCAGGGGGACATGTAACACAGACTGAGGCATGTGTCAAAACACCGAAGGCATCTGCTCAACTGAAACCACCTCTGTCGGCAAATCACCAAAAATATTTAGAAGGTACCAATTCAGAATAAGTAACTGGATAGCATCAGTGTCAGTCAAGTTTGTATGTAGGACGTTTGTGAGTAATTTTTGGTGTTTGGTTTTTACTTTTATCAGTATTTTATCAGTATATTTATTGGGGTTTAGAGACAAGAGTATGAGCCCTGACCCGTCGATGCATGGACTCCACAAGACCTCTGAAGGTGTGCTGTGGTATCTGGCACCAAGACGTTAGCAGCAGATCCTTTAAGATCTGTAAGCTGTGAGGTGGGGCCTCCATGGATTGGACTTGTTTGTCCAACACATCCCACAGATGCTTGATTGGATTGAGATCTGGGGAATTTGGAGGCCATCAAGTCAACACCTTGAACTCTTTGTCATGTTCCTGCTGAAAGAGGCCACTGCCATTAGGGAATACATTACCATGAAGGGGTGTACTTGATCTGCGGCGATGTTTAGTTAGGTGGTGATGTGTGATGATATTGTGTACTGTAGATGATTAGATATTCAAAGTCCTCCCAAGTTTACGTTGAGGAACATTATCCTGAAATTGTTCCACAATTTGTAGACGCAGTTTTGTGTGGATTGGTGAATCTCTACCCATCTTTACTTCTGAGAGACTCTGCTTCTCTAAGACACTCTTTTTATACCCAATCATGTTACTGATCTATTGCCAATTAACCTCCAGCTGTTTTTTTTTTTTTTTTTTTTTAGTAACACTTACTTTTCCAGCCTTTTGTTGCCCTGTCCCAACTTTTTTGGAATTGGGGTTTTAAAAAAAAAGAAAAAAAAAAAAAAAAAAAAAGACTAAAATACATCAAACTGATTGCTCATAATTTTAATGTATAGTTCTGAACAACATTAGTCATGAAAGATAGCAAACATCTAAGAATATCAAAAATATTATATAAAAAAACACCATAATGCCCAGACATTTTCACTATGCCAGTATAAAGACAAAAATATATAGCATATCAAGCCATTTCTGTACATACAGTACATACAAATATGAATATGCTAAAGTCTGGCTGGCACACTAAACAAATTCTTCAGCCCGTGATAATACTCAGAATTAAACGGCTTGCGAAAACAAACAAAAAATAATACCAGAAAATCACTGGACATCTTTAGAAATGTTTAGATGGAAATGTATTGTCATTATCGTCACGTAGAGATGTGAATCTGTATGCCAAAAAACAGGTTGGTTTTAATCCAAGTAAAGAGTAAATTTCAGTTGTACGTCTAATGAAGAAATGTCTAGCAGGCGTGTTAAATCTGGCATTTAAATCCGATTCTAACAGCAGTTCATATGATTTTTCATTTGCGTTCGAATTCATTCTTTGCTCCTATTACATTTAAGTCTCAGGTGTTTATGGGTATATAAGGCTTTATTTAGTCATTTTGTGCAACCACGTAAACAATATCAGTTTTGGTCCATGGCCTTTTTTTTTTCAATAAACCATGTGTTATTGAAGCACCATTGAGTTCTCTGGATGTTGCTGACATCAGTATCATCGTATCCTGAAGTTATAAAGCTCTAATACTGTTTAAGTGAGAGGTTTTGATTCCTTTCACACACACACACACACACACACACACACACACACACACACACACACACACACACACACACACACACACACACACACACCATGTATCATGTTCAATTGTCAAGCTGCACAAAATCACCGATTTTTTGTCATTTAAGTTCACAAAAAAGCCACGATTCCAAAAGTCTGAAACAAAACGTGGGGTTGAAGACACCTTAGGAGAATTGCTGAGGCTTTTTTTTTTTTTTTTTTTTTTTTTGCTGCAAGATTATCCAGAATGTTCACTGAACATCTTTCTGACCCCTGTTGAGAGGATCATAGTCACACGCCTAAAAGAAAACAGAGCTGCCAGGATTAGTCAAGTGCTTCCACATCTCTTCTCTGCTCTGCTGTGCTTTTGTTCACATCAAATGCAAGTCTTTGTTAAAATCATGTCTTTAAATAGCATCGCAGTCAGATTCAGAAAGGCAACGTGTCCATGAAGAGCTTCTCCACAATCGGAGGAGGTGGGACAAGGTCTTCGAGTTTAAGGTAGAAGATGCGCTGAAAGCCTTGAGTACACAGTGTCCTGAGCTTGGGCAGTTTCCCCAGCAGCCGGGACAGGTAGTTGGGGCGTGCTGCTTCTGAGACACTCGTGGCAACGTGGTCTTTGAGGCATGTTATCAGATGGTTCTGGATATCCTCCACCCGTTTGGGCTCCTTCAGGCCGTGCCGATCTGTAAGAGATGGAGGACAACATAAGGGCGGGGGTTCCGTGCTGCTTCTTTAACCTATATGCTCTTAGCAATTGATCTTACCTATATTAGCAACATATTAACAATATAAGCAATATTCACAGAAATCGGTGCACAGAAGCCCTAGTGAGCAGGTGTATGTGGTTAGGTGGTAGTGATTAGCGCTTCCAGAGAAACAAGTTCTCCTTGTACTACACTTCAATTTTACCACCTCCACCACTATCTGACATAAAGTAAATGTTAAGTATAATGCACAAAGTTTCCATAGAAACGGCGTGTTTCGGGACATCACCTGTGCAAGCAAATTGTGTATACATAGTAAACACATGATCATTTGTATAGTTATTTACGTACCTAATTATCATTTAAATCTACATTCAAGTGCAAGCAAACTGTGTATACATAGTAAACACACGATCATTTGTATAGTTATTTACTTACCTAATTATCATTTAAATCCACATTCATGTGGAGGCCTTTACATAGTAAAATTTCAACATTTCACTATAGAACTATATGTAGTTCTGAAACGACTGACTGAAATATGTTTCTCTTTTCCATGCATCTCAACCACAAGTAAAGTTCTAGCATTTGTTTTTCAATATCTGGTTTTATTGACTTTATTTTAAATTTAATTTCATGTAATAAATAAAATATTTTTAAAAAAATATGACCATGAAAACCATTTTTATTTGTATACCTGCCTTTAGTCATAGCCTACAGCCATTTGTACAGCTGTGTTTGTTAAACTGTCTCTTATTTACCTAACATTATCTGTGCAGAAAAGCCTAGGCAAGTTTAGAAAGTTAAAAATCATCTGCATAATTTCGGTGAAATATATTAATGTATTATTTATATTAAGATCTCCAAGTGAGTTATAGGCCGAAAAACTCAATTTTGGTCAGACGATTTTTTCCTCCCGTCATTTTTGACAGAATTCATTGACTTCCGACAGGTTTTCCCAAACCAGAGCACATTTTTATGTTCATTTTATGGAAAAACTAAAGTGATCATTTAGTGTTAAGTACAGGATTTTAGTTCAGAGAGCTCAGAGACCACTGACATTGCATGCTGGGCGTGTGACGCGCCAGAAAAAAAACACCTGAAAGTGCCAGCGTGAAACTCACCTGTTATAATGACTAGTGTGGTGAGACAGCAGAACGACGCCAAGTCCAGGTTCAGACGATGCAAATTCTGCGAGAATTCCATGATGGAGTCAATCCACTCGCCAAATCCCCGTACACACTGCATGCGGTGAAGAACCACGCCATTGCAGAAGATCAGTTTGTCCGTCTCTGGGTGTGATCTGAAATGAACATGACGTGTTGTACTTTTTTCTGTTTATAGTAACCCCGAATGTCGTGGAACATCCGCAAAATAAATCAGTTCCTGTTATCACTTATACAGTAGCAGCTATAAACAATCATTCTCTCACTAGTCTCTATTTATTCTCTCTCTTGAAGTTAAATAGACAAAAAAAAAAAAAAAAAAAAAAAAACGCAGCTTGACAAGTTGCTTATAAATGCAAAGTGCAAAGTCCTCTGTTCTGAAGACTCTACCATGTGAAAGCGCTGACACTGGAGAAGACTCCTTCTATAAATCTCCTTACAGAAAACTTAACGTTTGATATACAAGTCTTTGTGAGTTAGCTGTTACAACAGAAACAATAACTTAATACATTAATATAAAACTTTGCAGTCGACACTGTTGTCGGTGCTGCTGTTATAGAAAATTCATCAACAGCTTCTGACCAATCAGACTTGAGTATTCAACAGCGCCAAATTCCAATATGACTATTACTGTGGTTAATTACCTGTAAGCTAGTCGTAATATGAAGAGCTCGACAAAGGCTGATTCGAAGAGCAAGTCCTGGTCCTCCTTAGAGAACGCCGTGAATCCTGGGATGCTTTCTGCCCACTTTCTGATCACGCTCATAGACCCGGTCAGCAGGTCGTAAAACTGCTGGATGTCACTGGCGTCCTCCTTTTCAGACACGCTAGCCACTGTCTGCTGATACTGAACAGAAAACAAGACAGCATAATCAGCAACTGGACTTTCCTACAGCATTAGTGCCCATTCATATGAGCATACAGATCATAAAAACAATGTAGATGAACCTAATCACTAAAGGAAAAATCCATCCTGAATGCCTTGCATATTAATCTTCATAACTAATATGTGATCTTCAGTGGTGTCCAAGATTTACTTTGTGTTGATTTTTTTATTTTTAGTTTAAAGATCTTTCCTTTCACTTTTTCCCCACAATGCCGTTTGACGGTAGGATTTAGCCCTCGGTTCATCTTTACACAAAAAGAGAGCGATGTAGCAGCACTTTAATCCTTTAGTCTGTCCACCTCTCTCACCTACTCATCTGTACACTCTGCTCAAACAGATCAGTTTGCTAGGTTTCAAATCCATGCTAATAACACTGTTAACGCCATCGTGCATGACATCTCATGGATCGCTAACTGGCCAGGCTGAGTCCGTGCCATAACATAGTGCCAACTGCATCGCATATCTTCACTGCATTCTGGAACTTTCAGTCCAATGTTTGCAACATCTTCAAGACTTCTCCGTTGGATTTCTCATTAATATGACATTGAACCTTGCTGGAAAATGTTGACATGTTGACCTTTTTTCTCCCATTAAATGCCATTGTAAATGCACTAGCGGTTCAAAATGCAAGGCTCACCTTTGAGTAGTCCAGTTTTGTGATGGCTGGGTTTGAGTCCATGTGAGCATTCACAAGAGAGGTGATGATGTTCCCAGAAGGCAAAGCAGACGCTGATTCTGTGACTGGTTTTGGCTTAGAAGGCAAACGACCCCTTCTGCCCTTTAGGTTGTCGGTTCTTACAACTGAACAGGAACAAGTATAAAATAACAAGCATATGTTATTAATGCAATAATACACAAATTCTATTGCGAGACAAGATTTAAACTAGACAGAATGACATGTCGACTGTAAAGTGCATTGTGGCATTATTGAAGCTAAATAATGGACTTTTTAAAATTATGAAATAAATATGAAAATATACTATTATGAAAAACAATAGGATAATTAAATTCATCCATCTGTTGTGTGTAGGAGGTGATAACTGCTAAGGCTTTTCTCACCTTCTTTCACCATTCCTACTGCCAGGCACTTCTGAAAGCGACAGAACTGGCACCTGTTCCGCCGCCGTTTGTCCACTGGACAGTCTTTATTAGATAGGCATACGTACTTGGCATTTTTCTGTACTGTACGCTAAAAGAAAAACAAACAAAAGCTCTTTTAATTCGACATGATCAACACATGTACAGAATTAATGAAATAAATAAAGTGTTAATGATGAAGGCTTTAATATTAAAGATACACTCATGTGGTACTTAAAAGTGCAGTTTGCAATTTTTCAAAGCGTTTCTAGATGTATAATAATAATCATAAATCAAGATAATGCAAGATAAATAAAGATAATGCACAGTAATATTGCTATGCAAATAATCTGATAGTTTCCTTGTTTTGGGGTTTTATTAAAAAATTTCTGGCCCAGAAATAATCTCTACCCCAAAACAGGCCTACTCAGGTATGACTGTTATAACCTATAATTCATACATAGTTTCAACTTAGAAGGTGGGGTCAGTTTAGAGACAAGGGGAACACTTGGGCTCCTTTAAAACCGAGCTCTATATTCACCTTGAAGAAGCCCTTGCAGCCCTCACAGGTACGCACTCCATAGTGCTGGCAGGAGGCGTTGTCCCCACACACCGCACAGCACCCTTCATTTCCTGTTGGACTCTTGATTTTGGGAGACAGCTGATTGTCCACCAGGACTGAACTGTCCATGCTGTTGTGATCCAGCCTGAGTGGATGGTTCTGATGGCTCCGAGAAAAGGGATCCTGATCAGGAAGCTGATGCTGCTGCAGCTGCCCCAGAGGAGACATGTCCTCTCCTGACAGAGGTCCAAAAGTGAAAAAGGAAGGGGCCTGCGGAAGAGGTGTCTTCTCCGAACCCCAGCAGCCTGCGTCAGGGGAGCAGGATCCATACGCTCCATCCCAGGAAGGCACTGACTGGAAACCCGGGGTCGAAGGTGAAGGAGCCGAGACGGGGCTGCCAAAACAGTTCGAGCCACCTGACGTAGACATCGCATCGTCCATGTAGCTCAAGGTGAATGTGCCAGGATAGCAGCCATAAACCTGCAGGTCATCCAGCTTGAAGGAGTCCTGGCCCGAGGTGGCACCGGCGCAGGTTGATGCAGTGGCAGTGGCAAGCTGGCAGGAGTAGGTATCAAATTCTCCCCCGTAGCCTCCCACCAGAGAAGTGATGCTCGGCAGAGAGGATGTGGAGAGTTGCTCCCGCTGTTCGCTCACGTCCATGGCCAACCTGGAGGTGAAGTCAGGGTTCATAAGCTCTGAGCAGAAGAGCATGCTCTCATAAGGCTGGACTCCATGTTGGCTTTGAACACAGGTCATTTCTGTAGAGCAGAACCACAAGAGCTGCTTTTCAATATCGCAAAAGGCTTTCTTGTTTTGCTCCTGCTCATCTTAAATCATGACCCTTGTGTGAAAAAAAAAAAAAACCTTTCCAGAGCTAAGCATAGATATTATCCTCGACTAAACAGAGAACGAACTTGACGAGTAATGTAGTCATCACTACAGGAACTGATATTGAGTAGACGTTTCTGAGAAAGCCTGGAAAGCAGTCTTCCAGCGTAGGGGCTATTTATAAATCACCCATACGAGATGAAACTCTAGAACTGGCTTGCAAACATACACCAGAGGCTGAAGAGGACATGAATGAGATAACAGTAAAATTTACTGACTGACTGAAATGGCAGAAAATCTCAGGTTCAAGTTAAGAAGGTCGTTGGAATTGTCATTCGGCATTGTCCTTTAGAGCAGATGCCATCCTTTTCAATTCTCAA
>CM042559.1:14987500-15107500 GCA_023630585.1 Cranoglanis bouderius
GTGGGGAATGTAGGACCCTTGGAACATAGATACGCTCCCCGCACTAGCTAGCTAGTTAAAGTTTGCTAACTATAGTATTAGCTCGGCTGTGGTGATTTTTGAGCTAATAGTTGAACTGAAAGTAGCTTTCAATCCACTTGACCTACCTCTAATCTTTTTTGTTCTCCCTCAAAAGTCTTATTTATAAAAGTGTGAGGCATTTTATGTATTATTTTGACAATTTAGGAAACATTATTACCTCAGCTAGTTACGCTACACAAGCTACGCAATGCTCTTATGGACCACTAACCTAGTTAATGTTAGCTATGCTGTTAACAAAAAAAGGTTTGTTTGTTTTTTTATGTTAGCTATCAAAGAAGGGGGAAAAAACAGGGAGGTATTAGGCAGAGAGTGACAGAAATGAAATGAGAATGCAGCTAGGGTTGGTCAGAGCCACTGAGGTGACATGGTGAATATTTTCCAACGAGGTGTAGCCATGGATTTATATACTGAAGACACAAGATGATTTATTAAAGCCATGGGTTTTAATAACGTTTCTCGAGATATATTTTGTGGCTAAGAAATACTTATCTTGTAGCAACTTGTATTTAAAAATGAGTGAGACAGAGACAGAAAACTAAACATGGAGATGAGTGATATTACATTAGCCTGCATGACTTTAAGCAAATTCTCAATGTAAGTATTAATAGTATAGTACATTTTAATAATTGTAATAGTAATTAACTGGAGGCCAGATATTAAGGATACATTCCACAACATATTAACTCATTGGCTGTAATAACCACAACTTTGTTTGTTGCCTTGGAATATTAAATTGTGGCCTTGGTATATTATTTTGTGGCCATTCGTTATTTAAAAATACCCACAATGTCGCCTCAGTGGCTCTGTAGTATTGATTGTTGTTGGTTTTGTAAAAGCCTGGAAAAAAGTGTCTGATGAAAGAAATGAATTTTGCTTAATCGTATAACAGTCCGTACATTTTTACATCCTTGTGATTGTTGTGGCCAAAAATGCTTGATTTTGCTGTGGCCTTTTACAAAATGTGTGATGCAACTTGCTGAGCTTTTTTTTAACTACTTGAATTGGTGAAATTGCAATTGCACAAAATTGTTTTGCACGGTCTATCGCAGTGATGTTTGTTGGTAAATGAGACCTTTTAGCTGTACTCATGTTCGACGCACATGGATTGAAGAGTGCTTTGGCTGAATGCACGTTGTGACGTCACATGATGCGTCTTGGCCCACAATGAGCTCCTCCGAATATTGCAGAGTTGCTTGATTTCGCGTTAATTTCTGCAAACACGAAATCCTGGAGGGACTGGTATAATGTAATTAAAGTATCACATACAGTTTCAGTTCATTGTTCCAAAGGTTAGCTAATTTGATACTAATATAATATTCAGGGGTTAAATGCAGTTGTGTGCATGTAGTTTTTGCTGTTAATTCAGGCAGGATGCTGGAAAAAAAGGTTGGAGTTTGAAGGACACGTGATTGAAAACTGACTCTCATAATTAGCTGTGATATCACATGAGCTCACATTTTATTCCTCCATTATATTGTGATTTAGGCTGGTTATGCAGGGCTAGAAAATTAAGAAAACTCTTGTACTCACGGCTGGAGATGTAAAAGATGAGCCTCAGATAAGACATTGATCTTTGCCTATGTGCTTTTCTTATAGAGAGGAACAGTGTGAAAGCAGCAGCCACTGTGCTACTGATTCATCGTGCTACCAGGCGAGAAATTAAAATACCTTATTGCGGAAGTACTGCTGAACATGTTAAAAGATCACATTTACACACATTGCTACTGTGTCTCATTATTACCCTTTTGGGGAACAATTTACTTCATGTAATTTCATGTTGTGTGTAATCGCTGCTTTATATGTTTGCTGTAATGGAAAAAACAGCTTCATGATTTCATTCTGAAATGCAGAAATAGCCTGTTTTCACATCTAGTTCAACTTTTCAGAGAAGCTCTGAGACATAAACACTTTTTTTAAATCAGCTGATCGATTATGCTGGGAAAAAATGGTTTGCTTAGAACACCATAGCTGAAAATTGACGCAGGAGAGAACACTGAATATGATTGAAAATTGAGGAAACGCATCTGACAGGACTTCATGTAGTTAGCTGGTAGGCTTAGATAAGATAAAGCCAGAGTGAATGCTCCATTGTTGTGGTAACAATACGCATGTTGCATGAGCTGCCTTTTTTTTTTTTTTTAATCGTCAGACAAAATCTACTGAAAGAAGTGCTTTTACTAGCTCTACTGTTGCCTCATAGAGTATCAAATTGATGCACAGTTTCATAATTAACAGTTTTCCATTGTCTCAGAGGTGACGCTACTGGTTACGTCATAACAGGGGGCAGAACGCATCATGGATCAGCTGATCACGTAGAGTAGAAAGGAATATGATCATTCAGACATCACAACCTCCACAAAGCCAAATTGACTTCCATCTAAATGTATAGAAGTTCAGACTATGGGTTGTCCTTCCAAGTAATTTGTCTAAAACCATTAAAACCAAACATAATGCAGAGTGCTTTAAGGTAGCCGGGTCCTGGTCCAAATTTGGCTTTGTGAGCAAACATGAATGTTTTTAATCTGATACATGGAGCTACAGGGAGCAGGTGGAGGAAATCCAGCAATAGAATGATGTGAGAGAACTTGAGGAGATTTGGGGAAAAAAAAGAAAAAAAAAAGAAGTGGAGAAGTTGCATTCTTGATCGGTAGCAGGCATCAGGTGGCGTGCAGGAGTAGGCATGCGGGATACAATATATATTAAAAGAAACTTTAAAGTACAAGTAGCAGTAAAACGTTATATGGGGTTGTACATTATAACAATATAACAATATCCCTTCCGCTTTATATATTTCCCTAATCCCCCAGGGCAACTAAGGATGGATAAAAGCATGCAAAATCCACAACACACTATGGAATGTAGACAGTAGATGAATAAAATATTAGGTTATTCATACACAGAAACAAATCTGCTGGCAGCACCTACGGATCCTCTACTTATAAAATCGCTGGTTGTCAGGTAGAGCAACATTTCAGTTCTTTCCAAATTACATCAGATATCCAGGGGCACAACAGTGGAGGTTTCTGTAATTTCCAAAGTAATAGGATCCTTCTGCAGGCCAGCAGAAAGACAAATGCAATAACTTGTCTGGGTGTTAGCTGTATGGCATCAGCGTTAATGCCAAAAATAGTGATATGCACACATAGCTGCAAGTCTATTCCTAAAATCTCAGGTAGTGCTTTGGAGAAACTTTTCCAGAATCTTGCAGTCTCTTGCATGGTTGCTACTGTATGTTGTGTCATGTTCAAGATGCAAAAGAAATGAGCATGCTTTTAAAAGCTACATAGTTCTGTGGATTAAGAGCCAGTCGAAATGCCACAAGCCAGACAACAGTGCTTAATAGGAGAAACTGTTGTACCTAAACGCAGTAATGTTTTATTAGGTGCTTGACATAGCAGACTGTTTACAACAGGATGGTCTTGAGACAGTGCAGGAAGTAAAGGACACACTGCCCATCCATGGTGGACAAATAACCAAATATGATCACCAAGTCCCTGCATTTCACCTACCTATGTTTGCTCTTAATTTTTAATGGTCTACAAGTAGACATCATTTCTTATGCTGTGAAGTCAAGGCTTTGGTTAGGTTGCTTGTTATCATTTCAGTCTCATCCTCTGAAACAAAAAGTAAAGAGCTTTTGCTTCTCAGGAGTCTTTCCAGACCACACCTTCAGCTGAGTAGTAGATAGAGGAACTGTAAAAGGGGGTAAAACACTTAAGAACTCAAGCTGAGGTTTTGGTCACCTTCTACTTTGAATTTCACAGTCTTGGGTAGAAGGAATTTAAAAATAGTGAGATACTTGGGTAAATGAGGAGATGGTGGGTGCAAGGCTTGGTATTTTTTCCATTTAGTGACCTCAAAATTAAACATTTGGGTACGGTCAAACATATCTCACAGAAAAAGCTGGACAACTGAGATTTAAAAGGAACGAAAAAACCAGTGTGGCAAGAAGTTATTTATAATTCTGAAATATTTGAGGTGGCCTGGGAAAATCCTTTAGATGTCACTAGATGTCACTTTAGATGTCACTTTGGAAAATGATGAAAAATCGAGCGCCTAAAATATGCATTGACATATCAATTTTATTTCACCAAAACAATGTAGAAATTTCAGTTTCTTATTTCACCAAAATGATGTAGAATGATTTAGGTTTTTAAACTGCAAAGAAGCCAATTTAAAAACCCAGTGGTGAAAACAGTCGTTCTATCTAAAACCTTATAGCGAAGTGTGATTTCCTCACACAGTGAATGCCACACTTTTATCAAGTTGCTGGATAGCTATGTGGGAGCAAAATGTAGCCTAAACATAAGCCTAATCAGATACTGGCTGTTTGTGATGCTCCAGAATGAAAATGCGGGGCTGGAGGCTATGGGGTATGTTGGGGGATAGGTGTCTAGACGGTGTGAAAGTCTCATTTGGTTTTGTCTCATTAACATTAGAAGAGTTTCAGAGATTTTACCACCTAACTAACCTTATCCCATTTCACTTGCTGCAGTAATGGAAAAAAGCAATCAGCAAATTAATAACATAACATGACATTTAAATATAGGCTACAGTTCAAGGAGCACATAAAAGAGCACATAAAGTCTTGCATTTCTATCATGTGCCAGTAAGGAATCCCTGTACCAGTAAGGAATCCCTGTGCCAGTAAGGAATGTGTTTGCTGGTCAGGATGGGCTCGGCCATCAGTCCGCTGTTCATGTGGGCGGTAAAATTTAAAACTGAAAACGTCATCATTTGTTTGGATGGCATCCATGTGTTTTGTGGTACTGAGTACAGAAAAAAGTATGCTGTGGGAGGTCAGTTCTAAAACGTGTTTCACATCACAAAGTAGGGTTTAAGTGTTGGGTTCATGCTTTCTAACCTCTCATCACTTTGCCCTTGTGCATTTAACCTCCAGGCTGCTCCGGGTTTTAAATGGACATATTAAATTCAATCCCCCTTTTTAAAATAGAGCTTTTAACAATATGCATTGTCACAAAGCAGCTTTACAGAAATCCAGATGTAGATTTATCCATAATGAGCAAGCCACTGGTAAAGACGGTAAGGAAAAGCTCCCTTAGATGACCTGAGGGAGAACACTAGAGAGGAACCAGAGTCAAAAGGGAAGCCATCCTCTTCTGGGTGATACCAGATAGATAAATCATTACTCTTATACAATTGTAAACCAACCATAGTAAGTGTGTTGAAAGGATGAGCAGATTGTGAATAACAGTACTGGGATGAGCACAGGACAGACTTTATGATTACAGCAGCAGAACTTACACTGATCAGCCATAACACCACCCCAAGACCTCCGAAGGTGTGCTGTGGTATCTGGCACCAAGACATCAGCAGCAGATCTTTTAAGTCCTGTAAGCTGCGAGGTGGGGCCTCCATTGATCGGACTTGTTTGTCCAGCACATCCCACAGATGCTTGATCGGATTGAGAACTGGAGAATATGGAGGCCAAGTCAACACCTTGAACTCTTTGTCATGTCCCTCAAACCATTCCTGAACAATTTTTGCAGTATGGCAGGGTGCGTTATCCTGCTGAAAGAGACCACTGCAATACAATACCCTTGCAGTGAAGGAGTGTACTCGGTCTGCAACAAGGTTTAGGTAGGTGGTACGTGTCAAAGTAACATCCGCATGTGAATGCCAGGACCCAAGGTTTCCCAGCAGATCATTACCCAGAGCATCACACTGCCTCCGCCGGCTTGCCATCTTCCCATAGTGCATCCTGGTGCCATCTCTTCCCCAGGTAAGCCGTCCACAAGATGTAAAAGAAAATGTGATTCATCAGACCAGGCCACCTTCTTCCATTGCTTCATGGTCCAGTTCTGATGCTCACATGCCGATTGAAGAAGCTTCTGGCAGTGGACACCTTCTTGTCATTGCCAGAATGAACTTCCTCAGCAATTTGTGCTACAGTAGCTCTTCTTTGGGATCAGACTAGATGGGCTAGCATTCGCTCCCCACATGCATCAGTGAGCCTTGGGAGCCCTTGACCTGGTTCACTGGTTGTCCTTCCTTGGACCATTTTTGGTAGGTACTAACCACTGTATACCGGGAACACCCCACAAGACCTGCCATTTTGGAGATGCTCTGACCTAGTCATCTAGCCATCACAGATCTTCCACAGTCTACAGTCACTCAGATCTTATGCTTGCCCATTTTTCCTGCTTCCAACACACCAACTTCAAGAACCAATTGTTCACTTGTTGCCTAATATATCCCACCCATTGACAGGTGCCACTGTAATGAGATAATCAATGTTATTCACTTCACCTGTCAGTGTTTTTAATGTTATGACTGATTGGTGTATGTACAACTCTACAGTATCCAGGTGAGATTAATGACTGAAGCAAAGCAAAAGTGCTCAATTTAATGTTTTTATATAATTCATATGTACATATTTAATGTTACAGTGTACAGACTATTTGTGCTGGATGCTAAGTACTGAAATACTGAGAGAGAACATCTCTCTCTCTCTCTCTCTCTCTCTCTCTCTCTCTCTCTCTCTCTCTCTCTTTCTCTTTGAGAAGACCTTCCATTGTTCTAAAGATAACTGATAACCTAACCCTAAACTCAATAATGAGAAACGGAAATATTTAGATATTAGTTGTTAGTCTGATTATTGTGAGAACAATTTACACTATCCTATATTTACACTATCCTAAGGATGTGTGCTTATTTTGGCCTTCACAAAAGACTAAACACACACACACACACACACACACACACACACACACACACACACACACACACACACACACACACACACACACACACACACACACCAACTGTCTGTTTTATTTATTTTAAAAAAAAGTTTATTAATGTGTATTTCTTCAATGTCTTTGATTTCTCTGATCAATCACAACACCACATGTAAATATAATCATGCTACAATTCCTCTTACCTTTCATGCAAGTTTTAAATGTATGCACATGCGCCCTCTGCTGTTGAACTCTCAGAGGGACAGTTACTGAAAGTTACATTACAGAACCTACACATTTACCATCTACATGTATTACAGAGCCTAACCATTCCAGCTGGCCAATGCAAAGTTCCTATCTGGTCCTTCTGGTACCTCGTCTCCCTCCTCGACAATGAAGTCTGATAAAGTATAAAAACTACATTAGTAAAGACTAATGGTCTGGCCCTTTTATTGTGCCTGCTTATTAGTTATTTGATTTAATATTGTTTATTATTATTTAAATGTGCTAATATGTTCTAGTATGTTATTGCTTCTACAGTAACAGCTCATTCACAGTGACTTGTATGACAAAGCCCCATATATACAAATTGAAACGTGCATAATTATTAAAATGGTGAATTTGTGCTTGTTCAGACTCAATAGTTTTAGTGAGGCTGGGCACTAAAGTCAAGTTAGGAGGCCTGAAGTGAGGTCAGTGTTCCAGTTCATCCCAAAGGTGTTCAGTGGGGTTGAGATCAGGGCTCTGTGCAGGCCAAATTCAAATTCTTCCACTTCAAGCTTGGCAAATCATGTCTTTACAGACCTTGCTTTGTGCACAGGGGCATTATCATGATGAAACAGGTTTGGGCATCTTAGTTCCAGTGAAGGGAAATTGTAATGCTACAGCGTACAAAGACATTCTATACAATGGTGTCGTTACAACTTTGTAGTAACAGTTTGGGTGTTATAATGTATATATAATGTGTGTGTGTGTGTGTGTATATATATATATATATATATATATATATATCCCAACACATATGGTGAGATGGACAGGTGTTCACACACTTTTGGCCATATAGTGTGTGCGTTTTCAGGTTTCTTGGTAACATGACAAACTGTGTTTTTGTGTTATTAACTTCAAGGGAGAGAAAAAAAGAGGTTGTTGAGTGAAGCAGCAATAATGTAGGTGATAACAGAAACAAACAGAAACAGTAAAATATACTTATAAACAGATAAAATGTACAAGTAGTTTAATAATGAATAATTCTTAACACTGGCAATATGCTGATGTATAAGAGCTGTTGGAAAATCATCAACTTTGGCGTCTGGGTCACATCACACCATCTCGTCTCTGATTATGTTTCTATAACAACACACCACAAGTATTTTAATTCTTACTTATTTGTTTATCAAAATGGGTTTTTTATTGGGTAGATAGATTGTTTAATAATGATGATGATGATGATGATGATTGTGTGTGTGTGTGTGTGTGGCTCCTTACTATAGCAAGAGCTTCATTCACAAGAGGGCGCTCTATGATTATGGGATATACTCCTAATCCCAATCTGCCTGTAACTAGAGGACTTTGTTGGCTCTTTGACGGTCCATGTTCTTATACTGGTCTCCTGTCACTGCCTGTTACTGTTTTTCTATATTTTTTATGGTAGTGCTTCTCAAAGTGGGATCCAGAGACCCTTGTGGGATTGATGAAGCATAGACAGCCATTAAATAATGTTCATTAAATAAATCTGTACTGAGGGGGATTGTTGAATTTATTTGACAGTTAAACGGCAGCTCCCAGGCTACAGAAATTCTGAGAACCCCTGGTCTGTGGTGTAATTCATATATGAAAACACCAATCGTTGTTTATTTTTATACGTAATTTTGAGGTGTCATGTAGTTTTTCATGTTTCTATTTAGGGTATGATTAATGAAATATGTTTAATTAAATGATAAATTGGGTTTGTTAAGCAGGTCCAAGGAGTAGAGTAAACAAGGAGTAAACTGATCATTTCTACTGAAGGCTTGGCTTACACAGAGAAGCTTCACATTATTGCTTGGGTTTTTTTCATAAAGCTTTTCTCAAGAGCCTACACACACATTCTCTGGCTTAGTAAACTACCCACTCACACTGTCTCTCTCTATTAACCCCCCCCCACACACACCCCCCACACACTCACACACACACACACACACACACACACACACACACACACACACACACACGCACACAGTTTCATTCAGTAGTCCGCTTCTGAAGTTTCCCTTCGGCAGAGAGTTGCTCCAGCATAAAGATTTCCATCACATAAAAGCACATAACATGCACTTCATTACGTTAAGCCTTATGTAAGTGTGTAAGCCTTTTCCAGAAGTTTGACAGGCTTTTTATTAGAGTTACTTATGAGCTCTCTGTAGCTCAACATACGACTTAATCCATGAGTTCTCCAAAGGAAATATTATGTACTGAGTCGTCCAGGTGTCACGTGACAGTGTGTGTTTTTTGGGCGTATTTTGAAGTGCAGGATGGAGAACTGTGCCTATGTACATTCCCTGAACTGTACAGGAAAGCAGGCAGGAAGTTCCAGGCCCACTCAGGAAAAGGCAGAGAGGAGCAGGGCTCAGTCCAACAGGGCTCAGATACCGGCCAACGCTGTGTGCGCTGTCTGATGGTTCTCCAAGCCATGGACATACGCCATCTCACACTGGAGCACGCTGGCCTGAGCGAACCTTTCCCCCTCCCTTAGGCTCTTTCATCGACAGACGTAAACATTCTCGTAAAGAACAAAGCAGAGTTATTGTGTCAAACTTTCCTCTGATTATTTAATCTCATTACTGCCGGTTTAAGATGTGAACAGTTGCATATTTCACTGTTGAATATTCATTTGACAATCAGAGAAAGTAAAGCCACAATTTCAGGAGTTCACACACCAGCAAGATACAAACATTAAATTCAGACATGTTCAGAGCTCAGAATGCATAACGACATTCAAATGTGTCATATACATTTTGCACTGTATTAAATGTGTACTAGTTTTATGCACTTAATGCTGAAGTACAGTATTTGGAGAATTAAACAAGCAGTTTGCATTTTTTTGAGCCCTCTGCTGGCTGTGAAGAGAATTACAACTGTAATGAAAATACTAACAAGACTTCCCATCCCTCTGTTGAAATTACACGAGCATGCTGACTTTAGTGGGAAAGGGACATGACCTAGCATCTCTGCTTCAGCTGAAGGTGGAGTTCATTTCCGGGCTAGGAAAATGAAGAAACTAGCCAGGTTTATTTTTGTTTTGTATGGGTTTTTTTATTTTTTAAAAAGAATGGATATTATACGCAGTTATATATTACCAACTCCACCTTTACAATAGACATAAATAGATAAAACAAGTCCTTAAAGTTGAATTAGGAGTTACTCAGAATCACTGATCTGCTAAACACAAAGTTCATCTTCATTTCTCAGCACATTTGATATGAACTTGAGGTCAAATCACAAACCTGAGGCAGTTCTCTGAACACAGATTCTGAGATAATAAACTCTGTTAGGCTTCTGTTATTAAAGCACCAGATAGTGATGTGTTTGCAATTTTCATCACTCAAAATCTGAGCTCTGTCAATCTATACAGCCTGTACACAAAACAAGCACATATGTCACCTGTTGGATTAATAATAATAATAATAATAATAATAATAATAATAATAATAATAATAATAATAATAATAATAATAATAACTGAATAACACTTTTACCTTGCACCTCCAGGGTTACAGGTTCGAATCCCGCCTCTGCCCTGTGTGCAAGGAGTTTGCATGTTCTCCCCATGCTTCTGGGGTTTCCTCCAGGTTCTCCGGTTTCCTCCCCAAGTCCAGCCCCCCCACCTTGTGCCCTGAGTTCCCTGGGATAGGCTCCAGGCTCCCCCACGACCCTGTGTAGGTTAAGTGATAATGGATGGATGGATAATAATAATTACAACAGCAATAATTGTGCATCATTTGTTTCAGATACATTTTCTTATGTTGCTATGAGAAACATAAGAAATATCAAGTGCAAAATGATCAAGCCAAAAAATAAATGGATTCCCAAAACCTCCCGATTTGTGTTTAGTGTACAGTTAAATCTAGAACCTAGATTGAACCTAAATCTAGAATGAGATGGCCTCACATTATCTTCAAGCACAATTTGATATGATACAGAAGTCATAGTTGAATCAATGAATGCAGCTGGACGGCTTGTCCAGTCTCTGAGGCAGCAAAGCAACCTCAGACCATAACATTTCCATCACTGTGCTTCACAGTTAGTATGAGGTGCTTCTCCTGAAAAGCTGTCTTTGGTCTGCGCCAAACATGTCTGCTGTTACTGTGGCCAAACAACTCTATCTTTGAATCGTCTATCCAGAGCACATTATTCCAAAAGGCCTGGTCTTTGCCTATATGCTCATTGGCAAACTGTAGTCTTGCATTGGCTTTTTCCTGGCAGGCCTTCCATGCAGGTCAAATTTGTGCAGTCTCTTTCTGATTGTAGAAGCATGCACTTTGACACCAACAGTTGCAAGACTTACTAGCAGATCCTGTGATGAAATTTTGGGGTTCTTGAAGACTTCTTTTTGCACCAGACGGTCTGCTCTTGGGCTGAATTTGCTGGGACGGCCAGTCCTGGACAAAATGGCAGTCGTTTGAAATCTGTGACATTTGTAGATTATTTTCCTTACAGTGGAATGATGTATTCAAAATAATTTGGAGATCTTTTTAAATCCCTTGCCAGACTCATAGGCATCCACAGTCGTTTTCTGAAGGCCTTATAGAACTCTTTAGATCTTGGCATGATGACACCACACACCTCAATAGCAAAGGGAACACCAGACACTAGATATGAGAGAGGTTTAAATAAGACCGGTTCCACCTGCACTCCCTAAGCAGGTTCTAATCAGTGGCACCCAATCTTGAACACCTGATTCTAATTTTATGGATTTGAAGGTGTGATAAATGTAGGGGTGTACTGTATTCTCTGGGCTCTCCGGTCTCCTCCCACCTCCCCAAAACATTCCAATGAGTGAATTGGATAAGCATGGTGCCCAGTGATGGACTGGTATCCCATTCACCTCACACTCCGTGTTCCTGGGATAGGATTGTCCAGATTCGCTGCTACTTTGGCCAGCATAAAGCGCTTACTGAAGAAGCGTTTGAGGGTTACTGTACTGATTCTTACTAGGTTAGTGTGTGTGCAGGGGTACTGAGGTATGACATACTGTGTGCGTGTGTGTTCTTTATCTGTCAGTAACCTCATCAGACTCCCTGATCATGGGACTCTGAAGTTAATGCAAAAGAAAACCTGGCAAAAGCTTGCAGTCTGTGAACCGCACGACTTCCTCTGTCTTCCCCACAGCAACCGCCGCCCCCCCACCCAGAACTGAAATGCTCGGCCTGTTGCATCAGGTCTACCTGTTCTCGCTCTGTTCTCTCATTATCGTCATCGAGATCTCACCTCATCATATTATACCACTCAGACACATGAATAACTGTTTCTCTAAATATCCATAACATCATCCTGTGGGTGTGCTGCCTTTCACACTGAATTCATTACACATAAACACAGGACTGGATATATTTAGATCTATATCTCATCCTGTGGAATATTTTTTTTCTGTTTTCTTTTATTTCTTTTTTATCACAGTGACTAGTTGTTGAAGCATGACGGATTCTGACAGAAGAAAACTGTCCTACTGCTAATCTACAAATGAATCCCCTGCTTGTTTCACTCTGCAAAATGTTTCAACAGTAATGCGAGTGTAAAGTAATCGCTGGCAGCTGGAGCCCATGCGGATGACCTAAAGTGACAGGAATTTTCTCAGCTGGACTTTTGTGGTATTCAAAACACAGGAAAGACGCTGGAGCACTGTACAGTGTTTTGGAGCTCTCTGTGCTGTGACTATTTCTTCCCTTGGAGCAACAAGATAGATCTGCTGGAAAACCCTGATGAGTCAACATCCTGACCTCCGTTGAAAAAGCACCACACAGATCAGCCACGCGGAGTCGAGTCGAAGAGCCAAGCTATTCAAATATGCACACACACACACACACACACACGCACGCAGTGCTGTTCCACTTTCTCTGTTGTTTCTGGAAAACACCGAAAATCACTAACGCCACCGGTAATAAATTCTGTCTGAATTTATACTGTATACAGCCTGAAACTGGAAGGACATGAGAGTCATTTTAGATAGTAAAGATGTAGATATGGTTAACTGTGACACCGCTATTGAGTTCTCGGTTCTGATTGGTCGGAAGGTGTTGATTAATTTTCTATACCAACACACCTGACAATAATGCCAGCGGTATTTCAAATCAGGTTCATATTCATGCACTTCTTCTAATAGAAAAAGCCTAATTGTTTCGATTGTTTTGTGCATGCTGAGTTGTAAATAGTGATTATGAGTTACTATATCCTGCCTCGCAGCTCAAGCCAGTTTTATCAACAAGACGTTTCCACCCACAGAACTGTCACTTTTTTGTTTTTCGCACCATTCTGTGTAAACTCTAGAGAGTGTTGTGTGTGGAAAATCCCAGGAGATCAGCAGTTTCTGAAATACTCAAACCAGCCCTTCTGAGACCAACAAGCATGCCACGATCAGAGTCACAGAGATCACACTTTTTCCCTCATTCTGATGTTTGATGTGAACATTAACCAAAGCTCTTGACCTGTATCTACATGATTTTATGCATTGTGCTGCTGCCACATGATTGGCTGATTGGACAACTGCATAAATGAGCAGGTGTACAGGTGTTCCTATGAAAAAGTGGATGGTGAGTGTATATTAGACATGTATTGTGCTACATGTGCTATAGGGACATAGTGGAAAGTTGAAGCACGAGGGAGTATTTCTTTAATGTTGTGTAACAGGAAGGTTAAGAGTTCAAATTCCAACTACTGACACACTTTTTGTCCCTTTAACCAATTTAAGATGTACACTTGATTGGCCATAGTTGCCTCAGATGATTCTACTGCTACTCCTGGAAGTATCTAATCATAATATTCCTATAAAGTGTATGGTATATTGATAATCAGGGTAAATGCTGCCACACACCATTATCTATTAAAGGAGAAGTTATTTTAAGATCTTTCTTTTGCCTGTGATGTGATTGACTGGCCAGACCATGTCTCTTGAAGCAAAATATAACATATGAGCTGTCTTTTATGGAAAAGGGACAAAGCTGAGCAAATCTTTTCCAGCTGGGGGCGGTGCTATTTTCTGGGTCAGATTTTTATTTTTTTTAAATATTACAAACTGCATCTGTCGGTGTTGTTTCTATAAATAGTGCAAAAGACATGGTTTCTCTTTTCAGGCTTCCTGTATGAGAGAGAGAGCCAGTCTGTTCGAGGCGTTGGCCTCTTCCTGTCCTTCTGAAAGGCCATAAAACATAATGAGGAACTCTAATCCATTCTCTAGGTAACCCATGAACAAACCTCAATGACACACATACAAACACATTTTCCACAGCCGGCCCTCTATTTATTATTTAACCTCACAGCAATGCTCACATAGACTTTGTAACTTGGAAACAGATTTCAAGCAGTTTATTGATAATCATCATAATCTTGTATACAGATGCACGCAAACGCAAACGTTAGTCACAGGATGGGAAGCGTAGACCGAGATTAGAACGCCAAGGAGATGGTTTCCATTTAAAGTCTGAGGTCCCTGCTGATAACCCTTTATCAGTGCTCCATTCAGACAGCAAACATCATAAACCGCTGAAAAAGAGGAACCAGCTCTCCAACTGAAACCCCGAGCGGAAGCACGGTTAGATAGCCTGCTGTTCAAATGTACGCAAGTGCACAATCATCTCCTGTTTCAGACATCTGTGTGTGTCAAGTCCTTGCTAAAGCCATGCAGTGATGGATCTTGACGTATCTCTTTTGGCACCCTTCCCTAATTCCTTAATGTGACCGTGGGTGTTTTTTGGCTAATTTTGAGAGAAAGTGCTAATAGTTTCTCCATGACGGCAGATTTGAGGTCACCAGCTGTGCGTTCTGCTCAAGCACTTTAACCCTGACCATCAGCGGACACATTGCAGAGGACAGCAAAATCTATCAGCAGTCAGCACGGCACCTGTTTCACTCCGAGGCACGGACATGTGTGGGTGTGTGAACTATAGTTTGAAGCAACTGCTGCTACTTTTTTTAGGCCTTGCTACATTATGGACACCAAAAGTGATAACTTTTATATTTACTTTTATATAATTGACCTGCACAAGCTGCAGCATTATTATAATTTTACAATATTTCAGCCTGAGCACATACATACATTAACCACAGAGGGAAAGGTTTTAAAGAATCTGACTCCTTTCTGCTGTAACCATGGGAAGGAGAACACATGTAGAACCACACAAGTGTGGTTCCTCCTGTGTTTTTCCAGGGCTTCTGCTTAATCAGGCATTATAATATCTGGGTGAACTGGTCTGTTTGGAGTTTGTAACAAAATTGCTTTGTTACTCTGCTTAAGTCTCTTTTGAACTATCTGTACTTGTGTTTTCAGTACGGAGGTTTACACATGTTTATACATTAGCATTTCATTTGGTAAGCCATACATTTACAATTGTGGCATGTTATAAGCTAATGTCACCTTCTACTTCATCTTTTTCTTAAACAAAAACAAACAAACAAACAAAAAAACCTAGTTATATTAATAATTAACTGAGACTGTGAATTATACAACAACATTTTTTCTACCTAGGAATTGGGATCTTATCATAAGCTTCAGTTACACTTCTTTAGTCCTAAACATCGCCCCACTCACTACTCCCTATTCCCTACAAAGTGCATTATGCAGTCCGTACAGGATTTCATGGAGTTTATTTGTGATTGTTGTGACCAAAAATGCTTGATTAGGCTTTAAAAAAAGAAACAACTGCAGGTTTTTTGTGCTTTTTTTAGGAAAGCCACTTGAATTGGCAAAATTGCAATTGCACAAGATTGTTTTGCAGTCTTTTGCAGTGATGTTGTTGGTAAAGGCAACCTTTTAGCTGTACTCATGTTCGACGCACGTGAATCGAAGAGGGCTTTGGCTGAATGTGCGCTGTGATGACGTCTCATGATGCGTCTTGGCCCAAATTTACAGAAAATCGTTGGTAATTTTGAAACATTGTAAGCTCCTCCGAATATTGCGGAGTTTGCTTCATATTGCTTTCATTTCTGTGATCGAAAATCTCGAAATCCTAGAGGGACTGATCGATCTCTTAGGCTAGAGTATATTGTGTATACTCTAACCTATTGCAGTGCATTGTGCTAAATATTCTATACTAAGCTTTCAGACTATTAAAATCTCCATAAAAAGTACATTCTATAATAAATAGCGTGGCTTTGGATCATTCTATGATTAGATCATTAAATAGCATGGCTTTGGATCATTCCATTTAATTTGCAAGCTAAAGATAGGTAGCTAATACATAAAAACAGCTATGCCTGTGTTCACAGGCAATATGTATGTAATAAATATAACTAGCTTGAGGCAGTATTAAGAATCATACATTCAAACACTCCTATTTCGTAGAGGTAGTGTCCAAGTAGCCCTGACTGTTCAGGAAATTCAGTAAAGTTTGTTGGGTTTTTTTTTTTTCAGCATTATGGACTAAATGATAAAATTATACATTCACTAAATTGGCTCAAAATTTTTAACTTAACTTTAAACAACAAACTTTAGTCTTCTACACAAAATCATTATCATGCTCAACTGGATTAGGAGCAAACTAGTCAGAGAGGCTATGCTAGGTGTCGTATCTCTTACTGATATGTCACCAACAGGACTGTCATGTGCACACTGACAACCTGTAAATGAAGGCCTCTGTTTACTCACCTGCTGTAGCGAGGATTCAAACTGAAACGGTCTCTGAAGTGAGTAGCGGTGAATAGAATAAAGTGAATATAGTGAATGAATAGAATGGATATTGTTCCTTTGAGATCAGCAGACATAAAGGGAGAGGAGGAGGGGAGGGGATGTGTTGTTCAGAGAAAGAAGTCCACTTCTGTAAGGGTCATGAAAAGTCAACATTTGCTGACATTCTGGGTTGGTTGTGTTTTCTGTGTTACACTGATGTCTATGTGAGAAACCTTGTACAATTGGCGTCAGTCAATCCACATGCATGTATACAATAAAGACATCATTGTTGTGGTACATGTCTTCTCAAATATTATATCTAAAAGCTCTGAGCTTTATCATCCATTTTCCATCCCGCTTATCCTACACAGGGTTGTGGGAGAGCCTGGAGTATTCCAGGGAACTTGGAGCACAAGGCACTGGAACACCCTGGATGGGGTGTCAACCTATCACAGGGCACAGTCACACATACACACCCCAGACAATTTCGAATGCTGATCACCAGGGTACGTTGGCTTACCAGGAGGAAACCCCCGAAGCACGGGGAGAACATGCAAGCTCCAAGCACACAGGGCAGAGGCAGGATTCGAACCCCCAACCCTGAAGGTGCAGGACAAACATGCTAACCACTAAGCCACCCCCCAGTTAGTTTTTTTTAATTATTATTTAGCTAATTATTTTTACCTGCCTGAAACTAACCAACTTAAAATATCTTACTTTACCTAATGTCTAGCCCACACTACAGGATATTCATGACAGAAAGACAATCCAAGACATAAAATGTGTAAATCTGTCATTATATCTGACATGTCTCACACTGTCAACATTCTTAAGGATTTTATTATATAACCTTAATGTTAAGTGTGTGCCAGGTGGTGCCCATCTGTTTATTACTGTTGATCAGTTTTACCGAAAGCGAGGCAGAATTATTCTAAGCAAAGAGCCGAGCATTTGCTGGTTTTGCTGGAGGCCCCGACAGGTGCAGAGCTCAGATTTAAACTAATAACATTTTTGTTAACAGCACACAACCTAAACTGCTAAGCTATCCCTATGCTAATTTCTTAAAGCGGCTGAATAGCAACAATTGAAAAAGACACAAAAAGCAGTGGTTTGAGTTCATACATTGTGGTGTACTTAGTTCCAAACTAAATGTTGCAAGCTCTGGTCCAAATATCACGTCATCGCTTGTATCATTGCCCACAGGGGTAGTTGTTCTGCCGATTTCTGTTTCTGTTTGTAGGTTTGTTTGCTAAATGGGGAAAACTCGCAGAGGGGCCACATGATTATCCAGATGTACAGCACAGCCTCTTTCAGCACTGTCAGTGCTGTTCTTGTTTATCTGTTCTCTATTTGATACGTTTGGCAGTGATAATTTTTTTAACTCGGGTATTTGGTTAGTTGAAGAGTAGAGCCACCTTTATCAAGTAGATGGTTCAGTACACTGAAGTCATTGCCACCCAAACTGAAGACTCCTGGCTTAATTTCCACAACTATAATCTAATACTAACTCTTATTTCAATGTAGCCCTTGACTGCATCTACTAACATAACATTTCCCATCAGCACTCAGCCACCTAGCTTTCAGGCTGGAGTGAAAAAATGGTTGGTGCCAAATAAATCCTTTAATTGCACTCAAAAAGGCCACGTCTGATACCAAAACAAGGAGTTTATTATGTCTGCAGGATGACTTTTTTTTTCTGTTTCCACTTTACACCCTTTGATCTTCCTATCGTTTCCCACAATAAGCCCAGGAGCTGTTAGCCTTCGGCACATGGTCTTTGACTTACACTGGAACTAATCTAATCTGTCAGAGCTTGAGTCTGTGAGTGCTCATCAAACGCTACAGTAAAGACCGTGATTTAGAGGAGCAAATTTCCAAACTTCCCAGACTTTCTGACAGGATGCAGGAGATCTTAAATTAACAATTTAACACAAATCAGCATTATTTAACTCATTTGAGTGCTGGATGTGGAGGTTTCATTACATTTTTTTTACTGCCTAGTGGTGGTGAGGTCAAAGCTGTACATTAGGTCTGATTAGTAGATTATATGTAATTGTTGACATTGTGAAGCTTTCTGTAAGAAGGTGTTTATGTAATATTTATGGAAGGAGTCTCCAGTATGAGCAATTTGTAACAGTCTATAAGTTTTCCACTACATGAAAGTCTTCAATTGTTTATAGCTGCTATAATGTAAGTGATAATGGGAACTTCTTTTATGGGTATTACACAAATTTAAATGTTCAAAAGCACAAATGTGTAATTCGCTAATAAATAACAAGTAGAACTCAACACCAGCAGCATCTACAGGAACACTTCCCCCGCCAACAAGTCTAGTCCTTTCAAACATTTGACCTTGCTGTGACCTTGACCATGCTTGGATCAATTCCAAAATCTAATCAGTTGGTCTGATGGTTACTGTGATGATGCTATATAAATTATACAAACATTCAACCATTCATTCTTGAGATATTGCACCAATGAGAGTCTCAGGCAGATGCAAACCGAAAACATAATGCCTCCAGATTCTTTCTGCTAGATTTTGGAGCGTGGCTGTGGAGGTTTGCTCATTCAGCCACAAGAGCATTAGCGAGGCCAGGTACTCATGCTGGGCAAGAATTCATCTCAAAGGTGTTCAGTGGTTTTGAGGTCAGGGTTCTGTGCAGGACACTCAAGTTCTTCCACTCCAACCTTGGCAAACCATGTCTTCATGGAGCTCACTTTGTGCACTGCTGGAACAGGTTTGGGCCCCTTAGTTCCATCCATTTTCTATACCACTTATCATACACAGGGTCACGGGGGAAGCCTGGAGCCTATCCCAGGGAACTCGGGGCACAAGGTGGGGGACACCCTGGATGGGAACAATAGCACATTCACGCAATACAGACAATTTGGAAATGTCAAGTCAACCTACAACATATGTCATTGGACTGGGGGAGGACATTGGAGTACCCGGAGGAAACCCCCCAAAGCATGGGGAGAATTTGAACCCCCAATGATGTGCTAACCACTAAGCCACCGTGCCCCCTCTTAGTTCCAGTGAAGGAAAATCTTAATGCTAAAGCATACAGTTGTGTGCTTCCAATTTTGTGGTAGCAGTTTCGGGAAAAACCACATATAGGTGTGATGGTCAGGTGTCCACATTCGTTTTGGTGTATATGTAAGACATTTAAAACCAAAACATTGCTTAAAGGAGGAAAAAAAATTATTTTAAGTTGAAAATTTTATGGCTCAATATTTAAAAATAGAATTGTCAGATGTAACCTGATAATTCCAAGGTTTCTCTCTACTTACTATTGTTGGTTTTATTGTAATTATTGTTTACCGTGGTTGTTCATGTTGTTGTTTCTGTGCTCGATTGCTGTCACTGTGTCTGACTTTCATTCAGTTATGCTGCTGTTATTGTTCTTAATTCAATCCCTCTTTATTATTATTATCATCTTCATCATTATAAGTGTGTCTGGTTCTGGAAAGAACAGTTGGCACGTCTTGTCTTTTTTTAAACTTGTAAAAATTGACAATGTGATGCATTTCCTGTCCCTTCACCACATCCTTTCTGCACACATGGCCCACATATCTGCCTCCGGTATCCTCCCTCTATCTGCCTCTCTCTCTTTGTCTCTCACTCGCTGTCTATCCGCCTCTCTCATTTACTTTCTGTCTGTCTCCTGATCTCTCTCTCTCTCTCTCTCGCTCTCTCTCTCAGTTTGTCTCGTTTTACATAATGGTTGACGTCACACCAAGATGCCACATAGCTAGCCCAGTGGTTTGAAATCTCTGTATTATTGGTTAACTGTTCCGATTGCAGCACACTCAGAGTCCCTGATAACTGTGGCCCATTTGTAGCCAGGTTGCCATTTCGAATACACCAATCTCAAAAACATTGTGGTGATGAAAAGACCCATGACAAGCATCAGAGTGAAGGAAGTAATATCACCCACGCTTCCTGTGAGGGTCGTATGCCACGTATGCGTGTGCTGATCTCAAAGCGCTTTTCTCTGCTCTGAGCCTTGGTGTTGATCCGAAGAGAAAGTGTAATGCTGATCCTGAATCAGTGTAAAAGGTCTGTTTGTACCCACGAGCTCAGATGAAAGAGGAAGAGTGTGTGTAGGCATGTGGTGGAGGCATGTTGCAATTGTTGGTCCAATGGTACAATATACTATGTTCAGCTATGTTCAGCTTTGTGGTTTTCTGTGGTGAACAGAATATTTCCGACTCCTATTTTTCTCTCTTTTTTTTAATCGAAAGAGATGGAACAGATTGCCGCATGTGGTCATCTGTGGGTTGGTAACTGAAGGACCCAGACATTTTCCTCAGGAAAAGGAAATGTCAGATGTATTGATTTGAACATATTAAGAAATCAGGAGTCTGGTGAGGTTTTGTATACGTTCGTGCCACCTTCAGCACTATAAGCCTTATAAAGAGTCTTACAGTTACATCAGGATGTTTGTATAACACCACAACGAACAAGTGAGCCGTCTTCAATTCAAACACTCTTGTGTTTGGAGAAGCGAGAATGGTGTTTCCAAAACAACGCAACAACAATGACGAGGAATTGAAACCACATAAACTACATATCTTTGACTTTTCATACACTTGCACGCACATATAAGCACTGGTAATAACAATTACCAATAATAAATGTGATTTATTACCAATATTTAAATGGAATAAATGTGAACCTACCTCTATAACTGAGTTAAAACTGTATATATGTATAATAGTCATGTGTTTCATTCTTACTCTTAGTATATGGCATGTTTGATGATGGAAGCAAACTCTGTGGCAACTTTATGAGCTACATTTACATAGAAGTTCAGGTAGAAGAGTAGATCATGATTCACATGGAAAAAGATGAGCTTAGCCTCTAACTGAACACCTAAAAGGTCAAGTAACAAGCTAATCATTAAATTTCCAGCAATGATGTGCTGAGAATGATCCACTACCATGGATGGACAGCTCATAAAGTCATTAGCTCAATGCTTTGGTTGTGTAAATGTAATTAATGAAAAAAAGAAAGTTAGCTAAAGTAATGTAATCATATAAATTCCCACATATTGGATGACTGGGCCCTAGTCATTATCCTGTTCTAAGAAGGTGTCTGAGATGTACAGTACTGTGCAAAAGTTTTAGGCACCCTGTTTATTTTTAGTACAAACTTTGTTATAGATTTTTTATTGTATAACTTCTACATTATCAAGTCAGTACAAAAAACATTTTAGATTCCCAAACATTAGTTTTCTAGCACAAAATGAAATGCTACAGAAAAAATGTTTGTATGTCATTAAAGAAAGCCGTATATTATATATTATTAATATATTAATATATTATTATATATTATTAGACACTTTTCAGACAAAAAACACAATGAAGGCTGCTGGCATTTCCTTATACTGTAAAACTGCACAAATTGTACCAGAGACTACTATTGTAGTTTTATTTTATTTTTTTTTTGTCACACCAAATATTGACTTTGTTTCATTTACTGATCTTTACAGTATATATTTTTTTAAATGTAGAAACATTTAATTTCATTATTTTGAAGGCATCTTTGCTCTACAGCATTTCTTTGCATGTGCCTAAAACCTTTGCACAGTACTGTATAGTACATGTACTATTATGTACAGAATGTACATATTACATATACTGAGTAATATTAGTAGTACATATAATGTACGGATAGTACTGTTTTTACGTCCTCAACAAAAGGTCAGCATGTCATTGGCCAACATTTCGGTGATGAGATGTTGATTTTCTCTTCACGACGCATGTAAACGATATTATTTGAGCATCTTTAGCTTCGTCTTTGTTTTAACATAATGAATGCGTGCAGTAAGCAGGAGTGTGTAATATTGCACTTTATTTTACTCAGTTGTTTCAACATACCTGTGTGCTCCTGATTCTGAAAATGTTGTCGCTAAATAACCTGGTAAAACCCGATGTGTGTAGTGCACCAGGTGATGGGATTCAGAATGAGTAGTGTGCACCAAAAATACTCTGCTCTCATGGATATCAAACAATTGCAAAAATAACCCCACAGGTTTATCAAAATATATATATATCTTTGTTAAATATAGGTGTGCAACAATTATTGGCACCCCTATGAATTCATATGAGAAAAATATATTTGAAGTATATTCCCATTTATATTTTACTTTTTTTTAGTACACCGGGTGACTAGGAACAGGAAATTGTAGACCTCAGGAAATATGAGATAACACATAGGCCAAATTCCCTTAGTCATTCATAACAATGGGTAAGACCAAGGAATATAGCTGTGATGTGCGGCAAAAGGTTGTTGAGCTTCACAAAATGGGAAGTGGCTATAAGAAAATAGCACAAGCATTGAAAATGCCCATTTCCACCATCAGGGCAATAATTAAGAAGTTCCAGTCAACTGGAAATGTTATGAATCAACCTGGAATTCGAAGAGTATGGTTCGAGTGGACAAAAAATCTCCAAGGATCACAGCTGGAGAATTGCAGTTAGTTTCGTCTTGGGGTCAGAAAGTCTCCAAAACTACAATCCAAAGTCACCTACATTACTGGAACTTCAAATGGGATCGGGTTCTATGGTCAGATGAAAGCAAATTAGAGCTTTTTGGCAATAAACACCAGAGGTGGTTTTGGTGCACACAGAGAGGTAGGTATATGGAAAAGTACCTCATGTCCACGGTTAAATATGGTGGTGGCTCTTTAATGTTTTAGGTCTGTTTTTCTGCCAGAGGACATGGACATCTTGTTAGGACACATGGCATCATGGACTCTATCAAATATCAACAGATATTAAACGAAAGCCTGTCTGCCTCTGCCAGAAACCTTAAAATGGGCCATGGTTGGATCTTCCAGCAGGACAATGATCCAAAACATACATCAAAATCAACACAAAAATGGTTTACTGACCACAAAATCAAGGTCCTGCCATGGCCATCCCAGTCCCCTGACTCGAAACCCATAGAAAACCTGTGGGGTGAACTGAAGAGGAGAGTCCACCAGCGTGGACCTCGAAATTTGAAGGATCTGGAGAGATTCTGTATGGAGGAATGGACTCCGATCCCTTGCCCTGTATTCTCCAACCTCATCAGGCATTATAGGAGAAGACTCAGAGCTGTTATCATGGCAAAGGGAGGGAGCACAAAGTATTGACTAAAAGGTTGCCAATATTAGTGGAGGGCACTGTATATACAGTATATATATACAACTTTACAGAAATCCAGCCCTAGATCCCTAATTAGCAAACCAAAGGCAACGGTGGCAAGAAACATTCCTTAAGAAGACATAAGAAAGAAATCATGAGAGGAAGCCGACTCTAAAGCCAGCCCATCCTCTTCTGAGTGACACTGGATAGTAATCATTAGAGTCAGGTTAGAATGCTTCTGTACCAACCAGTTATACATCCTGTGTGACAAATACACCATGAATTTCCTATGTTGTTGAGTGATTACAAATTATTTATTCATTGCTATTGTCCTGGCAGGGTTCTCTTGTGGATTTCCAGTTGAATCGACCTTCCTTACGTAACCTCTCCTTTTCAGCTGCTGCCAGAAAACGCAGGTAACAAACACGAACACAAACGTTAGGAAGTCCACTACAATAGAGGCCTTATGTTGGAAACTTGTGCTCATTGCAGTACACGCACAAGTGCGTAATTGGGAACACACTCTCACACAGAGCGTGTTTGTGCACAAGTGGGAGGAGGCTCAGGGATCAACCAGGCTTTTTACCAGCTCCAGGGAGTTGATGGATTTCCTCCTTAAATTCGCCTGCCATTGATTGTGATCCAAGGACAAAAGTCTTTGTGTCAAATGGACAGAATAAGGTAGCGCTTATTTTATTTTATTTTTTTTTTTGCATCATGGGGTCAGTTCCCTCTTATTGCTTTCCTAAAAATGTGTTTAACCAGAAATTAATTTGGAAATATGCCAAAAGAAAAAAAAAATCAAGCATTATCAGTGTAATTAAACTGATGCGTGTCATGATCGTGAATTTTGGGTGGATACCAAGAAGCAGTAGAAGCAGTGATGGTATTCAGAATTAAAGACACAATTATGACAGTTCCACTGAACATGATTAACATTACATGCTAATAAAGGAGAGAATTCATGTCCTCCTCCTGCAGTAAACCTCCAGATCTTTCAGGTGTAATTTTGGCAATTTTGCCAATTTTGGTAAAAACTGGCAAGAAGCTTTTCAACTGAAATGGGGGGAAGAAAAAGCACGATTCTGATTGGTTAATCCTGCTTTTCGCCATAGAAGCCAGCAGCCAATAAAATAAAATGTTATTAAACAAATTAGGGCATGTATTCCTTTGACGTACGAGGTGGTTAAATACAGAGAAATCGTAATGATGGCTTTGTTTCCTTCTTATGAACATAATTATAGCTCAATTACTGTGCAACTCAGTCTTATTTGACACACATATAGCTGCGCTGTAAGTATGTTAGCTACTTAGCTACTTAGTCACAGTCATGTGAGGAACCACACAGACACAAACACAAACACACTCATACATACATGTTACCATGCCAGTTACTATAAATAAGTATTATAAGCAGCCACACCTACACCACATTCCTAATAACACCACCCCTCCTTCCTTGGTACTAGCAGTGCTAATTATTCTGTATTAACTCTCTGCCCATCATTCATCCGTGCCTTTCATGTTCACTCGTTACGTATTCGGGCCTTTTAAGAACCGTAATCATTCCGAACGTGCTTAAAAGCTTGTATTCGTAATCGCTGACGTCAACCACCAATTTACCCCCCCCCCCCCATCACTAGTTGTAAACAATAGTGCAACAAACACAAGCCCCGGCAGTCTTGCTTGACATCTGACGGCCATCCAAACAGCGTCATGATCAAATTGGCACTGGCTGTGGGAGGACATAAAGCCTGTGAAAGAAAGAGAGAAAAGAGTCGAGTAGGAGGGGGATTACACGACCTCCCAGGTCAGACGAGACACTGGGGTGAAAGCCTTACTACCAAAAACCCTTGAATACTCCCAAAGCTCCATGGCAATGTGTTATTTTGTTGAGCTCACAGAGGCCAAGGTTCAGCTCTGGCCTAGAGATAGAGAAGAATAGAGCAGGAATTTCGGGGTCACTCTTTTTTTTTTTTCCGCACATTCCAACATGTTTTATCCTCAGAGATTCAATGAACAGTAGCTATAAACAGCCTGAAGCCCTGAACCAGAAGAATGCAATCAACCTTTTCTCCTCATCACACACATTGAATTTGCTAACTATGTCAAGTTCTGTCAGTGATATAAGTAGTACTGTAGGTCAATAATGCTACATCTCTGTGATGGCTGGTCATGATATTAAATGAACAGAGAGAAAAAAATCAAACTACTTTGTATCAGAAAGTGCTTAATATTATAACCTTACAGCATGGAGGTCTCATCACAGGCATAAAACTGTTATACACACGCACTCATTAAGACAGATAGGCATCCATTTGTGCATCCTATATATATATATATATATATATATATATATATATATATATATATATATATATATATATATATATATATATATATAAATATAAATTCCATAATCATGTCGTGTCTCTTCTGAATCACAAGTCCTGCTACAATTAGTCTTAGCCTTGAGACATGTCACCCACACCTCACTGAAATATTTTGTACACTTTTCTGGCCACAAGCTTCAGGATCATAAATGTTTTCTCGCAATTTGCTTTATTTTGACAATTGGTACTTATTCTGTTTACTTCTAGTTTATCATTTAAAGGCATTTTAAAATGGGGGAAACTAGAAACCTTTAGAAAGTAATCAACCTTGTTCATATTTATTTCACCCAGTATTGTATTTTTTCTGTGACCTCTCGATCACTTTCAGTGATGACATGTGGGTGTGTCAGTGAAGAGGACTGAAATAAACTGGACACCAAATCTAGGGGGCATTTCACTCTGTGTAATCATCTTGACACCATTGTCACTAGGCTACAGTCTGGGCTAGAAAGAAATCAGCCCCAGCCTCACTTTACCTGATTTAGTTTGTCTTGGCCGTCGTTCTTACATCTAAAAAAGTTCAAAATATGTCTAAGACAACGTGGATGCCACAAATATAACCTTTTTTTTTTTCAGAGGAGGAGATGGAGGGCTTAGCCCTGTTAGTCTGTTTATACCAGCCAGCCCTGCTACAACTAGCACAAGCTTCAGGATCATGAAAGTTCAAAAACATTTGCTATATTCACTTCCATACACCGTTTTCCAAAACTTTTGTAGAAGTAGCCACTGAATTTTATTTTTAAAATATAATGGTTGTATATGGTTGGTCGTTTGCAGTAGACAGGTATTGGCAACATTTAGTAACAATAGTTATGTCTAGCTTGAAGTCTGGTTAGCAACACCTACTACACCGAACTCTAAACCTAGTACTTAAACATAAATATTTTCACTCAAATTGACTCAAAGTTTTTGAGGCAAATGTCTTCACACTCTCCAAATTCGCTTGGACTACTATTCTAATCTTCACAAAGAGCTAAAACACCCAGACTAGTGATGGTTATAAAAAAAATAATTAATTAATTAATTAATTTAAAGTGTTGTTTTGGGTGTTTTCTTTTCCTAGAAATACTCTCTCCGAAATCTTTATTTATACAATAAACGTAATGACGTAACAGCTTTAATAAACAAATTATTTCAGGAAATCCGAAATAACAGCAGTGATGCAAGCTGAACTCCTGTAGGAGGTGTGAAGTGAGGACACGCAAGACAGAACTGAGATCACACATTTATTTTTTTCAGAGTAGAAAAGACATGGATGAATACAATATATGCCAAAAAAAAAAAAAAAGACACTTAAAAAAATTTCCTTAATCACAGAATAAAAAAACAAAACAAAAATACAACAGAAAACCCTTCATTTTGTACATATTTTAAAAAAACAAAAAAAAAAAACAAAAATAAAAACAAATGAAAATAAATAAATAAATTATTTTTAAAAAGTTATGTACATTACGACTGATCACTGACTAAACATGATTGCCAGGTTTTTACCAGCACAGAGTAACGGAGTGCTGAAAATAAGCAGACACTTAACACACCATGGTTGCTTTGGTTTTGCACACTGGGAGCTTTGGTCCCGATTTCTTCATTTTTTTTTTAGTTATAAAGTTTTGGTCTTTGAATGTTTGCGTGTATAAATGACTAAAGGATACGCCCCTGGTTCTTCATGATGTCTGTTTGAAAATAAGTCATTCAAAATGCTGAGTTTGCGACCCTATAAATACCATCAGGAACTGGCCAGGTGAACAAAAGGCAACTTCAGTTTCGTTTCAAAAACACAGTTTTTCAGCATTTCACATTCAACAAAGTGGATCTAGTGAAAAAAGTCTCAGCTTTTGGTAAAGTTATGGCTATTCATCAAGTAGTTATACTGTAAGCACTCCAAACATTTTAAGCGTTTTCTAATAACTGAAGATGGATAATGTTTCCAATAGAAATGGCGCATCCCATTAAGTTGTTTTTATATAGACTCATTTTTGCTTGTTCATCTCCTACAAGAGTTTGTGTCGAGTTTCATGATTCGAAGGCACGTTCCTGGTGTTTAGACTGCAGTCTTTGGCTGTGTGCGAGTCTTCCCCCACCCCCTGAGTTCATCACAGTTTGCTCTCCTCCTCCTCTAGAGCTCGGTTTAGACCCGGGATGTATTTGAGCAGCCTGCGTCTGATGCTTGTGCGTTTGGGTTTCCTCTGCAGCGAGCTGAACGCGCCACACTGCTGCTTTTCTCCACCAGGCGCCGAGGACGATGATGATGCCGACGATGAAGAGCCCCTCAGGTAGCTGCGTGTGCTAGCGCTGCGGCTCAGCGACATCTTGGCCGAGGCAAAGAACTCGCTGGTGGGCCGGAGCAGACGGTTATGTGTGCGCTGTGGCCTGTCCTCGAGGGTAACGGAGCCGTCACTGGCGTCCTCGCCGTCTCCTTTGCTGTTGTTGGGCTGGTAGAAGCAGGTCTGGTAGAGCGGGTCGTCCTCGCTCAGGTGGCTCGCGCTGCTGTTGGTGCTGCCTGTGCAGCGGAGGGAGCGGGAGGTCAGGGGGCTCGGAGCACCCAGACTGCCGTATACACCGGCCGACTCTAGAGACTCGTACACGGCCACGTCGCTCATCACGATGCCTGTGAGAAGAGAGAGAAAATATGATAGACAAAAAACTCAAGGCCAGGTCTAACCCAACAAACTCTTATACATTACTATTAAACCGGTTTAAACAGGTTAAAGAGAATTTTAATTATTGCATATTACTGTATCTATTGGGCTTCCTAATGTAAAAGTTCAAACATAAGACAAATCAACAAGAAGAAAGTGTTCAGAGGATATGAAGGATGTGGGCAAACAAATGACCTCACAATTAAAAAGGGAGATAACTTGAGAACCGAAATCCTTTTACTACTATTAATACACCTTTGATGGAAAATTGGGTTTGGGCCAAAATTGAGTTACATAACATACTACAAATAAATATATTTTCACCAATATGACTTGGTGCAAGGCTCATTCTGCATAAATGTGTCTAAAACCTAACTGGCCATGTGAGATTTCATGCTCGGATATGTGCTGTAGCGAAACCGACATGAGCCTAATCTATTAATTTTGTAATCAGATATCAGCTGTCAGACTGCACGCGATGCTCCTTTGCCACAGTCAGAACGAAATCTAGATTTGAGACGCATTTGGGGACGGTTAATCTGATTTTTCAAATGTTAGAACTTTCGTTCACTTGTGGTTGAGACACATGCAAAAGAGAAATATTTCGGGTTCGGTCTCAAAGCCTCATTATACAATCTAAACACTGATGAATACTATTTGTAATCAGTGACGATTTGTTATGAAAGGAAATAAAAAAAATTGGAATAATCTCTTGAAATAATAGGATTTAGTAAAGATTTCGCACTTAACATGTGCAAATAAAACTAATTCCCTTCTTACGCAAAATAAAGCTGATAAACACCTACACGGTGCAAAAAGGACCCAAAATCCAAAAGGATTATTGAGAACTATGGGTTTTCCTAGGCCACCAGATATTTTTCTTACTTGTGATAATGAAGGATCACCCTAACACATTAAACATCTTGTCCTATTGCATTTTTTGTGCATTTTGCACTCGACCAAAGACCAAACTGTTATCATCTGAAAAATCGGTTTCCTTCGCTCTTAATTTCACCTCCTCAAGCTTAGAACTGTTTTGGTTAGCTTTTTCACCGTTGGCCAAGCCTGAGGTTTTATTAGGCCACAGTTTTATCATTTCCGTTCAAATTGTCTTATGTGGCCAAACTCCAAGATTGCATTTAAAACTAAACGGAGAAACAAGAAGGAGATGAAGTGCACGCACACAGCCAACTGCTCTTAAAACCGTACCATTTTAGCAGAAACAGATGGACTGTGAGCATAGGACATTATGGCTATATACACACAGAGGTGAGAACACACACACACACACACACACACACAGACACATGGCTGCATGTGGCTGACTTGCAGCACTCTTTTCTCACCACTGTGCGATATAAATATATACACGAGCCTCTGTACAGACGCTATCGCAAGGCGCTGTTTCATAATGACTCGTACAAGCTAAACTTAAAGGCTGATGAAGTCTCACCGTGAACAAGTCTTTGCTCCTGCACCATCAGTGATCTGTACTCATCCCACTTCTCATGCAGTGTTTGCTGAGGAGACAGAATGACAGAGCAGTTCATGTCAAAGCTGACGTGTCTACAGAATTACACTTTTGCATGACACCGAGAGCACATGATTTCAACCACGAGGCTTTTCTAATGAGAAAAAAAAAAACCAAAAAAAAACAGAAGTGGTGAGTTTTAGCTGAATGCAATGTGCAATGCCTCCCATGTCTTCGCTTGTGTTCCTGTTACTTGTTTGAATGTCAGAACCTCACATATTTATCATCAAAACATTTAAAACAGAACGTGTTCTAATAAATAACGGATGTCTAGCTCACCCTAAATCCTACAGACACATGCCCAAATCTCGAAACCTTTACTTGCTTCTATTAATGTTATTTTTAAAATATTGTAAAATAACAGGGATTTACGTACAACTTAGCGTCATTACAAGTTTTTATTAATTAAAAGAACTTTTTTAAAATCCATTTATAGCTACATTTAATGTAACATCTGCAAAACAACTAGGTTCCTGTTATCACTTGCATTATAACGGCTATAAACAAATGCAAAAAAAACCCAAGAAAACAACAACCCTTTAACACTGACACTGGAGACTCCTTCCAAAAATGGTACGTAAATGCTACATAAATCTCCTCACAGAAAGCTCTACCATCTCAACGATTATGCATTTTTAAACCGGTTTAGTATGTCGAGTGTCCACCGTCCGACTCCCTGTGAACGAGCTGTTACAATAGAAACTATGACCTATTACGGGTGGATTAATAGAAACCTGCTATTACACAGCTGCTGTTGGTACCAATAACTTTAACAGTCTAAAGTGAAAGATGCTGCATTTTTATGATGTGGTTTTTGCAAACTGTGATCACTATCATGATGGCATTAAACCCACTTCTGCTTCAGTTGCTTCACCAGAGCAGCTTGTGCCGAGAGGAATGTGTGTCTGAGCGGCACTTCTGTTCGAAATGTGCTCGTTCAGCTGTGGGCTGGTATGTCGGTGGGAGGGGGGGGGTGGATTAGGAGGGCACAGGCACATGGCAACAGGTGGGGTGTGAGGTGGACGGGTGGGGCTGGGGACGTGTGCGAGTGTGTGTGCGTGCGCGCGCGCTTCGTGTGCATTGCAACAGACATGCCGGGAAAGCCACAAGGCAGGCTTCTTCATGTTCCTCAAGTATTATGCGCAAGACTTGGGGTTTACGCAGAAAGCTTGTGTGTTTGTTCTTACCTTTAAATACTGTAGGCGGGCTTCAAGTTCTGCTTTCCTTATAGTGTTACTGTAGACGGTCTCCAACCTGGAAATGAAAACATAACAGACAAACTACACGTCAGATTGCAAATTGCTTCCTATGTTTCAATACATGCATAAAAAAATTAATAATAAATTCCTTTTTTTTTATTTGAACAGCCGTGTTTAAACCTCGGGTTTAACACGAAACCCTGCAATACACACACCCGGCGTCTGAGTCTGAGCTTAGCGATTTACAAGCATTTACTCCTACACATGTATCCGATTTCGAGACACGGATACGAGTTTGGGGGACTTTTTTTTTTTTTTACTGGGTTGATTTGCTTTGCTGATTAAGGCACAAAGTGGTGCTGTAAACAAGAAAGAAGTGGCGTTAACAGCCACGCACAAAGGAAGTTTCTCGTTCATGTGGTTCGCGCAACACCCCCTCCTCTTTCAGTTGATAAACAAGGGTTCGTTTATTTTTACAGCTCTTTTTTTTATTTTTTATCTTTCATTAGCCGGGAAGCGTGTGCGGTTTTAATCAAGTCCTAATATACCAGATCACTGGGCCTAAGCTGAGTAATTTGGAATGAGATCACAGAGGAAGCAGATTTGTGTCTTGCTTTATTTAAAAAGAGAGCGAGTGAAAGTCACCTCACGCTGTTGCCGGATGATCTGATGAGCTGGACGATGTCCTTGTGGCGGAATCCTTCAACGGAGCTTTCGTTGACGCAGGCGATGGTGTCGCCTGTGAATCGATAAGTCAGGAGAGCGGTGTTAAAAAGGTGTAGCCGGCACAAAAGAAAATCGTTTGCGCTGTTGTCGGGAGGTCACGAGTTTGAATCTTAAGAGCCAAGACAGCAAAATTGGCCATGTTGTCTGGGTGGGAGGGACGGTATTCTTACTCTCTCCTGTCGAGCTCACTGACACTAGCTAATTGTGGGAGCCAATGAGATCATGTATGTGGAACAGGGCAGATATCGCTTGTGTATCGCTGCCCCGTGATGCAGCTGGCTGGCTTCACGTGTCTTGAGAGAAGTATGTTATTATCTTACACTCTCCTTGGTTGGTTGTTGTCATATGATAGGGGAGAGCTTACATACAATATTACATGCATGTGACATGCAATACTACCACTTTTTACAACAGTTAATTAGGTTTCTGGGCAATCTAAACATCGAACATTAGGAAACAGAGTTCTTTTTTTGTCACATACGTATTACACACATGTAATGTAGTGAAATGTTTTTTCTTAGTTACTCGCCCCACATCGCAACAACGAACAGACCAACAACAACAACTAAGGATACACACACACACACACACACAATAAAATAGAATGCAGTAAAATAATAAAATACAGCAGACATAATAAAATATAATAGACTGTAGAATAAAATATAATAGACTGCGGGGAATATGATATACTTTCTATATATACACATTATAGCTAGCTAATGAATGTAATATTTGTCCACAGCAAAAAAAAAAAAGAAAAATCCTACACCCCCAAAACACAACACACGTATGCTTAGATGCTAACGCAAGATGGGTGGGATTTACAGGAAACATGGCTGACGAGCAGGAAGTGATGCTCTATTGTCCTGATTGGTTATTTTCTTGTTGGTGGGACAAATTGTTTTTTCCCCCATTCAAAAAAAAAACGAACAAAAAAAATAAAAAAAATAAAAAAACAGAGCCTGGGATGCCGACAAGACTGGAATCTCTTCTCTAAGCAGACAAGGAAAATTGCTCTAAATATTGTGTGTCTGACTTTTAAAAAAAAAAAAATAACAACACTACTGCATCCTTTAAACTACTGTAGAGGGAAACAATCTCAGCTGGTTCGTTCAGTTGCAGTGATAATTCATGGTTTGGATTATATCCAAATGCAGGTCACTTTGTGGCTTCTACTACATACAAGACTTTTTAATGAACCTGTGTGTGCCTCCGGTATCCGGCACCTGAAACAGGTTTACCTCCTTACGAATACTCTCTACAGTCAGTTTGTGTTTGTGCCAAAGTCTATAAAGGTGCAGTTTTCAGGGACTGCCTTACTTTCCACATACACAAGCTTAATTTCATCAAAAGTTTCGAAGATTGAGAGGTAATGTCAGATTTCCTTTCCAACCCGAAGCCTTTCTGCCAAACACGATGAGGTCATGAAGGTCTGAGAGGTGGGTCGAGGAGGACAATACAGCAAAGCATGCAGAGAATGTAGGAAATGAAACTGCGGGGTAAGCTGCTTCACAGCTGATCTCTGATCAGTTTGTTTTAGTCGAATAATTGTCATGGTTTACATCAGCTGATCAGTGACCTCATGAATGGTTTGTTTTATCTAAGATGATATGACAAAGGAACAGAAACTGCACATATTCAACTTTGTTCTCGAGTCAGCACTCAAAACCAGCCGACCACGTCGACAGATAAACTCTCTGTCTCAGAGGGTTCACTGACAGGAACGTTTATAGAAAATAAAAGTGAGCCGAGCTCCTGTAACATCGTTAATAAGACGACTAATCACAATTATGTGATTATTACACATAAATAATCATTATGTGATTATGTAATCACAATCTCAAGTTGGTTTGTTTTTTTTAAAAAGTCTGATGGTGATTATTTGAAGTGATTGTGATTAATGGTTAGATTTCACAATTCTATGTTTCCATATAAATATGTGGTCAGTTAAAGGTTTGTTTGGTTTTTGATTGCCTGCGGGATCTTCCTGACTCATCCTGACGCTGTACTTCTGCTTGGAGCTTCTGCACTTGTGACTCGTGCTGACGTGGATGGCTCAACATGAATATGCTAAAGATATACATATCTTAAAAAAAAAAAAAAAAACAGTTTGTGCTCATGTTTCTCCCTTGCTTCAGAGAATAAATTCACCTGGATATTGTCAAGAGCTGCTGCTGTAAAGAAATCTTGAGCTTTCTCTCTAATGAAATTAAACGTTTCTACATTAAAAGAGCAGTAAACAGTAGTAACTGAAACAAAGGCAATATTTGGTGTGACAAAAAAATAAATAAATAAATAAAAATAGTAGTCTCTGGTACAATTAGTGCAGTTTCATAAGGAAATGAGCTGGTAAGTTTTATTGAGCATCTTGCAGAACCAGACACAGTTCTTCTGGAGACTTTGACTTTCGCACTCGCTTCTTATTTTTGCAGCGAAACCCAGCAGCCTTCATTGTGTTTTTAGTCGGAAAAGTGTCTCTTACGTAATATGCTGCTTTCTTTAATGACACACAAACATTTTTCTGTAACATTTACTATTGTGCTAGAAAACTAATGTTTGGGAATCTAAAATGTTTTTTGTACTGACTTGAGAATGTAGAAGTCATAAAATAAAAAAATCTATAATAAAGTTTGTACTAAAACAAACAAACAAACAAACAAAAAAAAAAAAATAGGGTGCCTAAAACTTTTGCACAATACTGTATATATTCTGAACATTTCTACAGACTAAAAGGTGATCTTAAATTTACTGTTCAGTGTTGAGCATAAAAACAAAGCGACCATAGAAATTACTAAGTTATTTTACGTTACTATAAGAAGAGAACCTTTGTAAAAAAAACAAAACAAAAAAAAAACATCCAAAATAGGTTTGTTCATGGAAATAGTGTTCGGGGCAAATCATAATCAAGGGATTATGATGAAGTTTATGTGTCTTGAATAACCGAGCTGGCCTGAGCGACAGTAGCATCCGGCTTAACTGCGTGACAGGGGAAGTCCTGAACTTCATGTGGCATTACTACCAGACTGCTTCGGGGCTTGTTGACTGAAAAACAGGTAACACACGTTGGTGATATTTGCCTTTCCCTAAACAGCAGGCTGCCACGCATCTGCTCCAGTGTTGACACAGTTGACAGGAGGCCTCCGGGTAACAAAACAAGACGGGGTGGAGCCCAAAGTAAACCTGGTTAAGTTCCCGCACAGTGCAGCCTTTAGTGATTCTGCGCTGGTACTCTGCCAGAGGAAAGCTGGCAGTATCGGTTTAAAAGAGTGTCTGCGCCTACATAAGCCCTGAAAAATGGTTATTTGCATCGGTCTTTTATCTTTCCTGGCCCTTACTTCTTATTACTGCTATTTGACATCCAGGTGCCAAATACCAGTTTAGAACCAGACGGCCTAACCAAACACATTGGGCGACGTGTTAATGTACTGTACACACACTTACCCATTTTAAGGCCTGCGCGCTTTGCCGGACTGTCCTCATGGACTTTGCAGACAAACGTGCACATCTCCACAGAGTTCTCGTCCTGGTGGTGCAGCCCATATGTCTGTAACAAATAAACGAGAAATACAGGGAAATAAATTAGGCTGACTCGCATACCGAGGACATTTGCTATCCAGACCATTAGTAAACGTACACAGGGATCAGGCATGTAAACACAGAGGAAAGAGTTCGAAGATATGATGGGCCGGTCCACTGTGTAGTTTCACCAACAAAACTATGACTCATACTGACTTACTATAGTGCAGATATATCGACAAGTATTCTTACACCCTGTTTTTGAAATGCACGAGCAGATTTCAAGACGTGCCATTGGTTCCGAATGAAATTTTCACAAATGTTTTCCCTCAGCCAAAACAGGTTTTGGTGTCTGAAGTAAGCTTCTTTAAGTCTGCACTACAGCTATGAGGCTCGTGTATAAAAAAAAAAAAAAAAAACAACAACAACAAAAAAAAAACCAAAAGCTTATAGGCACAAATTTGAATTGTCATTTCAAAGTGCAGAATGTTGTTCAGTATGCAGATGTATGTGGTTTGTAACACTCTGCGACTTGACAGTGACATTTATAAAAATAAAGAATAGGATGTTGCAGAGCTAAAAATCAGACAGAGCAACCATTTAAGAACTGAATTACATTCTGTCTCAGCATAGTTCGCATAGTAAGCTTATTCGGAATGGATTAGTTTTACATGGTGAGGTAAGGTAATCTGATTTTTAACCGAGTATTTATTTATTTATTAATTTTTTAATAATTATACAGACTATGAATGTGTCTGGAAGATTTACGCCATATTTTATCTCCTTTAAAATGAGGAGGAGAAATAATCAGAGGTATAATATTTCCTGTCTGAATTGATATGTTGGTAACCATTCCATTATATTATGAAAGAGGGTTCACACTTTTTTCTTCAGCACTTTAGTTAGTGCTCCTTGCCACCGAAACCAAAACAAAACCGAGTACCGGCCGAGTTAAAATGCAAAATAATAACACGGAGATGACGATTAGATGACTTGTGAGAGAAGCAATGCTTCTGGGAATTTTTAATCGAGTTATTAGGCCACATACATGTTATGGTCATGTGACCTACTGTCTGGAACAGACAGACATATGTCTGGAAATCTTATCCCATCCAAATAGTACTTTATTCTGCTTTCTATTTCAAGTTCAAGTTCATTTATTCATAAAGCACATTTAAAAACAGCCACAAGACTGACCAAAGTGCTGAACATTAAAATCAACCCATAAACACATAAAACAGAAGAAATAAGACATACATTTAAAGTCAAAGAAATAACAAATAAACTAAGACCATATAAGATGTAATAAAAGTGGGATATTAAAAGGACAGATCAAACAAATAAGTTTTTAACAAAGACTTAAAAATGGATAGGGAAGATGCCACTCTAATCTCAAACGGCAGGTTGTTCCATAACCGAGGCCCAACCACAGAAAAAGCTCTATCCCCTCTATTTGAGCCTATTGAGTGTGTAATAATTTGAACAGGACATGCTGAATTGGTGCCACTACTTTGGCTTCATACTGCATACAATTAATAGCGCAAACTTGTCTTGACTGACAGCAGATGTCTTGGCTGATTGGCTACATTTGCTGTAAAGGGAGACTTGTACATGTGTTTCTTTAACAGCACCATGGGCTGAAAGTGCACTCTGCACTGAACACTCGAACACATTTCCCATAGTTTAGCTTGTCACAATATTGAGTGACAGTTTCGCAAGTAACCTCAGACTACTGGTCACACAAACATCCTCATTTTACAAGTCAACCTGAAACTTCTTCAGCCTTCCGAAAAGTCTCTTCTTGTTCTTCTTCTTCTGTTTATGGCAATGTGAAACAGAACACATGTTGCAGTAATCTGACACACTCTGACCAAAAGCCTGCAGATTGTTGCTCAACTGGTGGCAGCAACTTTTTGTAAGGAACAAACTCTTCAGGATATTATTAAAAACAGCAGATCCTGAGGTCAGAGCTGAAGCCCTGCTGAGCTGTGTTCAGACCAATAAAGTGAACCAAGAAGGTCCAGAACGTTCAGGAAGGCCAGAATGTTCACCACGTCCCCATGAGCCACTGAGAGTTATAAAGTGTTTTGGATCCAACTCATTCACACTCCAAACGTTATACAGGGAGGAACTGAGATGCTGCCGGACATGTGGAGATAAAGCTATCGATACAGGAAGAGGAGCTCTAGCAGATTACTGGTAGCGCTTCCACATGCAAAACAGTGAAGCTGCTTCCTACTGCAGTGCTACTGAACAGCTCTGTCATGATGGCACAGAATGTCTCACAGAGGACACTGCAGTCTTGTAACCATCGAGACGGTTGTTAGGCTCATTTGCTTACTGTCCTGCATGGCATCAGCAATTCTTTGGTTGAATAAAAGCATATTCAAATGAACACCACATCTTTTAACGATTATTCACTTTGGAAATTCTGAGTATTGTTTTGTTGAACACCTATGATTACTACGTTATGTCCGTCATAATTGTACTACTATGGTCAGTAAGTCATTCCAAGCACAACTGAAATGCGGTATACTGAAATTAGTTGTAGAAATGTTTGGGAAAACTTTAAAACTATTATTAGATGTAGGATGGATGCAGTATTTCTTTGCTATATTACATAATACTACATATGCAAATTAAGTTAACTTTTCTTATTCATGTTCCAAAAAAAAAACAAACCAGGAAACAAATAATGCTGTAGTTAAGACAGTCTTAGTCAAGACCAAGCCCGAGACCTAAACCAACCAAGACAAGACGACAAGCCAAAGATCCACACCAACAGACACCATGGCAAGCCCAAGGCCCACACCAAGACACCACGCCAAGCCCAAGGCCCAAACCAACAGACACCAAGACAAGTCCAAGATCCACACCAAAAGAGACCGAGACCAAGATAAAACGGGCTTGAGACCAAGGGCTCGAGCAGAGACCAGTATGAGGGTACAGTGGTCTTGGGACTGACCTATAACCCTAATAAATAAACAAACAAAGACAGAATAGTTGTTATTTGGAAAGCCTTGAGCAGGATATGCTGAGGTCAACTAAAGCATGGTTCCTTCTTCCATGTAAAATATCATCCCAATATCAAGAACATAAGTTAACATAGGTACCTGGAGTAAAACCATGTCATGGCCCCGAGGTTCCATAGTAACTGTGGTGATCTCCCTAATTAACGTAATAAACATAGTTTCTATGATGCACCACATAAAACCACCATGGTATTACAGTTTGATCAACATGGTTACAAAATTACCCTAGGGAAAAACAAACAAAAAAAAAAAAACATACTATACAATATAAAATGTTCACAAGGGACGTTTCAGAAATACCCAGATAGTACAGTACCCAGTTAAGTAGGAAATGGAACCTATAAACTCTGTCAGAAAAAAACCCATCTACTATCTGACTGGTTTGTGAGTAAAAGTCGCAAGTATCGCTTCCTACACATAAACCCCAGCAATGCACTTGAGGTTAACACGTGTGCCAGCTGAGTGTGTCTTGAAAGTAAACTGTCATAGACAGAGGTAAAGCTGACTAATATCTGCTTTATTTCATCGCTTCAATTGCTCTGAAAAAAGGTAAAAATGTCACCAAAACAAGAAAGGGGAAATTCATTTTCTCCCACAAACATCACAGATTCGATGTAGTGAAATTCTTATCTTTTTATCAAGTGTGTTTCGGCTGATGCAAGATCACAAAAGCCTGAATCATATTGACTAAAGATGCTCAGAAATGTGGAGATTATTATGAATTACAGCATGAAATTTGATGTCGATTTTAAAGAATTTCCAAATGTTCCAAATTGAGTCTCTACTTTCCTCTTTCACCATGGAGGGTTCTCAGAGCCACGGATGCTTCACAAGACGTGAAAATACCACTGTGTTTTTTGCTAACAGACTGTGAAACCTCGACATCACACAGTGTCCCAATGTCACATCCTGAACCAGGCCAAGCAGGAAAGGAGGGGTCCAATGTCCTACAATAGCCCGAGCCATCCTCCACTAAATATAAACCAAATATCTGGCATACACTCAGCGAGACAGTGGTGTCATGACCATGACCGATAGACGCAGGTCTTCATAAAAGCTCAGAGGACAAGCCCTCACAGAGGGAGTATTGTAAAGGGAGAGGAGGAGACAGTAAGGGAAGATATGCTGCCAAGGACTAGAGGTGAAAAGTGTGTGCCAGGAAGAAGAAACGAGGGAACCAAGGCTAAAAACCTTGAACAAGGAAGGATCTTCAAGAAGCACAGCCCACTTCTCAGACTGTGTGTTCTTTCTTCAGAAAAGAATATTATGGTAAATCTTTAACTGTAATACCTTCAGGACATTTAACTAATAAAAAAAGAATAGAAATGACTGTAGCTAAAAACACAAACAATGCATTTCACTAAAGCCGGCTAGCTAGTTAATTTAGCTAATTAACTAGCTCAGATAACAGAGCTAGTTAGTTGAGCTAACGTTAAGTCAACCGTCATATTTTGTTATTAAAACCATTAGTCTATCCAAGTCTTTGAAGCTAGTAATCATTAGGCTAACTGTGTCATTAAGCTAGCTAACCACTATCCAACTTAGGCTAACTATACTATTACGCCAACCTAGGTCATAAAACCATTATCCAACTTTGCAAGCTAGCTAACAGTAGGCTAACTATTACTCTCTGTGGCTAAAACCAGTCTAAACTGATTTAAATTAGTCCCTGTTTTGTTTTAATGTAATTTTCAATCCAATTTTCGCTAAACTAACTGCCACTATACCTTTCTGGAGAAATGAATAAATCTAGTTAAACACTCCCCAAAGAAAACCCTCTTACCTGAAGCTCAAAGCCGAACGTTTCGTCCTCTTTCTTCTCCAGGAGGACCGTCTTCCTGTAAAAACAAGTTTTGGATTAGTTTGGAAACGTTAAACTGGTCTTTGCTGTCAAACATGAGACCAGATAACTTTTTTTTTTTTTTGGCCTTTGGTATTAAGTACATGTCCTGCTATGTAATCATTGTCATGAGATCAAACGATGATGAGGAGGATTTCAAAAATCTCTAGACTCGTTTCAAAGCCGACCTTACAACAGATGCAGGCTTCACAAAATATAAAAATCATTGGCATAGCATTGGTTCTTAGTTATACGCAACTCTCTCGGAGATACCGCTTCAGTACTCTGAACATCAAATGACGTCAAAAGGTTTGTGCATGAAAGACACTTTTTTTCTTTCAACAACAACAAAAAAAAAAAAGCTCAATGAAATACGCACAAACAGGGCTGAGAGTTTTGATTAGGTCTAAACAATCATGGGTGTGCCATTAGGAAAGGTTAGCTCTCCTCATCAAGCCACGTTTCCTCTTTCTCATAGCTTCAAATGACGTCAATGTCCACTGAGAGCATGGGGAACTGGGTAATATTCAAGCAAATTTCCAATTCGTATTTCAGTTCGACTGAAGTTGGAAGGCCAGGACAATCATGTCACGTATCTTTGTGATTTATCCTCCTCTAAAGGAGATACAACTTTGGACGGTATACATTGATGACAGAGGATCTGAATTACTACTTTATACCATAGAGCTACTGGATTGTTCGGAAGGTGCCGATCAATTCAAATCACATGTATATATTAATGTGTTCATTCTAATATATGTTATTGTTTCCATAGTAACAACTCATTCACAGGGACATGTACAGTGGACATTCCGCATAATTAACAGATTAAACACAGTGTGTTATTTACCAAAGATGTTTAATCACTAGCGTGGTGAAGTTTTCTGTATGGAGACACTTATTTAGTTATAATGGGAGGAGTCTCCAGTGTTTTGTAAAGTGCTTTGTAAAGCCCAGTTAGTTGTACACCATGGGCTTTGAGCTTTCCAGTTTTTTCTCTGCCATGACAAGCTGTGTTTTTACTTATTAACTTCAAGAGAGGGGGGGAAAAAAAGTGAGGCTGGTGAGGGAATGACTGTTTATAGCAATTTTACCATGATTAAAAACAGGAACTAAATTGTCTCATGGAAGTTCCACAACATTAAATGTAACTATAAACAGATAAAAAGTGGGTAGTTAACTAGAGAATTAAAAGCTATAACTGTTGGAAGATTTCTTTGGTATATGAGGAATAAAACACGTCAGGAAATGATGTCATAGGGAAATAAACCACTTCTTAACAATGGGGTAGTAACAGTAACATCATTTTTTTTCAGGGCGCATCACTCCAACCCATCGATCAATATTTTGCCATAATTGCACAACTTATTGCATGTTATTCCTCACTTTATAGTTTTAACTTTGAAATGGCCAGATGAATCCCATGACGGCTGTATGATGAAATATTGTGTGAATCTGACACTATAGTTTGGGGAAATGACTCTGACACTTCCAGACACTCCAACAATGCTTATACTTAAATTAAAACCAAAAAAGGAGAAAAGCAGATGATGTAGAAGTACCTTTCTGGCTCTGGTGGCAGCGTGAGGGGCTTCCACTTCTGTAGTCCTGCATTCTGAGAAAGAAAGACAGAAACACAGAGGGGGGTTATAGTGAGAAAATCTAACCAAAACCGGTCTTTGGTGTCAAAGGTGCCACTGGTGACAATTTTAAGAAAAAAAATACCCCAACAAACAATACCAAACCTATTGGGATCAATACGTAACTCTTACAAGGAGAACAAAACATTTGAAAATCCCTGAAAATCCAGTGCACACGTGCGTCTTGGTAGGTACACAGATCAGATGCTCAGATCAGACAACAGATAAAACCTGAAATGCGTGTCTGTCTGCTCTCGCCGTTTCATCAACTTCCTCAACTTCACACTAGTTTTGTTAAGCTAGAGATAAGTGCTATTTGGTGTATGCAGAAGTGCCGGACTGTAGCGATCCATCAGTCTGACATTGCGTGTGTGTAGGCAACGAGCTGCTTGCATCTCAGCACAATAACAGCATTGAGGTAAGAGCCAAATCCACACGAGTCCCACCCAGGCCTCCGCTGTATGAAGGAGCTGGTAGTGTACACCCCTGTGTTCTGTCTGTTTGCACTGAAGTCAATTCACCCCTGTTTCACCTTCAATGGCCTAGAGTACCGTTGCAGTGAAAGTGTACTTTGTACCCCAAGCCCTTCTGGTCTAGTAAAACTGTGCCTTTCTTTATTTTCCTACACTTGCAAAATGGCCTTCAATGACTTCATTTATTTCCAAGTGGCCCAGAGGCTCCCTTGGGGGTGGCTGTAAGGGGGGGAGCAAATCTGTTGGACACACAATACCCTGTTGTGGCCTGGGGGCTGGTTTGGGTGTAGGAGGTGGATTACAGTGGACTCTTCATAACTGGCAACTGGTGGCTCTGTTCCTTCACATCAAGTCTTATAACACACATATACATTGACTATTGAGGTTTGACACTCCCCCCAAGAGCCTCTTAAGTCTTAAAAATGACACCTGTTGTGTAATTTTAATAGTTAACACACTTTAAAACTCCTTAAATAACTGCACATTATACACTGCAAGGAGAAAACATACACAGCAGATAAACAAAACTATTCGTGAGTTAGCTTGCAGTCAAAAATGCAGTTAAAATGAGTGTTGTTTGTGATATGAATTTATTTAATGTTGCTGGAATGCTAGCTAGTTAAACTGATATTGCTATTACTTAGCAAGTAGGTTATCAGCTAAGCTGCCTTTGTGTCTGTTTCTCCCAGGGCACTTGCACCACCAATAATAAAGTATAACAGGTTCTTTGTTTCTTTCATACTTAATAGGAGATAGTAAGTTTGAATCACTTGCCTAGAACCTAGCTAGCTTGTGCAGTGTTGCCCGAACACATGACATTAATTATTTGCCAACATTAGCCACTTAACTGATGGTAGGAAAAAAAAAAGTATACAACAGGTTTTCGGGCATGTTTACTGAGTACTAGCTGGTTAGAGTGGATTAGCTAGAACCTAACAAACTGCAGGTCACTAAATGTCATTGTATAATTGTATAATTCACTTTCTGGTTATAAACACTGTAAAAAATATATATATATATAAATGTGTTGATGGTGGCTATACAAATTGGTTTACACAATCCAATTCAACTCTTAAACACCACCAGATACAATAAAACTCCAGTCTCATTTAAGAAGACATCCTTCACTGATTCACATCAAACCATCTTTTGTAATCTGGGAGTCTCAGGCATCACCCCTGGTCACGCTTGCCCAAGATCGCTCGGCATAATTAGGTGGCCGGATTTAAATCTCTTTAAGGAAGTCATGGTCAATTATCTGGAAAATAATGAAACATGCTGGTGAGTTCAGGCTTAAGATCAGGATCCGGTCACTTGGGCAGCCATATTGACCTGTGGTCACTGTAATGACGAACCAAACAGTACTGAATGACGCAAAAACTCAATTTCAAACAATACAGGACACGGCCACTGTCACTGAACAGCCTCGTAAGAAGCCTGAGCAGCCACACAGTGGGGGTCCATTGTACTACAGGCTACTTACTGCTTACAGTGCGTCAAATGAGCGTGGGGGTCAAAGCTCTGGTCAGGACTTGTGTGTGTGTGTGTGTGTGTGTGTGTGTGTGTGTGGTCTAAACAGGAGAATGTAAGGATACTAACTGTGGCTGAGCATGAACACTCTTCCATATGTGTGGAGGCCAAATGAGCAACCCGATTGCTTTTCAGGCTTGGAAATGACACCAGTTTCTCTCATTTAATACAACAGAGACTCGTTCAAGAGATGTACAGCCCTCATGAGTAAAAGCTTTGATGGTGTCACGTTGTGAAACTTGAGGCCTGTCATGCTTGGAGAAATTCTGACATAGTGCAAACTTGGGAGATTTAAAAGCTATCCTACGAAGCTATATCCTTCAAAGGAGTAAAATGCTTTAAATCTAAACCAGTTCATATTTATACTCTGAGGGTTCCTTGTAATGTAGATGAGTCATTTTCTCCTTAAAATTTCCTTACACCTTGACCTTCTCTTCGCCCTTTGCTACCTCTAGACCTTTAAGATCATCTAACCACTTGATTTTGATCACTACAGCCTCTCAGCTGAGGTTTTTTTTTTCTTCCTCCAGGCGTTTGAGTCTTTCTGATCTATAACATCAGTAGCAGGACACACCACACTACCTTCCTTGACACTAGGGTGGTACCCTCAAGTGTACACCTTTTGCACCTTTACTATGCAGCTTTGACCCAGAGAGATGAAAATAGTCAATATTACCTTTAATGTTAGACTGAAAATCGAAATATTCACCTTAAACTGTTTTAAAAAGGTACAGCATATCCAGATTTCCAGATGAAAAATACATATTAAGGTACAAAAGAGACTGTTCAGTACTGTTTTTCAGTCATGTTATCTGTTTGGTCCTGGAGTATCTCTTGTAGTGGCTCTCTCTCTCTCTCTTTTTTTTTTTTTTTTGTATTTTGTTTGAATCAACATTTTATTGTGCAGCACCTGGATCATCACCTTTCTTTAAACGTGCTATAAAAATAAAATGCACTCGACTTCTGTACTTCACTGCTGCCAAAGCAATAACTAGCAATGGCACTAGTGATAACAGGTTTATAGTTTAACCAAATGCAAATCTATACACATCATATTGCTTTGGGGGGGGAGGGAAGGGGGGGGGGGGGGTTTCCGGCTGCAGGTGAGAAATAGTTTAAGAAAAAAAAGTGCTGTTCTTAAATGCAACTATAAATCAGACGGAGAAAAATAAACACATAAAAAATTAAAAACAAGTGTCTTCTGATTTGATTATTGTCAATTAAGTCTGGCGTTTCTTATTTAATTAAGCAGGGACAGTTGCACGCGCCCTAATTAATATGGAGGCAATAGACTACTCGGGGTTTTATTTGTTTATTTATTTGCATTCTCAACTTTATAAAAAAATAAAAAATAAAAAATAAAAAAAAGCAACGAATTTGAAACGAATGATAACCTAACCAAACTTTTAGCACTAAAAAAAAAACAAAAACAAACGTTGTTTCTTAATTAATAAACATAGATGATTAGAAAATATTATGTAATCAAGTGTTTCCCAACAAGGGGTTCGTGCTGGTGGCATCGGAAGTGGCTCAAAAACATTATTTTATTGCAATTATACAAACTGATTAGGCAACATGCTTTATTTAACAAGTGCAATTTATACAAACGTTTCACTTGAGGTTACCCTGATTAACGCCTCGAGTTAGGCTGAGGGGTTCAGCTTACTTCCCCCCCCCCAAAAAAAAAGTCATAATAAAGAGTTATAGTATATAAAAGATCCTGTTGTTACCTTCTTAAAGTTTTTCGGCAGTGTCCCTCCGGAGTACGCCAGGGTTTTATAATTGTAAACGTCCGATGAGCCAGAAGGTACATCCATGCTTCTCCAACTATCCGATTTGGAGGATGAAAAGTAAATATCCCCGCTGCCCGTCCCGCTGTCCTTAACACGTCGGAAAGTCATATTCTTCATGATCCGACGTGTCCAAATAACACCCTTCTGAGTTTATTGAGTATTTAAGACTGCTGTACGCACGCGCTCCTCGGAAACTACAAACACACAACACTCACTAGACTAGAGCTTGAGCACTGGAGGGAGATGGGGTGGGGATATGCAAATGACCCGCGTGCGGAGGGCGGGGTCTGAGCACCCGCGAGAGATCTGATTGGACGGTGAGCGCAACAGTAATGTTTTTGTTTTCTTTCATTTGTGTGAAATGTACCGCGACTTGACGCACGACCAGGGACGACTTGAAGATTACAATTCAAATTCGAAGAGACAAAAGATAAGTTTGAGAACGACAAGGAAGAAAGATTTTATTGGATAGGATATTATATAGGCCTATTGGATATGCTATTAAAATGTATATATTCTAGTATATTAGTAGTAGGCTAAATTAATACTTAGATACATAGTTGTGGCCTAAAATTAATGTTTGTAAAATACTACAAGATCATTGTCTAAATCTAACGTTACTCAATATATATACAACAGGTTTTATGAGTATGTGTGGAAAATTTAAATTGTAATTATTAAAAAATCATGTAGACACGCCTATAAAAATGCTGAATTCTTTCATCTAAATGTGGTCATAATAATAATAATGACATTTCATAATAATAATAATAATAAGAAGAAGTAGTATAGTAGAAGTAGTATATTAGTAATAAATATTAAAAACAAAAATGAAATATTTTCTTTTAAAGTTCATATACTTGAAGTCCTTATATGTTGCCTATAATTGTGAATTGTTTTAATCTTTGTATAACTTTTTAATAATAATAATAATAATAATAATAATAATTAATCTTTGTATATATTTTTTTTATTTTGCACTCAAAAAAAAAAGTATAACTGAAGTATTAAGTCGGTTATTTGTAAGTATATATTGTATGTTACATGCTCTAGCATCTATTTTATAGTAGTAGATACTTGATACAAACCAATAAGCTTTCCTCTACAAAACATAAATGAATAAATACATGAATCCGATCATGAGGTAAATCGGGATTCTGATTCTGAAATGGAAACAGTGCCATCTAGTGTGCAAGAAAATGAAGTAGACTCGTTCTTTAATTAATGAGTCACTGATTAATCTATTTCACTTGGCTCAAAGTGCATCTGACTAAAATAACAATGCAGTGAGAGAAAAAAAAACGAATGAGGCTTTAATTAAACATTTTGTGACATTTATTCAGTCATTTTTACAAGCAGTAATCTGAAAGATCTACATTCTCAGGAAATAAGCTAGAGAAAGTGACAGAATGATGTCAGCTCTTAAAAGGCATGCGACTTATTACAATCTAGTTTTATAAGCGTGTGTGTGTGTGTTTGTGTGTAATATATATCAATTTAAGAGAAGTATGCACACAGTTAAGTTATAAACTTAAAATAAACTTCAAGCTGTTAAATGCACTAAATAATATAGTAGGATGGTCAATTTGAAAAGATTAAATCAAGCATCTCTTGTTAACATCAGCGTAACCAGGCAAAATGTGAAGTCGATCATGTAAAATTATTAGCATGTTATCTAAATATTTCAAGTGTAAACACAACAATTACAGGCTGTGTTGGCAATCTTCGCATGCTTGGATATTCACTCTAAACCCTAACGCCTATCCTAATACAGCCGGTTTATGCCTTGATGTTAATCGTGATTAGTATTTTCTAAAGCAGTAGAAGATTTAGGTCACTGAAAACGGAAGCGATGGTTCTTGCCGTGACGTGTTGTTGCTGTGACCTGGACCTTCTCGCTACTGTGAAGGACAGTAATGGCACGACGGGGATCAAGTAAAACTAACACTGCATTCTTGATGCACCACTGAGGTAAGTGACAGTTTGAAAAGGACATCATCTCCTCAGACCACAGGAAGGTTTAAAAAAAAAATGAAATAAAGCATCATATTCTGTATATATAATCCTTTTCCATACACACACAGACACACACAGAGTTTGGCCACATTGGTTTCAGCATCCGTATATATATATAAATTCCTATATATGGACCACATAAACACGTCAGGTTGCTGATGCAGGCGCAGACGCAGGCGCAGACACTACTTCAGGTTGAAGAAGCCGGAGGATTTGGCTGGAGGAGCCATCAGCATGCAGGCTTGGTTCTTGTGTGTGATATTAATCTGTGGAGGGAAAAATAAAAAATACATTAATTAAACAGCTAATGATTGTTTGTCTGATATAAGTAAGGGATAAGACACTAGGGATCATACTGTTATAGGAAAATAATCAACGTCAGAGCAGTGTTATGCGGTCCGACATGAAGCGGAGGTACTGTTACCACCACCTAAGATGATTGTTTTACTATAAAACAGCACGTCCCGAAATGTTTAACTCCTCGGACACAACAACAATTTGCCAAGAATTACAATTTAATATAATTTATTTATTAAAGAATGACTTTTTTTAATCCACTTATAGTTACATTTGATGTCGTGGAACTTCCATATCACTTACATTCTAGCAATTCGACTCATTTTTTTCTCTCTCGAGAAGTTGATACGACACAGAATTGCTGTTTGTCGTGTACGGGATTAGATTTTTGCCAAAATTATTGAACATAGCTTTTCAAGAAACGAACAAAAATATACACTGGGAAAGAAGAAAAACACTCAGTGAACTCAGTGGCAAAAATGTAACATGGTCTTCAAATAAACAGCGTCGCCAGAGTTTTCATTTACGCTTTCAAACTTTACGTTTACGCTCCGCAAGTTTACGTTCATCATTCTGGCACAAATCTCTTATGTGGGCGGGACTTAACAGTGCTTTACTCTAACTGGCTGTGTCCGGCTGAGGATGATGATGATGATGATAATGACGACGTTCCGCACTGCTCCTGAGAGCTCATCTAAAAAAATAATAGTTGTATGAGACTACCCAAAGCTGAAATATTAATTACGGACAAATATACTGACTAAGTAAGTAAGTAATTTCCGCTACAGAGTACAAACCCTATAACTATACAGAGAACAGCATCCAGAAGGCTCTCCACACTGAAGACTCTACTTCCTGGTCAGGGAGCTGTCGATCCAAATCTCACTAGCCAATGAGAGTAAAGCATTGTTAAGCCCCGCCCACACGTGAGGTTTGCGCCAGAATGGCGAGTGTAAACTTGCGGAGCTTTGAAAACTTTGAAAGCGTAAACGAAAACTCTGGCAGCGCATTCATGAATCATGATTATAGAAAACGGAGCTTAAAAAACTGTTAACAAAGAACGCTGTTTATTTGAAGACCATGTTAAATTGGGTGTTTTTCTTCTTTCTCATTGTATATTTTTGCTGTTTCTTGAAAAGTTATGTTGAATACTTTTGCCACAAATTTAATCCCAAAGTCACAGTCACAATGTTACTGAAAAAACTGTGAAGCCCAATGCCCTCCATCCTGAACACTTTCCCGTGTCACAAAACTTAAAGTTACATACAGCTTTACCTTTGATTGATACTGTATAAAGACCCAACACTGGAGACTCCTTCCAAAACTGCTAAATACACATCTCCTTCACCATATCAACGATTCCACATCAACGTGTTTTTAAAATATAGTTAGTAAAAATGTAATTGACTAAATCAGTAGCTGAGCCGAAGAAAAAAGTCATGATTTTTGAGATTTGTCACGTATACAGTTCTGTGCAAAAGTTTTAGGCACATGCAAAGAAATGCTGTAGAGCAAAGATACCTTCAAAATAATAAATTTTATAATCAATATAATAAATGTTTCTACATTAAAAAAAAAAAAAATACCATAAAGAGCAGTAAACCATAGTAAATGAAACAAGGTCAATATTTGGTGTGATAAAAAAATAAAAATAAAAATAGTAGTCTCCGGTACAATCTGTGCAGTTTTATAAGGAAATGAGCTGGTAAGTTTTATTGAGCATCTTACAGAACCAGACACAGTTCTTCTGCACACTTTGACTTTCGCACTCACTTCTTATTTCTGCAGCAAAACCCAGCAGCCTTCATTGTGTTTTTTTGTCTGAAAAGTATCTCTTACGTAATATACTGATTTCTTTAATAGAAAACTAATGTTTGGGAATCTAAAATGTTTTTTTTTTTTGCACTGACTTGATAATGTAGAATCATAAAATAAAAAAATCTATAGCAAAGTTTGCACTAAAAAAAAAATAGGGTGCCTAAAACTTTTGCACAGTACTGTGTATATTTGGACGATCTAAGTAAAAGAATGTAAGGATTGAAGAGTGTGAGTCATGGAAATGTAATTAAGAGCATTACATTAATATTTAAATACCCTCAGGTACAAGTCCAAACCTTTCTAAAAGGATACTTAAGTATAGAAAAGGAGTACAATTATTCACATTCATTGCGCTTTGGTTTATAGTCCATCAAGAAAGACATTACAAAGTATAATTAGCAGTTAAAAGCTGCTAATGCACACTTACAGTACACGGCGGCTGCATCCACGGCTCTCCATCGATCTGCATGGGCAGGGCCTTCTTTGTCCTGTTACCAAGCGATACAAGCAGGTTATAAAACGAAATTATAATGGATACAGCAAAATACAGAACTGACCACATGGGTACAGCAGTAGCGATTTGTTTTGTTATTCTCAGAGTGAGATCTGTGACATGTAACCTATATCTGGGATTTTATTATTGCGTTTTATAAAAACGACTTAATGCTGACGGTAAATTATTACAGTCCCCTCCGAAACTATTGGAACGGCAAGGCCAATTCGTTTGTTTTTGCTGTAGACTGAAGACATTTGGGTTTGAGATCAAAAGATGAATGTTAGAAGAGAGTTTAGAATTTCAGCTTTTATTTCCTGGTATTTATCTGTAGATGTGTTAAAAGTCATAGAACATCATCAGACCACCCAATTTGTAGGCGAGCAAAAAATATTGGAACACGTGACTGACTGGTGTTTCTTGTTATCCAGGTGTGTCCTGTTAGATTGATTGTTTAAACAATAAATAGCCCTGAATAAATAACCATGTACTCATGGTTTTAGCCTTTGGTTTCACCTGTGAAGACTTGTTATTAAAAAGGATAAGCCAACGTGAAGATCAGAGAGCTGTCTATGGGAGAAAAGCAAGCCATTTTGAAGCCATTTTGAATAAACTCTCGTCTCATATCCGTCTTTTGATCCCAAACCCAAATGTTTTTGGTGTAGAGCACAAACAAATGAATTGGCCTTGCCGTTCCAATAGTTACTGAGGGGACTGTATATGCTTTTACTATCATTTTATATTATATCAGTTATATATATCTTATTAGCTGATCATGCACAAGTTGAAATAATGTCTTGAGTCTAATAAAGTTTAATACAACTACAACATTTTTTTTATAAAATGACACTTTTTATCAGTTGAAATAAATGTTTTAGCAGTGGCATTGTGGTTCTGAGTATAAAAAGTTCAGGATTAAAAACTGTCATGGTTCCACATGGTGCCATAAATAAATGAGTCAAATAAATCTGTGCTGTAATTACAACTGCTGTAAATCCTCAGTGTCATGAGAACCAAGTTCTACGCATGACAAAAGAGCAGCGCCATCTTAAGTGTGAATTAACATCTATTCTGTGTATGCAAATGAAGGGGGGGGAGTTGTGTTGGGGTTACGAGCCGGACAAACCTGCAGGTGGTCGACATCCTGGACATGTCACAGCATATCATCCGATTTATTTGTTTTGACAACATGAACATTAAAAATCTGCTTTCTTGCACAGCATGCTTATATACTATACAAAGCAGTAAAACATGGAATTAAAATAAATTCACATCACAGTAAGTTCCACCACTTTGGAACTGTGGAGTCACATGACAATAATATGTCGATGTTTTCTGTTGCATCAGTGCTCACTGAATGGGTTTACTTCACTGACTTAATGATGCTGAATCAATACATAACTTACTTTGGCACCACGCCATGCTGTTAATATTTTGCACAATGTTTCCGATTTTTTTGCACACTTTATTTGCAATGCATCATCCTGAAGCCAACATCTACTGCACGAAAATATATCTGCACTACAGCAGTTAATTTTGTACTATACATATTTATACATTCTCTATGCATATACAGGTGCATCTCAATAAATTAGAATGTCGTGGAAAAGTTCGTTTATTTCAGTAATTCAACTCAAATTGTGAAACTCGTGTATTAAATAAATTCAATGCCACAGACTGAAGTAGTTTAAGTCTTTGGTTCTTTTAATTGTGATGATTTTGGCTCACATTTAACAAAAACCCACCAATTCACTATCTCAACAAATTAGAACATGGTGACATGCCAATCAGCTAATCAACTCAAAACACTTGCAAAGGTTTCCTGAGCCTTCAAAATGGTCTCTCAGTTTGGTTCACTAGGTAAGCCACAAACATTCATTGCCAAAGAAGCTGGCTGTTCACAGAGTGCTGTATCCAAGCATGTTAACAGAAAGTTGAGTGGAAGGAAAAAGTGCAGAAGAAAAAGATGCACAACCAACCGAGAGAACCGCAGCCTTATGAGGATTGTCAAGCAAAATCGATTCAAGAATTTGAGTGAACTTAACAAGGAATGGACTGAGGCTGGGGTCAAGGCATCAAGAGCCACCACACACAGACGTGTCAAGGAATTTGGCTACAGTTGTCGTATTCCTCTTGTTAAGCCATTCCTGAACCACAGACAACGTCATAGGCGTCTTACCTGGGCTAACGAGAAGAAGAACTGGACTGTTGCCCAGTGGTCCAAAGTCCTCTTTTCAGATGGGATCAAGTTTTGTATTTCATTTGGAAACCAAGGTCCTAGAGTCTGGAGGAAGGGTGGAGAAGCTCATAGCCCAAGTTGCTTGAAGTCCAGTGTTAAGTTTCCACAGTCTGTGATGATTTGGGGTGCAATGTCATCTGCTGGTGTTGGTCCATTGTGTTTTTGGAAAACCAAAGTCACTGCACCTGTTTACCAAGAAATTTTGGAGCACTTCATGCTTCCTTCTGCTGACCAGCTTTTTGAAGATGCTGATTTCATTTTCCAGCAGGATTTGGCACCTGCCCACTCTGCCAAAAGCACCAAAAGTTGGTTAAATGACCATGGTGTTGGTGTGCTTGACTGGCCAGCAAACTCACCAGACCTGAACCCCATAGAGAATCTATGGGGTATTGTCAAGAGGAAAATGAGAAACAAGAGACCAAAAAATGCAGATGAGCTGAAGGCCACTGTCAAAGAAACCTGGGCTTCCATACCACCTCAGCAGTGCCACAAACTGATCACCTCCATGCCACGCCAAATTGAGGCAGCAATTAAAGCAAAAGGAGCCCCTACCAAGTATTGAGTACATGTACAGTAAATGAACATACTTTCCAGAAGGCCAACAATTCACTAAAATGTTTGTTTTATTGGTCTTATGAAGTATTCTAATTTGTTGAGATAGTGAATTGGTGGGTTTTTGTTAAACGTGAGCCAAAATCATCACAATTAAAAGAACCAAAGACTTAAACTACTTCAGTCTGTGTGCACTGAATTTATTTAATACACGAGTTTCACAATTTGAGTTGAATTACTGAAATAAATGAACTTTTCCACGACATTCTAATTTATTGAGATGTACCTGTAGACAGCTTATATTTTGATATTTTAATGGATGTAACATATCCTGATGGGGAACTGCACACTGAATCTTCTTGTACTTGTACAATGACAATAAAGGTATTCGTATATTTTCCCTTATTCACACTATAACGTGAAAACACGGCATCCGCTCTGGAGAGTAGATTTGAAAAAGATGTGTTTTCGGTGGTCGATAACACTGTGTTAGTGTGTGTGGATTGTTGTAAATTGTTATTATTTTGTCTCCTGGGAAACATGTAACTATCTTATGTAGCTTCTGAAGGGTGAAATGAAAATGAAAATGAAAAAAATAAGATCTTTAAACAAAATAATAACAATTTACACCGATCATCCTGTCATAAAGTTTACACCTCCCCGGCTCTTAATGTATTGTGTTGCCTTCTTGAGCATCAGTGAATGTTTGCGCCTTTTGTAATAGTCGTGTACAAGTCCCTCAACTGTCCTCACTGTGAAAAGATGGATCTTAAAATCATATAGTCGCTGAACTTAAACTTAAACGTAAACTTTTGAACTGGTTCATCTGTGTAAATTCAGTCATTATTGTGTCTTGTGGACTATACGTAAACATCTGTTATGTGAAATAGCTTATTCAGGACAGAACTAAATAAAAAACAAAATGAAATTTTTTGTGATGGCTGACCTGATGGTGATCTGGGAGGTCTTGGCGAGCCGGACAGCACTCTTGAGGCCTGTGTAGATTTGTCCCATTTCCATCGCTCCCTCCAGTCCCACCACCTCCAGACGCTTATCACTCATGTCTAAAGGCACATAAACGTTATTGGGCATGTTATCGGATCAGCTAAATACGGCACTAAATCGTTCCTTTCTGGGAATCAATTTCTGCAACCAACATCGAGAACACACCTGGGCCACATTCTTTTGCTTCACACGTCCAAGATAAAAAGGCGTGTGCCAGATTTACTAATCATGATCTTTTCAACGTGGTTAAGTCAGTTTTTCAACCGCACCTGAGGAGTTTATTAGAACAGCCTCTTGATTAGAACAGAATCGAGCTCGTCTGTGTTGGTGGAAAGACCAGATATAGAACGCGAATTGGCTATTAATTATGATCCTGAGCAAATAAAAACAAATCATGAGTAAAATATGCACACTATATAGTTTAATATGTCAGTGAGATAAACTGAGGTCATAAAATTATAATTGTAAGTGTGCACAACTCACTTCATTCATACTCTTATGAGTTTAGCACAAATTAACTAAAATATTAACACAACTGTATCAATGCGATTATTTCCATTCCGTTACATCACAGCACTGTTGAATTCATCAATCTGATTGGTCAGGAAGTGTTGATTCATTTTCTATAACAACAGCTCTGACAGTAGTCACAGCTGCCAGATAACGTACATATTACAGTAACAACTTACACAGCGACTTGCATGACAGACGCTCCACATAAACATATTAAAAACCAGGTGTTGATGAATTTTCAGCGAGAAGACGTTTATTTATCATCGCGGGAAGGAGTCTCCAGCGTCAGTACGTTTTCTGACACAGGAAGTTCTTCAGGACTGACGGCCTTGCAGTTTTGCAGTAACATGACAAGCTGAATTTTTTTGTCTTATTCATTTCAAATGAAAAGAAAGAGTGGCTAGTGAGGGAACGACAGGTTATAGCTGCTATAACGTAAGTGATAACAGGAACTACGGCACTGTGCAAAAGTTTTTAGGCACCCTATTTTTTTTTAGTACAAACTTTGTTATGGATTTTTTATTGTATGACTTCTACATTATCAAGTCAGTACAAAAAACATTTTAGATTCCCAAACATTAGTTTTCTAGCACAAAATTAAATGTTACAGAAAAATGTTTGTATGTCATTAAAGAAAGCAGCATATTACATAAGAGACACTTTTCAGACAAAAAACACAATGAAGGCTGCTGGGTTTCGCTGCAGAAATAAGAAGCGAGTGCGAAAGTCAAAGTGTCCAGAAGAACTGTGGCTGGTTCTGCAAGATGCTCAATAAAACTTACCAACTTACCAATTGTACCGGAGACTACTATTTTTATTTGTATTTTTTTGTCACAACAAATATTGACTTTGTTTCATTTACTACTGTTTACTGCTCTTTATGGTATTTTTTTTTTTTTAAATGTAGAAACAATTAATTTCATTATTTTGAAGGCATCTTTGCTCTACAGCATTTCTTTGCATGCGCCTAAAACTTTGGCACAGTACTGTAGCTTCTACAGACGTTCAACAACATTAAACATAACTATAAATGGATTAAAAAAAAAAAAAAAAAGTATGATGTGTCGCTCTTTAGTAAATACAAAATGTTTGCACTGGCAAATTGCTGTGATATAAGAGGAACAAAACCCATTCATGGTTCATTATTTACTGTAATAATCAACTCTGGTGTGGTAACAGTAACTCCGCTTCGCATCGGGCAACATCACACCACCCTACTGCTGATTATTTTCCCATAACATCACACCCAAGTATTTTATTCCTTACTTAGCTAACTGCAGCTTACAGTCTTGTTGTCTTGGCAACAACATGGCCCTGATTTTAAATTGTCAAAATAAAACATCCTTTACAAGCTGTCTGGGAGTAACTTCATGTGTCTGTCTGAGTAGAAACTCTGATAAGAGACGCAGACCTTGAACTGGTCCTACCTTGAGGGCTGACTTTTAGGTCTTCAGGATCTACGATAACCTCGGGTAATTCCTGGCTCGCTCGGTCACTCTTTTTGGCTTCACCCCACAGGTTAGATCCGCCGTGCATGCTGGGAATGTTGAGGATAGCGATGCCTTCCAGGGAGACGCTACTGAGGTCCAGCTGAATGCCGCAACACTGCACAGGACAGAACTAGTTAATTTATGAGTTAACTGCTTAATGTCGCATTTTATTAAAGATACTTTAGATATTAAAGATACCAAGAATCATCTTAGATAGTGTCTCTCAAATGGGGTTCACTCTGTAGGGTACGTTGTAGAAATGGAAAATTGTGCTTTTTAAGAAACAATAGTATTTTATTACTTAAAAAATAATAATTACTGAGCAGAGGGACTGGCTTCGGAATACACTGAACACATTCTGTTGCTGTAGGACGCACTCTCAGAAAAACTCTTGTCGCTAGGGTGGTACCATCAAGGGTACATCTTTCGTGTCTTTAGTGTGTATCCTTAACTAGGAAGGTGCATGTGGTGTACTTTAATCAGCAGGGGGACTCAATTAGTACTTTAACTAGAGCAGGGGTACTCGACAGGCGGACTCTAAACCTTTGTGCTAGTTATCTGACCTGGCTAAGTGATTGTGTAAGCGTACGTGTATAAAAGTTTGGTGTGAATGTCCCTTTAAATTAAGTTAAATGTCTGCAACAGAATCATATGCACAAGCCAAAAAATATGGTCAGTACTTTAGTACGTTCACTTCCCTCCTGTTCTTAACTGCTGGCATGTGACGACAACGTCCAATCAGAGCAGCGCATCGGCATCACTATGACAACACTGTGTTTTCACAATATCCCGTCCTAACATAACAACGTTTCAATGTTCGACGTTTGTCAGGTAGTCGATCTGTTTTTGGCGAGTGGCATTAGCAAATTAGTAAATGTCGGAAGAGCTACGAAAAATGGCCTGTTCCAAATTGTCAGATCCGAAGATCCGAAGGAGGACTGACAGTGAAAATCCTGTGTTTAAAGATGACTGGACAGACAAGTTTGCTTTTATTCTCCCGAATGGAAGCACCAAGCTTATGTGCTTAATGGTAATGTTAAGCACCACTATGAAACAAAGCACATTATTTTTTTGGAGCGACATAACCCACAGGACACCGAGGTGAGGGGTGTGGAGCTGGAAATTTGGTAAGTGGACTCAGCTTTTCATTACCCTTAAGCCCCTTAAATATACACAGTACTGTGCAAAGGTTTTAGGCACATGCAATGAAATGCTGTAGAGCAAAGATGCCTTCAAAATAATGAAATTAAATGTTTCTACATTTTAAAAAAAATACCGTAAAGAGCAGTAAACAGTAGTAAATGAAACAAAGTCAATATTTGGTGTGACAAAAAAAATTAAATAAAAATAAAAATAGTAGTCTCCGGTACAATTAGTGCAGTTTTATAAGGAAATGAGCTGGTAAGTTTTATTGAGCATCTTGCAGAACCAGACACAGTTCTTCTGGACACTTTGACTTTCGCACTCGCTTCTTATTTCTGCAGCAAAACCCAGCAGCCTTCATTATGTTTACTGTCTGAAAAGTGTCTCTTACGTAATATGGTGCTTTCTTTAATGACATACAAACATTTTTCTGTAACATTTAATTTTGTGCTAGAAAAATAATGTTTGGGAATCTAAAATGTTTTTTGTACTGACTTGATCATGTAGAAGTCATGAAATAAAAAATCTATAACAAAGTTTGTACTAAAAAAAAAAAAAAAAAAAAAAAAATAGGGCGCCTAAAACTTTTGCACAGTACTGTACCTTAAATTATTTTAAAAGGTGTGCTATATCCACATTTCCAGGTGAACGATACGCACTAAATATAATAATCGAAATAAACAATCATGAATGAGACAAATGTATAGGAGTGAGATTTAAATCAAATGCCCTCTCTCTTGCTAAAGAATTATTTCATTTTCTAGCCGATATAAAGCATATGCTGTATTTTCCGATACACAGGTAACTGTTGAATTAAAATACTCATTTTATAGCAGCAAATCATTTCCTTCTAGTCATTAAAGAGGCATTTAGCTTTGAAGAATTGCATATGTGTAATGTTTCATCGATGATCTCTCGATCTTACCTCTATGGTGAGGCACTCCTTGAGTTTTTTACAGGACGCTGAGATCGTCTCCGAGGTGGCAAACTCAAAGTACCAGAGCTTGTTCTTCATTCTGAATTCAAACAGTAAGATTTACACATGAACAGAAGCCGCTGAGAATTAACGTGTCATGCAGTTCACGCACTAACAACATTCAGTGTATAAATGTGCCATGCTGCACCCCTGCTACCTGAGACGTTAAAGAGTAAACATGACATTTCCGTGAAATGACCAGAGCTTAATACATTAATTTAGAAGAATTCAGTAGTTCAGCTGCAAAAGTTCTGCCTCACTTTGTGACTGGTGTATGAATAAATGAATAAATGAAGCATGAATAATTCATTTCCATGTTGTGACACCTAATAGCTTCCTCTCCTGGTGATATTAAAGGAAAAACATTAACTATGCAACACAAAAAAAGAATACAACACTTTAGGACGTGCTGTTACAGGAAAATAATCAGAAACAGGGGTTGAGTGATGCAGCTACCCTGAAGTTGATTGTTTTTCTATAACAGCACGTCTCAAAGTTTTTTATTCCTCTTATACCACAGCAATTTGCTAGCTATTTTTATTTATTAAAGAAAATTAACAGGCAACTTTACGCTTCATGTGTCAAGAAGCCTAAAGTTACAGCTGACACTGGAGACTCCTTCCAAAAATGTTACGGGATCATCAACATAATAACATAACACGATATCAGATACAAGTCTCTGTGAATGAGTGGTTGCTATAGAAACGGTAACGTATCAGAACAAGTACATTATTATAAACCTGCGATCTCAATGTCAGTCGAAACTACTGTCAGAGCTGCTGTTCCAGAAACTAAATCAACACTTTCTGACCAATCAGAATCAATACTTTAAGAGTGATTTGGTGTTATATGGTACACATGTTATTCTAGCAATATTTTAATTAACATAAAAGGCAATCAAGCAGAATTATAAACAAGCTCCCACCTGCTGTTGAATTTCCGCGGATGTTTTTCACGCATGGTATGAAACCGGTGAGCGATTGACGCATCCTGCGAAAACAAACATATATAATCATAATAGATCAAATACATAAATGAGTATAATGAGGAAATTCTGAATATAAAATACTAAATGCTGGCTGGTGTTTTAAGTTTAGCCATTTTGAGAAATGCATGTACATAAGATTAGATTATCATAATAAGAAATGACTATTATTACAACTATTATTGCAACACCAAGAATAAACACTAGTTTAAGTGTACGAAGTTACATCACATTGAGTGACGATATATCAGAGTGTCCTCAGTAATAAAATTGTTTGTGTTGAATAATGTAGTATAGTATATGGCCAATTTCAGGCACATGATCTAAAATATAGTCTTACAATACTGTGACTAGACTATGGTCTAGGATTTGCTAGCTGATGAGTGATGAGGAATCTATTTATTTATTTTTTTCATCTCTCTCACCACTCCGATGGAGAAGTAGTTGTTGATAATCTCGTAAGGCACGGGGTCTCCTTGCTCCTGACTGTCCTCCGTCACCACCTCCACGCTCCAGCGGTCCATCAGTACCGGCGTGCTTAACTCCAGGTCCTTCAGGATGCGGCTCAGGTCCACGCCGTCATAACCTGCACACACACAGCCCATTAATTACACTACTTTATTGTACAGGCTAGAGGTTGACCGATTGATCGGTTTTGCTGATTAATCTGCACCGATATCCGATTACTATTGTTCAGAACTATCGGTCATCTGCAAAAATCCACACCGATAGTTTTTCCCGGTTGCGTCCATTGCGGGAGCAGCTGAGAAGGGTCCGCTGTCATTATACAGTACGAAAGCGGCCTCTGGCTTACTGACAAATTTTGTTGTGTTATTTGAAGTGTTTTTTGATTCATTTTGGACGTCTCTATTTGTATTTGTTATTTGGAGTGTTACTTTTTGGTTCAGTTTGGATGTATATCTTTTATTTACTTTAATATTTATTAATAGTTAATATGTATTAATATTTATATATATATTTGTTTAATTTAAAAAAGTACAGTACAGTTTCATGGTACAGTCAATACTAAAATCCTAAAAAAAAAAAAAAAAAACGTAAATTAAGTAAAAATTGTTATTGTTATTACAATAATGTTCTGCAATACAATTCCATCATCAACATTTAAAAAAAAAAAAAAAAAACCCATACAAATATAAAATAATCACAGTAAAAGTACTAATCTCACTCTGTGGCATGTTTCTAAGAATACTGTTGTTTTTTGGGTTTTTTTTTACCCATATATGAAATTATTCATATACAGAATATTAAACCAATGCTTTCCCAATTCTGCTCCTGGAATACTCTAAACTATATATACTATAAACTATATATTTTAGTGATTTAGTGAGTAAATAAACTATATATTTTAGTGATTTTACTGACTCACCTAATTGAGCTTGCAATGGAAACACTTGCTGCGTCTCAATTCGCCTACTTATACTATACACTATGTGAAGAAAAAGTACATACCTTTGAGGTCGTATCAAAAGAGCATGCAAGGACATACTAACACGTCATGTAACGGAAGAGAACGCTGTTGCCTAGTTACGCACACTCACCGTAAACAAACTCTTCGTTGCATTTCAGCTTTTCTTCATTCATTATTCCTTATATAATTTGTGTAGTATAATTTAATTTACCATTCCCTTGATTTATTTTTCCACATTTCATTTACACCTCTCTAAAATGTGTCCTTGAATTCGGCGAAGCAAGCAGTCACAAAACTCCTCCTCCTCCCTCGCGCAAGGAGTTGCGGGCAATATTAGCTGAATACATGTCCACGGATCCACGCTTCGAAAATCTACCGGAAATAGTAGGCCATTCAGGTACCTTTGGGGATACTCATTTCAACATACTACGATTTGGGACACGTTAATTCTAATCTCGGATACCATTTAGGACGGATAGTAGGTGAATTGAGACGCAGGACCTGTACTGAACATGAAAAACTGTAAAATGCTGAGTTCAAAGCGGTATGATGTCATCACATCAATAAAAATTAGGCTGCGGTTCCTCGGATATTCAGAAATTTTAAAAAAGGAACCAACGTTTCCTCTTTGAAAATACTCTGTTTAAACAATTCTGTATTAATCACAAAACTTTACATTTAGATGCGATTTCAATTCAAATGAATTCAATTTGATTTTATTCGCATAGTGCCTTTAACAAAAGACGCGGTCGCAGTGCAGCTTTACAGAAATCTGGCTGTACTGTAGATTTAGATCCCTCATGAACTTGCAACTTGTAAAGCTGAGACCTGGCATAAAATATTAAGAAGCAACTTAATAATATCATTTATACAGCAGAGGTAAGAGATGAGCATTTTTTCCACATCCAGCACTTTATTTTGATTATTTTGAAATCCAACTGCTATGAGAATATTTGCTGAAATTAAATATATGACGAGCAAATCTAAATAACATTAGCCCATTTTTTTCTGATCTGGTTTATTCGAAATGTGACAAAAACCATCTGATAACTGATGTTCTTACCTCCTCCCCATCGCAGACACCGCGCCAGGTCATTTCCTGTGCCGAGAGGAAGCACGGCCACTGGGGGGCGCACTGTCAGGTTGGCCTTATCTACAAGAGGGTGAGAGAAATTATGAGTCAGTGATGAGTCAGAATAAAAGCAGATCATTTCAGACAGGGCTGCTGCACTTTAAGGGTGATTATCTGGATATTCAGCGCTTTTCTTCTGATTTCTATAAGATTAGATGATTACAATAATTTGAAGAGAAATCATCAAGTAATTACAGACTGAAAAAATCTGTAAAAGTGCTCTCTTCTCTCAATCATGGCTGTAAGAGGTCTGGCGCTCCAAGAATAGCCACTGTATCTTTAAACCTTTATCAATGTCCTCTGATGTCCCTTATCTCAAACAGTCCATGAATAACACTTTGTTTTTTTTCCCATATTATTCAACGTGGCTAAATGATAATGCTGATTGGTGGTTATTTACACCACTAACTAATAGCACATAATATGACTACAGACTGAGTATCTGAGTGCACCATCTATTGGCCATGTCCAACAAAGGTTTTCATGTCGTCATATTCACTATGAAAGATCACCAAAAAAAAAGTTTAATTCTAACCTATGGCGTCGAGGATCCAGCCCACAGTCCCATCACCTCCACATACTAATATTCTGTAGTCCTGAAGATCCCTGAAGAAGCACAACCTGGTGAAAGAAATAAAAGACAGTCAGTTTTTTTTTTTAAATTTCAGATTCAGTCAAGCCAATTTTATTTACTACACACAAAATCACAAGTATGTATCAAATAGCTTTCACAACTGGGGGAAAACTGCATCGGACACTCGAAAATAAAAGAAAGTTCAAGGGGAGACCCTCGCCTCCCTGCTGAAAAAAACAACAGAAACCATCACAGAAAATCTAATGGTTTCCACTACAAATACTATTATAAAGCATCAGCTTTTAACCATTAAAACCATTACCATTATTGGTCCTTAACGGTATCCACTAGACATAAGGCAACAAATTACCAGTAGACAACCACAGGGACCATTAGAGCTTCCATTCAAACAAATATAATTCCCATTATAACCATTAAAACCATTACAAATTCTACAAGGGTTTTGATTGTTTTTTTGTTTTTTTTTCAGCAGGGCTGACACATTCTAAGGGAAACAGTTAAATCTAGAACCCTATATAGGTGTTATGCAGAACCAGAATGCTTCCCTAACAGAGATGGCTCCAAATAGAACCCTTTTAGGAAGCTAAGACTCCCCAAACAACAAATGTAACCTGCACTGGACTGTGTAATGCTACATTCAGTCCGGATCTGCTCCAGATCCAAATAGCAGAGGTAGCCTTGGTATCTTTTTGCACAATGGGCCTGTACAGGAACTGAATCTGCCCCAAAACAGATTTAGAAACGGACCATATTAACAAAGAAGTTTCATCTGGGCTTAACCTTGTTCAGATCTGTTTTTTATATCTGGCCCAGATGTGCCACCGATTCAGTTCATAAGTGGTTCAAATTCAAGGCAATAATGTCCCCATAGCTACCTCCTGCAAAATTAGTCAGGAAACCAAACTGTCAGAAGTTAATCCAATCTTCTTACTGGTTGGAACACAAACCTGCAGCCACACCATGCATTGTACTGTGTATTCACTGATCTGTGTATTTATTGTTCTTTGTACCCATTGTCTCATACTCGTCTCACATTGTTGTGTATTTGCACTTTCTGGTTGGTGCTCTTGAGCACTTCATTGCATCATTGCGTGCAGTGTTCATATGAAAGTGGATGGGCTTAACTGATCTTGCAAAATGTCTCTTAAATTCTCAGTGGTGGCAAGTTTTAATGAGGAATTTTAATGAAAGACTCCAAAATGTACAGCACATGGTGACTCCAGGAATTTCTCAACAATGGTTTATAATTAGCTTGTTGTGTTCGTTTTCTTTAACTTGGCCACAGGAAAACGTGCAGTGAGCCGTTTTGTTCTGTGTCAGTGTTTTGTATATCTCCCACCACTTTCACTTCCTTCTGCAATTCCAGCGGTTCGTCTTTACTAAAGCCTGCAGTAACAATCCGTCCGCGTCTGCACTTTAACTCGCTGCACCTTCACTGGCAGCTCACGTAGAAGCCTTTTGATTTTGCTCCTGTTTTACCTTTATAATACCAGGAATGTCCATTAAAGTTCCTGGTTCTCTTTCAGTAAAACTTCACTAAGCGTAAGCTTTGCTGATGGTTTGTCAGAAATGATGTATATCCCCATGTCAGAAACGAATATACAGTATATGAGCAACATACATGCTGTAGAAGAATGAATGGAAGAACCAGCTCTTTTTTCACTCGAGTGAATCGACTACATTTCCAGGAAAAAGTTCCTTTTTACTCCTTGCATTTTTTTATTTAGACCTTCTAAGTACTCTTTTTCAAATCTCAAAGGTTTCTTCTTTTGTCATCCAGCCAATAAGTGCACCCTACATCAATCAAACAGGCTCCATTTAGCATCCGATTATTTCAGTTTCACATCCAATCTGGTTCATCGATATAGAGAAAAAACATCCAGGATCATGCCAGTTTATCATCAGCCATCACCTTCTCGTGCTACGCAATGTATTCAGCACTAACGCTATCCGTGTGTGTATAAATATGCGTAAGCCACTGGACTGCATTGTGGAACTTGAGGATGAGTGCCCCTGGCTCTACCTCAGGAAAAATGTTTCAATATGCTGGACTAAGCAAAGACTCGTATGAAATGATATACACCTTCTGCCTCCCTAGATGGTGTGAACTCCATATAATTTGGAAAAGCATGTTGATGTACGTGTTGCCAGTTTGATAACATTAGCTAGACATATTTAACTACTGTATTTTAGCCTGTTTTCTTTGGTAATGCCAAGTTAAACTAGGATCAATTTCAGTAGCTAACATAATTGGCTAGGTTCTAGCTAACTGTAAATATCGCAAACTGAAGTCAGATTTAGATTTAGAAGTACAGTTGCAATCAAAATTATTCAAGCCCCATTGCACATCAGGTTTATTGTCAAAATTTACAGACTTTCAGCTGTTTGCAATGAACAAGCAACTCAAATAGCTCAACCCAACGAATGCTTCAAGTGGTTTCCCCAAATTCAACTGAAAATGCAACTTATAATGACTTCTCCAGTCCCAGAGTTATTCAACCACTTCATGGCAAGCATCTTTAGGTCTTAGTAGAGCACCCTTTTGCTGTTATGACCTGCTGCAAACGAGATGCATAGCCAGACACCAGCTTCTGGCAGCGTTCCTGAAGAATCTTAGCCCATTCCTCATGAGCAATGGCCTCCAGTTCAGTAATATTCTTGGGTTTGCGTGCTGCAACTGTCTTCTTCAAATCCCACCAGAGATTTTCTATGGGGTTCAAGTCAGGTGACTGTGATGGCCCTGTAGAATCTTCCAGGACTTCTTCTGCAACCAAGCCTTGGTGGAATTTGAGGTATCCTTGGGATCATTGTCCTGTTGGAAGGTCAGCTTCCTCACAGACGGCATGACGTTTTCTCCTAGGATTTCCTGATGCTTCAATGAATCCATCTTGCCTTCCACACGCTGCAGGTTTCCAGTGCCAGAGGATGCAAAGCAGCCCCAGAGCATCACCGAGCCACCACCATGCTTGACTGTGGACAGATTGTTCTTTCTTCATTCTTCTTTCTCCAGACATACCGCTGATCCATCGTGCTGAAAAATTCCAGTTTTGTTTCCTCACTCCAAAGAACAGAATCCCAAAACTTCTGTGGCTTATTTATATGATTTTGAGCCGACTTTTCTTGTGCTTTTGGGTCAGTAGTGGTGTACGTCTTGGAGTTCTGGCATGGAAACCTTCTGCATTTAGTATGAGCCATACTGTGCTCACTGAAACCTCAGTGCCTGTTGCCACCAATTCTTGCTTTAGGTCTTTTGCAGTCACTCGAGGGTTTTTCACAACCTGCCTTCTCGGAAATCCGATTGCAGCCACTGACAGCTTCCTTTTTCTGCCCCGTCCAGGTATTTCATGAATTTTCTGCCCCTAGCCAGTTCAGGTGCTCAAAGAGTTTTTAAAAAATCATTCAAATATTATTCTCCACCTACTTAAGTGATAGAGACCTAATCTTGACAAATTTTGTGAAATCTTACTTAATGCACCTTTAAGTAAATTGAACGATGCTAAGTTTTGATTTGTTTGATTCACCACCATGAGAAATATTGCAGTTACAATTGTAGAATTCTGTCTTTATACAGCAAGTCAGGGGTTAATACATATATTTTCTCTATATAAAAATATATTTGTCTATTTGTGTGATAATAGCAGCTTAACTAATGCTTTATTTGCTTTAACACTATTAGTTTTTCATGTTGTTGTTTCAAATAAACAAAAAAAAATAATAATTACAGTTCTTCTCAGTGATAAAACTCTCGTGTCCTGAGAGTTTTAAACGATTACTGGAAGTTACTAGAATTTTTTTTTACTTATGAATCCATGTTTGATGTTTGCATTATATTTATACAGTATGTTGGTATCTTCACACAATTGGACCATGAATTTATTTACAGAACATTTCAATCAATAATAGTATGGTGTATGTTTATAAAAAGCAAGCTTTAATAACAGATTGGCGTCTTTCCCTTTAATCCACAGGCAAATATGACTAAATACAACGAGCAGCAGCACAAGACATGTGACATTACATAGACGTGTAAAATCAGAGATGGCTATCTGGATAGGAGGAACAGACTGCCCCTGAATTAACTGAGAAACATTAGATAATTCAGGTGGGTAATTCCTCCAGGAAGAAGGAAGAAAAACAGACATTAGACCTATTTACATGGGATTATTTTTTGTCCAGGATAAAATCTGTAATCAATTTGCATGTCTTGCATGCGGATGTGTAAATTAACATGGGCCAAGCACACAAGCACGATTCGCCTATGAACCAGGATGTTTGTGTGTGTGAGACACATGATGACACATTCAAATTACTGAATCAAGAATTTATTCATAGAATATTATTTATACTGGCTGTAACTGTCAAGATCTATTTTCATACAGTATACGTATATATTAATAGCAACTAAGTAAGAGACTCTTCTAGAGGATACGTCACTGACAGTGTTCTACAAGCCAAGCGCAATAACTGTAATAAAACTTTATTAATTTTTTTTTTTTTTTAAATCAGCTTTACTATGGTACAGTAGTGTCATGACATGTGTCTATCATCTAAGAAGCCTATAGTTTGATAAAAGCAGTGATAATAGTTTAGTTTTAAACTATAAATAGCCCAAGTAATCTGTTAGGAGGTGTGGAAAACACGTTATATTTCATCATGAATGTGTTTGTTTTTATGTACTAATGGAAAGACAAATTTGTGAATCAATTCTCCTGTCTCAGTTGAAAAAGAAATGAATTAAAACACCACCTCTTATGGAGAAAAATCCTTACCCTGGTCCTGGGCCACCACTGGAGAGGTTATAAACCTGTCGAGGGTTTAACAAGAACTGGAATTTGCGCAGAACTCTATCAAAGAAACAAACAAAAAAAGGTTTCTGTAAACGTTTCACTGAAAAACAGCAGTGTAGTGTGTCAGATATGTTAACAAAAAATGTGCTCTTTAAGAGTGGTGTAAAAGACATTTGTGTTAATGTTAATAAGTGATATAGCATTAACAGGGTTGGGAGGGTTACTTTAAAAATGTATTCCAATACAGTTACAAATTACTTCATAAAAAAAAAAAAATGCAATCAGTAATGTAATCCAAGTATCACAATATGAAAGTAATGTAATCTGATTCTTTTTGGATTACTTTAGGACACATATGGCAATAAAATCAAGAGAAAAGCAATATGATCTAAAATACTTTTTTTTTCTTCCAGAGCTTATTTTAGAGCTTAAAAACATGTTCAAAGTTTGGATTTGTTTTAATAAAATAAATAAAAGATCTTAATGGTCTTAATAGCTTTCAAAGAAAGATCTTAATGGTCTTAATAGCTTTCAAAACAGTGTTACTATGAATGCAGACTCTGATACACTGAAAGAGACACATTATTAGCATCACATATAAAAATGAATTGGTTTCACTCTGCCCATGTTTTACATTTTTTGAACGTCCAGGGAATAAAATAAAATATGAGAAGCCACGAGCCTACTCTCAGCGAACGCGCAAAGGTGAAGCGCTGTTGTGTACGGCGTCAAACAGTTGCTTGACAATAGCAGCAAATGACCTTGATGGCAGAAGGTCATTTGCTGCTATTGTCAAGCAACTGTTTGACGCCGTACACAACAGCGCTTCACCTTTGCGCGTTCGCTGAGAGTAGGCTCGTGGTTGAGAGGCAGGAATTTGGACAGTAGCTGCTGCAAGTCTTTTATAATCGACCAATTGGTATGTGGGAATTACAGAGAGGGGTTAAAGCAATGCAAATATGCGCACACATGATGCAGTATCAGACCATAAGCACATCATAATGAAACTAAAGCCGAATCCCGGACATCTTCTTAAATGTAGAAATCCCGGCCGGACGCTTATTTTAAGGTCCGAAAAAGAGGGCATGTATAAAGAGGAAGAGGAGGACGTATGATCACCCTAACAAAAGCATTTCAGAGAATAATTTCTACTAAATTAACTTTGCTCAAAATTTATTTGCGCATGCACCAGGAGGTTGTTCATGTGAGCCACGGCTGGCAAGAGAGAACCAGAACTATAATCAAGCAGCTGTCTATAGTGTGTTATGTCTAAAGATTAATTTCTTTGGTTTTAAATGAAAAAAAAAAAAAAAAAAGCAATCCTGATAGTATTCCCATTTTTTACAAAATGTCCCTGTAATCTGATTACTTCATTTTTTGACGTAACTGTAACGAATTACAGCTACCAGTTTTTTGTATCCTGATTACGTAACACTGTTACATGTATTCCGTTACTCCCCAAGCCTGAACATTAATACGTCAATGCAACTTAAATTCTGCTTTGTGATCGGAGGTTTCATGAAATGCGGTTGCTTCTGTTTTTTTTAATCCATGAAGCTGAATGCAAAATCTTTTAGTGAAAGAAAAATAAAGAAAAACCTATGGAGCACTTTTTTAAATTCCCACTGGCCAATTGTATACGAGCCAAAATAGACAACCCCCCCCCCCCCCCCCGCCAAAAAAAACCAAATAAAACCCAGCCACTTTTCATTTCATAGAGCAAAACCAGTGTCACGTTTCTAGACCATATTTTAAGACGTTTCTCGAGTTGCACCTTTGCTGTTCCACTTGACAGCAGACCACAAAGCAAAATGAAAATGAACTGGTGAAAGCAATAACACGGTCCAAATGAAATTTACATTTCACATTTACATTTTCCACCTGTCAGCCGAGACATGTTTGGCATCTCAAGTTTACTTCATTAGTTTGGCGCTGGAGCCACGAGGTTAATAAACACTCACCGACCACTTTAATAGGAATACTTCTTGAAAGTGACATGTGAAGGCCAATGTATGGTAACCCATACTTGGAATTTGTCCTCTGCATTTAACCCATCCAAGTTAGTGCACACACATTAGGAGTTGTGAGTTGTGAACACACACACACACACACACACACTACAAACCGTGAACACACCCGGAGCAGTGGGCAGCCATTTTTGCTGCGGTGCCCAGGGAGCAGTTGAGGGTTAAGGGCCTTGCTCAAGTGCCCAACAGTGGCAGCTTGGCGGCGCTGGGATTCGAACTCACGACCTTCCGATCAGTAGCCCAACTTCTTAACCACTGAGCTACCACCGTCCCTCACACTACACCTCACCTCACACCGTCCCTATTGCACACTACAGCAATGCATGAAATCATGCAGATACAAATCTTCGGGTTTATGTTCACGTCAAACATGAGAATGCGAGAAAAAAATGTGATCTCGGTGACTTTGACTTTGACGTGGTTGCTCGTGCCAGACAGGCTGGTTTGAGAGTTTCAGAAACTGCTGATCTCCTGGGATTTGCACGAGCAGTCTCTAAAGTTTAAATAGCGTGAAGAACTAAACAAGGTGAGTGGCAGTTCTGTGGGTAGAAACGCCTTGTTGATGAGAGAGGTCCGACGAGAACTGTCAGACTGGTTCGGGCTGATAGGAAGGCTATGGTAAATCAAATAAGCACTCTTTACAAACACGGTGAGCAGAAAAACATCTCAGAATGCACAACACATGCAGCAAAAAAACCTTGAGGCGGATGGGCTACAATAGCAGAAGAAAACATCGGGTTCCACTCCTGTCAGCCAAGAACAGGGATCGGATTCTCACAGAAAATAAACAAGTGAAGACTGGGGAAAAAAGTGACATTTTTCCAGTCTTCAACTGTCCATATTTAGCTTGCGCTGCTGCCATATGATTGGCTGATTGGATACTTGCATGGATGAGCAAGTGTACTGGTGTTCCTATTAAAGTGGCAGGTGAGCGTATAGCCTCCAGTTAGGTATTGTACAAAAACAGCATTGCCCTTTTTGTGCAGATTTACTCGTAACAGTGTCGTACAGTGTTAGAAAGAAAATCTGTTCTGAGATACTCCAAAAAAGCTGTCTGAGTTGAGTGTTTGATGATGATGTAGTCATGCAGCTTGCACAATGCTAAACTGGTGGACTCCGTTCCTTGCTGGCTACTTTAGCCTTGTAGCTCCAGTGCAAAATTGAAGAAACAAACACAAGGCGGGGGACACCCTGGACGGGGTGCCAACACATCGCAGGGCGCAATCACACCTCCATTCACACACTATGGCCAATTTGGAAATGCCATTCGATCTACAGCGTGTGTCTTTGGACTGGGGGAGAAAACCGGAGTAACCCGGAGGAAACCCCTGAAGCATGGGGAAAACATGCAAACTCCACACACAAAGGGCAGAGGTGGGATTCTAACCGCCCAACCCCAGAGGTGTGAGGCAAACGTGCTAACCACTAAGCCACCATACCCCAGACTAAACACAGCGTTTTTTCTAGCGTTCTGTGATTCGTGTCTGCTTGTTAAACAAGTGTTTCGATGTAATGCTAGTGAAAGTCATTTAAGAAGAACGTGTCAGAAGTGGTCTCACCTCTCACCCTGTTTGCCTCCACTTTTAGGGTTCACAAACACCAGAAGAGGATGAATGTTAGGAATTGGAATTACCTGCATAAAGACAACAAACATTCAGTATATGTATACAAAAACCAAGCATCCAATTGGTATAGAATTGCTATAACTATGTTTTTAATTTTTTTATACCACAGCATTGTAGAATTCTCGAATCTGATTGGTCAGAAGGTGTTGATTAATTTTCTATAACAGTGTTTCTGATCGTAGTTCCAGCTACACAGTCTATAGGAACGTGCTCTTTGTAATACGTTATCATTTCTGTAGTAACAACTCATCCAACAGGGACTTGTATGGAGGACACTTAATTAATAAAAAATTATGTTATTATTAAGTTTCCTGTGAGGAGATGTTTATTTAACATTTACGGAAGGAGTCTCCAGTGTCAGCATTTTGTAACTAACTTGTCTCTTTAATAAATAAATGGTTAGTGTTGACAAATTGCTGTGGTATAAGCAGGGAGGGAAAAACCACTTCAGAACATGGTGTTATAGAAAAATAATCAACTTCAGGGTGGTAACAGGAACTCAGCTTCGGGTCGGGACACATCACACCACCCTGTCATAGATATACAGTACTTTTACTTTAATAAATAAATGATCAACTGAGCTCAGGACTGTTCAGCAGTAGTAAGCGTGAGCAGTTGAAGAGTCATGAAGTGTAATTAAGTGTAATCTCACCTGCAGTACCTGTCCATCAGGTGTAGTGTAGTACTCAGAGTCGTCTGACGCGCCGTTCTTCACACAGTTTTGCCTCTCCTAAAGAACAGAGAGAGTGACGTCCTCGCTTGATCAACTGTAAAACTGTACGATATTTTATCTACCACAATAATAGTTTCCAAGTTGTTTATAAGACTAAAAACAACTATCCTGCAACAAAACAACTCAGAGGAGCTTTGACTTAAAAATAAATAAATAAATAAATACATTTCCTTCCTAAAATAAAGAGAATTAAAGGCAAACTAATCATGACCATCATTTAAGGCATTGTTCTGCAGCGCTGAAATAAACCCATGTCTGTAACAGACGTCTACCTTAATGACTGGGTAAATGGCCCACGGTGGTAAAATGTGGTCTTTCAGTGGGCCGCAGTTACACTCTGAAGGCTCCTGGTTCGCGCACTCGTTATGGCGCTGGAGCAGGAAGTGACAACAACAACAACAACAACAACAACAACAAAAATCAGCTGCCTGAAAACTTTACATCACTGTCGAGAAATGTGCCTTCAGCTGGCCTGAAATAATGCTGAGGCATGGCATTCAGTATTTACTATAACTGTTCATTTAATATCTGTCTGGGACTGTTGTCTTTTTGTAAGGCACATTCTCACCGTAGCATGGCACCATACACAGCTTTTTCCATGCAAACCCTTAATCTTCTTCTGACACTTGTCACACTTCCCAGACTCACAGTTCCCACTCACCCAGTCGTGGGCTGAAACCTGGACACACACACACACACACACACACACACACACACACAGAAAATAATAATCACAGAACGCTAGAAATATGCAATACTGGATTCCTATACTAAGGAAAAACGAGACCAGACAAGCCGTGTTTTGCAGGAATGCAGTCGCCCAATTGAACTTTCCAGAAGTCATTTACATCGCCATAGCAACCACAGCAAAACAGTGGAACTTGAGAAATGTCTTATGCTGAATATTTGCCTTTATTTTCCACATTCTTCTGATGGATAATTGGTCTGTGCTTTGGGGTTATATCACCGACTAAATGAACGGATGTCCTGAGAATTTCCCACCCACATCCTTTTTTTAACAATGTGGTGCCTGTCTGTTTATCACGGAAAATCCCTCTTTCAAAGCTGAGCCCCTGCTTTATTTCATTATGGTTTATTACATTTTGGTTCAACGTTTCAAAATGAGTAATATGATCGTTAGGACAAAAGTGATTAAAGCTCTAATGTGCTGCCCAGTGCCTAGTCGCCTGAAAACTGGCTAAAAAGGTCATAGCTAACATAATGTAATAACGTATGACAAGTTTGCCATCTAGTTAAGTGCTTTAATACAGACTAAGGAAGATTATTATTCTCTTCAAAAAACGTTTCGTATGTCCTCGAGCAAAAGTGAGCGAACATTTTGGCTATGAGATGTACAATTCTGTCCTCACATTGCACAAAATATACACTATATATATACACACTATATATATATATATATATATATATATATATATATATATATATATATATATATACACACACACACACACACACACACACACACACACACACACACACACACACACACACACATATATATATATATATATATATATATATATATATATATATATATATATATATATTTACATATATATATATAAACATAAGTTTGACCCATATACCCCTGTTGAACCTCCCACTCCAGATTTATTCCCACTTTGCTGTTACAATAACCTCCACTCTTCTGGGAAGGCTTTCCACAGGATTTGTGATCATTCAGCCACAAGAGCATTAGTGAGATCAGGCACTGATGTTGGGTGAGGAGGTCTGGGGTGCACTCAGTGTTCCAGTTCATCCCAAAGGTGTTCAGTGGGGTTGAGGTCAGGGCTCTGTGCAGAACACTCGAGTTCTTCCACTCCAAACTTGGCAAACCATATCTTCATGGAGCTCGCTTTGTGTACAGGGGCATCGTCATGCTGGAACATGTTTGAACCTCTCAGTTCCAGTGAAGGGAAATTGTAACGCTACAGCATACAGAGACATTTTATACAATTGTGTGCCTCCAACACTGTGGCAGCAGTTTGGGGAAGAACCACATATGGAGCGATGGCCAAGTGTCCACAAACTTTTGGCCATATAGTGTATTATTCAAGTCTGGCTAGCATCTTTATTTTCTTTCAGTATGTTCAACCAAGAGGTGGTTATGCTAGTAAACAGAAGAGCTATATGATGGCTTTGCCCAACACTTTTTGCTTGGATTTGTCAGTGTTTCCACATAACCACATGTTCCTGATTTTGTAATCCACGCACAATAATTAATCCCCTAGTAAAACTCATTCTGTCCATCCCTGATTAAGAACAGTTCATGGCTAGCTTCTATTTAGCACTCGTTACTGGATATTTGATGTGTTTAAAAGATTCACGATCATTTTTAATGTTATTCTTTATTATACTATAGATAGCTAGTAGTGTGCTGGATGCTAGCTGCAGTGTCATAGCAGCATAACAGCATGTTATGCTAGTTGTGTTAAACCCTTGCTAACACACAGGCGAAAAATAACTGTGAGGTTACATGTGTGGCACAAAAATACTTGAATAAATGAATCCAAGTGTTTTTGATTGTATATAAGGATAATTGATTGTTTTGTCATGTGGTGTGTAAAAGAGAGCTGGTGTTAGCGTTAGTTCTCTTCCACCAGAATGCTAACATTACTATTTATCAACTGAAACGCCAATACTGATCTCATCCATATCTTACAAAATACTGTATTTGTTTTATTTGGATGCTTTTTAGGTTGTCAAAACTTTTATACACTATATTTTACACATACAGAGACTGGCTGTGTTTCTACATTGCTATGCTCAAGTGCTGTCGGATTTACCAAAAGCTGTATAGTAGCAGGGCAGTAACACATTGAGTGATCGAGAGGTTAGAGGAAGCTCACCCCAGCTTCCTTCTTGGATTTGACGTAGGTGCGGGTGCACGGAGGTGGATTCCTGTTGGCGCAGCGCCCGTGGACTGTAAACTTGCAGCCTGTAGGAAGACAGAGAGCTGATGATGAAATGAACTCTTTATTTATAATAATGAGCTGAGGACCTGCGAGATACTGACATGTGCAGCAGAGGCCCTGCTTGCGCAGCCCCAGCAGCATGCTCTGACACACGTTACAGTACACAGGCTTGTTAAAATGCTTCATCCTCCACAGGTGCTGCCCGTCTGTCTGAGTCACCTGAGGAGAGAGAGGAAGTGTTTACACAGCTGTGATATCTGTGATGTGACACTTGCGAGCCAGTAAGAGGTGTTTTGATTTGTTGTCTACGTAGACGTTCTCGATAACAAATTCATTCATTCGTCCGTCTTCAATCTTCATCTGCTTTACAGTTGCTCAATTAGCTGACGCTTTTTTTTTTTCCATCCAAAGCGACTCACAGCTGAGATGTTGAGGTTTCTTGCTCAAGGGTCCAACAATGACAGCTCGGCCATGTCGAGATTTGAACTCGCAACCTTCCGGGCAGTAACGCAAAAGTCTTTAACCCCAAAGCTACCACTTCCTTATAGTGGACCTGGGTATACATTGAGCATTAGGCTTCTCAATAATACAGCTTTAACCAAGTTAAAAGTCATAATGTATTTCCTGATTGATGTGGTTAGACGGCTGTGTTGCATTATGGGATGCCTGATCTATCTTTTCCGGTTATATTTATTTTATCGTATACATTTTATCGCTATATTTGTGTTATAAAAATTGGGCACAGACAAATCTCATTACACCGCAGCACTTTTGAATTCTTAAATCTGATTGGCCAGAAGGTATTGATTAACTTTCTATAACAGCAGATTTTCCGACAGCAGTTCCGGCTCAAGCCAAATCATATGCTGCGTCCCAATTCGCCTACCATCCGTCCTAAATAGTATCCGAGATTAGAATTAGTACGTCCCAAGTCGTACTGTGTAGAAATGAGTATCCCAAAGTTACCTGGATGGTCTACTATTTCTGGTAGTTTCGTGACGGTTTGCTTCGCCGGATCCAACCTGACGCGTTTTAGAGAGGTGTAAATGAAATGTGGAAAAATAAATCAAGGGAATTATGAATTAAATTATATACTATACATTCTAGAATGAATACTGAATGAAGAGAAGCTGAAATGCAACAAGGAGTTTGTTTACGGTGACAGCGTGCGTGTCTAGGCAACAACGTTCTCTTCCGTTACGTGACGTGTTAGTATGTCCCAGTACTTGCATACTCTTTCGATACACACTCAAACCATGTACTTATTCTTCACAAAAAGGTGGTACAAGTAGGTGAATTGAGACACAGCAACAGTTTTATATTAATGTACTCGTTTTAATACATTTGCGTTTCTGTAGTAGCAAATAATTAACGTGGGCTTGTATGGCCGACCTTCCACGTACTCCAAGACTAACAATAAACTGATCAGGAATCAAACGTGTTATCGTTGATATGGTGGAGACGAGGGATTATTTAACACTTATGGAAGGAGTCTCCAGTGTCAGCGCTTTGTAACAGTCAGTAGGTTTTCCGCCATGTGAAAGTCTTCAGGACTGAGGAGTTTATGCTTTCCGGTTTCTTGGTTACAAGCTGTGTTTTTTTTGTTTGATTAACTTCAAGAGAGTGCAAAAAGACAGGTTGGTGAGGGAAAGACTGTTTATAGCTGTTATAACATGAGTGATAACATGAACTAGCTTGTTTTGCATTTGTTCTACAACATTAAACATCACTCTTTTTTAGCATGACTTTGGGACATGCTGTTATAAGAAGAAGAAGAAGAAAAAAAAACAGGAACGTAACAGGAACTTCACACTTCCACATCATGGCATCATTGATTAATCTCCTATCACAGCACTTCCTGAATTGTTTTATTCTTTACATATGAAACTAATCTGAACTTTTGCCTCTTTCTCCTTAGCTGTAGGTGGAAATCCGACCATAAACACAAAGCATTGTGTTACTAAATGGAAAAAAATAAATAAATACCCCAGTTAAGCTCATTACTCATTGAGATTGTTAGTCACCTTGCCCACTCTTCCATCCACACATGTGGATTGTTCGTAAACGATAACTCATCTTTACAGTGTGGGTGCACATGCTCAAGAGACGTTACACACTGTTTATTTGAGCTTTGTTCTATTTATAGCTCGTTAGTTACTAGAGACTGTCGGTTGGTGTGACTCAGAAAGCTGCCGGCTTCAAAACAGACCGGAGGAGATATGAAACTGCAAACCACCAAAATAAGCTGCGAGCAGGCCTGCAAGTGCACAGCACACCGCCACGCTCAGGGATGGAAATAGGCTGAGGGGAAATCCCTCCACATGCTTCTCAGTATGTGGCCTAGTATGAGGATCTTAAATCTCAGTCATACATATGATTAGAAAGCTGGTGTGTATTTGTCACATTTCTAAAATTAAAAAAAAAGAAAACAACGAAAGCTTCATCCTACGGGATAACAGTCGAGTTTACTGCTGACCATTCACGTTTAGCCACGTAACAGCCATATAGATGTTCCTTAGCTTGGGGGGTAAAAAGGCAGTAGGAACATAATAATTAAATAATAAATAATAAGTAATAACAAGGAAAGCTGCTTTGTGAATATGCCCATTGTTAAAAGCGCTATATAAATTACACTGAATGGCACAAACCTGTTACTTAACCCTTTTAAGGCACGATCGATCATCAACTAATAACTCTGACTGATATGAAATACCTTTATGACATTTCTATTTATAATGATTCAAATATTATTCTAGTAATATTGGAAAATGATATTTTATCTTACCTACCCTTCCTTTTTCTCCTTCTGCACTAAACCATCCATCCATCCACTTTCCGTACCGCTTATCCTACACAGGGTCGCGGGGAGCCAGGAGCCTATCCCAGAGAACTTGGGGCACAAGGCGGGGGACACCCTGGACGGGGTGCCAAGCCATCACAGGGCACAAACGCAGACACATTCACACACTACTGACCATTTGGAAATGGCAATCAGCCTACAACGCATGTCTTTGAACTGGGGGAGGAAACCGGAGTACCCGGAGGAAACCCCTGAAGCACGTGGAGAACATGCAAGCTCTGAGCACACAGGGCGGAGGTGGGATTCGAACCCCCAGACCCGGAGGCGCGAGGCAAATGTGCTAACCCATAAGCCGCCGTTAACCCCCTCACAACAACAACAACAACAACCCCCCCCCAAATGCAACAATAATAATAATCATATAATCAGCTGTGCTGTATATTAATATTTCAGAGGGGTTCAAAACCAAAATCCACCCTCCTAGCTATGACACTGATCTGAGACTTTTAGAAGTGTGAGCATGTGTGTGTGTTCAATAGCACAATACTGCGTAAATGCCAAGCACAATAAACCACAACGTCCTGAGTTTCAGCTCGTGAAAGTGGATGTGAAGAGTGTACCTCACACACACAAGTTATCTTAACAGCAGTTACTTCAGCATTATGTGAAAGAGGAATGAGAACATGGCATTAGGAAATTAGGAAAGCTTCCTTAAAAATCAACACAATGCACATAACTGCATGTGTTTGTGCATATGTGTGTGTGTGTGTGTGTGTGTGTGTGTATGTGTGTGTCTGACCTTCAACCCCAGTAAGACCAGCAGAGGCACATTGTTCATCCCTCCTTCCACCCACTCGTCCAGCGACACGGTTCCACTGCTGTCCGAATCAATCGCCGTCATCATGTCCTTCAGCACCTAGGAAAGAGAAAGTAAAAATATTGTGTGTGTGTGTGTGTGTGTGTGAGTGTGTGTGTCTGTGGTTTTCAAGATGCACTACCGCACAGAAACCAGCACAGATATCTGTTCTATTTGAAATTGTGGTGAATTATCTTTAAACAACTCCAACACAATCATTACTTACTCATCGTACATCATCATGTCATAATCAACACCAAACAAAAACACACTAAAGTTTCAAGTCAGCACTTTTAACAGAAGTTGGCCATAATTACATCATGTGATTATTACAAGTTTACAAACACGTTTAAACACTACTGCACACTTAATTTTGCACTGGTGCTTCCATTACTGGAGCAACGTTAGCCGTGTGGCCCTTGTGCAAAACCAAACAAACAGGCGTCAGACACAGAACATGTCTCAGCTGGTCATACACTTTATCTAAAGAGGGGGGGAAAAAAAGGTTTTTGCTCTAATGTCAAGTATGCGAGCAAAGTCCCATCCTCACTGGTAGGTCAAGAGAAAGAAATCTAAGTAATCTAGCATGCTATGAGGGTATGTCACACTTGCTGTAGCATAACACACACACACACACACAAACACACACACACACACACAGAAGAAGGTACACTCACAGGTCTGAGCTCTGACACGTCCCAGCCCAGATACTCAGCTGCGTGCATCATTTGAGCGATAATCCGGTCCACTTCCTGCAACAGGAAAAGATTTTACAAAGCTATTTAACACCACAACAATTACACACAAACACCTAAACAATTAAACAACCGATCACATAAACATCTGAGCAAATAAACACATGATCGAATAAACGACTGATCACACAAACACCTGATTAAACAAAAACATGATCGAATAAACAACTGATCAAATAAACACCTGGTCAAAATAAACACGTGATTAAACAAACACATGGTCAAATAAAAGTTTGATCAAAGAAATACCTGAGCAGACAAATATCTGATGAAACAAATAAACTGGCAATCAAATAAACGGTTTATTAACTAAACACCTGAATAAATAAACAGTTGATCAGACAGGCAGGAAGAGAGAGAGAGAGAGAGAGAGAGAGAGAGAGAGAGAGAGAGAGAGAGACAGATGGATAGATAAACAGATACAGAGACAGGCAGGCCATCAGGCATCCAAACAGGCAGACAGACAGGCAGACAGACAGGCAGACAGGCAGACAGATAGATACACAGGCAGGCCATCAGGCAGGCCATAGGACAGGCAGGCAGGCAGGCAGGCAGACGGACAGACAGACAGATAGATAGATAGGCCCATAAACAGATACAGAGACAGGCAGGCCATCAGGCAGACAGACAGGCAGACAGATAGATAGACAGATAGACAGGCAGGCCATCAGGCAGACAGACAGGCAGACAGACAGATAGACAGATAGATAGACAGATAGACAGGCAGGCCATCAGGCAGGCCATAGGACAGGCAGGCAGGCGGGCAGGCAGACAGACAGACAGACAGACAGATAGATAGACCGATAGATAGATAGGCCCATAAACAGACACAGAGACAGGCAGGCCATCAGGCAGACAGACAGACAGGGAGGCAGGCGCATACACAGACAGACGGACAGACAGAAAGACATGACGTACTGAACTGTCCAGGACTCCATTGCCATCTCGGTCATAAAGTCTGAAAGTGACTGAGGAAAGAGAGATGAGATTTAGCTTCTAAGCCTCCATGAGTTAATGGAAACAAGGCTGTGTTAAAACATGCTGAGACTCACACTCTAGTTTGTCTCGAGGCTGCCCGTCCTCCAGCAGGGAGAAATAACAGGACACATCTTTAAGGAAGACCTCCCCTAAGAGACAGAACAAAAACAAACAGTGTTTATCGCTTACTGAGGTAATTAGTGAAGTGTGGATAAAGATGCAGGACAGTGAACGATGCCAAACGTAAAAATTCACCAGGGGATTTCACAGTTTTCACAATCTTGACTTTTTTGGATATAGCTTTGTAATTTCCAACGGAAACTGATCTTTATGGATTTTTTTCTGTATATATTCTGCCAATCAAGGAAACTGGGGTCAGAGGTCAAGGTCCCTGAAGTGAATGAGGTTTAAGGAATTTGTAAACAAATTTGTAAAATGATCTCAATATCGTTATATATTAACATCGGGACTCAATTTTTTTTAGTGTTGTAGAGATCGTCAGGCGTTAGTGATTTTATAACATCACTGTTACTCACAAAAAATCTCTGAAATCGAATAACCAGTCACCAATTCGAGAATGAATTTTTTTTTTGGTATTTTTGAACCAGAACTCTTTCTCCTTATTAAACACGGATTTTGTTTTTACGGCAAGAAACTACAGAATTTACAATTCTGCTCACATCAGGCATTTTGATATTTTTGGATAAACTGAATATACAACTTTAACATCGTGCTTTTAAAAAAATTCCTTATGTTTGGGATTGCTGTCTTATTCACAGCATACACCAAGATTTAATTAGTAACTTCTTGGATTTCTTTTGTTGTTGTTGTTGTTGTTGTAGAAATACTGTTAAACAGACGCACAAGTCCCTGTTTTTTCCATTCAAAAACTATGCAAACTTTTGCACACCGTGTATAATATTAGTGCAACTTTTTCACTGATCACTTCATCACCGCACAAATTTAAGAGAGAAGGCGTCAGGGCTTCGGAGACTCACTGGCCTCGTCGGAGGTCTTGAAGGATTTGAAGAGGCGCTTGCACAGATCCTCGGGGAACTCGTCCACCTCCAGATACGTGTTCAGGAAGAGACGGAAGCCTTCCTCATCGATGCACTGGTGGATGTAGAACAGAAAAAAAATCGTGTCTTCTGAGTCATGAACACAGCTACTCATCACTCATCACACATAACTCACACACAAATAATTCAGAGGCAGCTTTCTGATGGTTGATACAAAATACCCCAATTTGTCATCATCACAGCTGCCAGAAAACATGGACGCACTCACTATAAATCCCATCCTCACAAATCATTATAACTGCTTAACTCTTAACTCTGATGGGTCAGAAAGTGTTGATTAATCCCCTTTACCTTGAATCACAGGTTTATAATTAGTAGTTCTACTACGTCATTGTTTCTATAGTAACAGTTCGTTCACAGCGAGTTTTATGGCAAAACATCTGCATAATCTAGGGCTGATACGGAAAAAACTAAAATGTCGTTATATTACAAAGAAAAACCGTTAACATGGTTAAGGAAACATTTAGTAAACATTTGTGGAAGGAGTCTCCGGTGTCAGAGCTCTGAAACACTTTCCAATAATCTTTCCACCACTGAAAAGTCTTCGGAACAAACAACTTTGTCTTTTGTGCTTTAATAAAGAAGAGAGGCTGATAACTGTTTAGAGGCAGTATAACATAAGTGATAACAGGAACTAAGTTGTTTCATGGCTGTTCCACAACAATAAATGCAACTATAAATGGTTTAAAAAAAAAAAAAGTGTGTGGCGTTCATTAAATTAAATTAAAAATGGTCATTTTTGGCAAACTCTTGTGATAAATGAGGAATAATACACCGTGGGATGTGCTGTTACAGGAAAATAATCAACTTCAGCTTTCACCTAGTCTTTCTTTTTTTCCCTCTAACAGCACATCTGTTAAATTCCTTAAACAAATAATTAAATAATTAATAAATAAATCCTTGATAACCTATTGTAATGCATGTGTCACTATTCATTTTAATCCCATATTCCAAAACACTAATCAGTTTTCTGTAAGGTGCCTTAATTATTTTGACATAAATAATTTTTCTTCAAGACTTCAATAATGTAATAGTGTATTAAGCTTCTTTTGTGTTTCCATATTACATTACAAAAATTAAGTTAACCGCGTCCTACGCATTACAACGAGGAATAATTTAACATGTTTTGACAACTTTTTTGAGGGACTCGAGTGATGACATTTTAAATCTAATAATGATATTTTCAAAATAAAATTGTTAACAAATATTACACTTATAATAATTATTCATTATTAGTTATAAAGGCTGTGCATTGTAATGAATAGTAAGAAACACGGGTTACGATGATGAATGTAATCGATCAGCGAATTATTTATAGCATATCATTAGAGCTTGATGTGCAAGATTAGAGTTTATAAAGATGTGTACTTAAGGATTCATTGCTATACGCACAGTTATAATGCACTTATGAATATGTTAACGAAAATAGAAAAAGAAACGGAACCATAACACCATAACATAACAGCAGAGCTCCTGAGGGAGGGCGACGGTTTCCTCCCACCGGTGCTGCGCTACAAACCCAAACCCAGTTCCGTGTCTCAGCGCTAATGCCGTCCTCTTTTCAGCGAGACAAAATCAAACTTTAAAGCCCTGAGGACACCTGTGCTCCTTTGGTGTAAAAGTGGAAAATCGTGACGGATGCCACAGAGAGTTAGACACACACACACACACACACACACACACACACACACACACAGACACACACACACACACACACAGAGAGAGAGACATCTCAATGAGCTCATGCATGACGCACTCGGTATGTGCTGAGCAGATTTTAAGTATTAGTTGACCTCAGTGGTAAAATATTTCAAAACTAGGGAATACTGCATTCAGTTGAGCCAGATGATACGAGTCTGTCCCAATAATGCCGCATTAAAACATTATTAAAATAAAAATCATGTTTATTATGCTCACTATTGAAATCATGATTATTCGTCCCGTTTTGCTTCGCCCGGATCGCACCCTTGCTTCAGTGGATCACCTGGATCACATCAACTGCTCTTTGCTCATACTGAACATCCTTAGTACTGTTTGTCTTTACTCTTCTACACCTGTATACTGGTCTAGTATTATGATTTATAATCTCACTTTCCGGCGTCACCCAGAAGAGAACAGGTTCCATTTTGAATCTGGTTCCTCTCAAGGTTCCTGAAGACGAGTGTAGACTATTCCAGCATGTCCTGTCTAGAGGGCTTTAATTTCGTCTGTTGTACCATCTGGCTCAACTGATCTCAATGTTCTCTGCCTGTGTAGCCAAATGAAATTGATTGAGTCTGCCGTGTCAGCGTGTTTAGGAAAGCGGAGCGTGTCGGAGAGAGAACTGGAATTGGTCAGACGCAAATAAATGGGAAGCTTGTAATGCACCAGTCAATAAAAACATCAGCTAATTAGCAAGCGTCAGTTAAGCTCACCGGTTTCACAGTCGACTGATTGGGTTTAATTAATTGAGGAATCATTAAGTGCGCGCCCAACATTTCATGTCCCGAGTACATATCTTTCCAAAACCAAGGCTCACAGACCAGCAGTTTACTTCAGGTCATAAAGCTCATGTCTGTGTACTGCACAGTGTTTTATCCACTAACATGATAAGTGCCCCATTTATCTCCACAGAGTTATTATTGCACTTAGTGGTCAAAAATGGGAAATGGATCAAGCGCTAATAGTGGTGCCCCATGCTCGCTCTATAAACATTTTCATTAGAGGAGGAGCAGCAGATAGGACAGTTAATGACAGGGTCACAGTTTTTACACCAAACTGAGCTAGTTTTGTTTTTAAAGCAAAATAATCGGAATTAAATCGAATAAACTTGCGCAAAAAAAAAGGTAAAGTGTAAGTGCACACAGTGTGTCTATGATGTACAGAACCATTTCTATTGTAAGATATATTGCGAAGATGGAAAGGAGTGGATAATGGAGTCCGTACATCAGAAATGCGCGCGTACCACAGTGACCTTCTTTCTCACACAAAGGCTGAGAAAAAGGGAAAAAAAAGTGTCTCCCTTTTCCAATACACACATTTTTTAGGATAGTTGTAGGTCTTTTTAGATGTACTTGGAGAGAAATTTTGCTGAAACCTACAAACTGTGGTTAATATTAGATCAAATCCATTGGCGCCGCGTCAGTGGAAATGAAAACGATGAGACTGAAAATCTGACCTCTTGTACGTAGGAGTTTACACGGCCAATATCACAAATGTGTGTAAATTTAACTACTGAATGTTGAATATTCAACATATGGAAAAATTCTGTTCTTTATTTAAAATGTTTCAAAATTCATTTCCAGTTTTAAATAACAACGAATTCCCATATTTTCAATGTGGTCTCAGACTTTTAGATAGAATTTTGTATATAATCAAAATCAGCCTTATATTAGGAGTTAACAGGTTAAACATCATTGTTTTTTGCAATTGAATTCAGGGATGGATCAGGCCTTGGCAGATATCAAGCAGGAAGATAGATGCAGAAGCTTCGAGTGTGTGTGAGTGTGAGTGAGGCTAAAGGAGTGACGCACAGTCATGTCCACTTTGCATATTAAAGCGTAACGTGTAAAAGGCCCCGGCCAGCTCACACTCTCACCTCTCCATGCCTGTACTGAGCCAACTGGCCATCTGCGTCGAATTCCCTCAGCACATCTTTCACCTTTAAACCGCAGTCTGGACACACACACACACACACACACACACACACACACACACACACACACAGAAAGAGAAAAAGAGAGAACAAGTTTGAGATTCAAATATGCCTCTTTTACACTACACACACACACACACACAGCAGCAGCAGCTTGCACATTCACACATTAGTGGTGTGTGAAGTGAGATGAGTGAGGCAGTGAGACCCTGTGACGAGTGTGTGGGCGGCTCAGCACTCACAGTCCATGTACTGCTGCAGCTGGATGAAGTCCACTGGACTCAGCTCCTTCTCATCGTGCTCCACAGGATCTGACATCATGCCCCGGGACGAGAGACCTCACTACAGAGAGAGAGAGAGAGAGAGAGAGAGAGAGAGACAGAGAACATCATGTATAATTGAATTTCAGCATTTACATTTATGGCATTTAGCAGATGCCCTTATCCAGAGCAACTCACAGTTATCTCATTTTTTATACAACTGAGCAGTTGAGGGTTAAGGGCCTTGCTCAAGGGCCCAGCAGCAGCAGCTTAGTGGTTCTGGGATTTGAACTCACGGCCTTCTGAAGTCCGATGTCTTATCCACTGAGCTACTACTGCCCTTCACCTCTCAGCGCATATCATGCTGAAGCCGTAATCATAATCGTAACTTCTCATACTACAGTGAAGACATGGACATGAAATCATCATGTCTGTGAAACAAAGCATATATTTTTTCTACCTGTATTTTACTATTTTCAGTTATTCCTGTTTTAATGTTCTTCATTTATATGGGTCTTTGGTGGCATGTACCTGTAATAATGAAGGAAGGAAGGAAGAATAGACGGATAGACGGATAGATGGATGGATGGATGGATGGAAGAAAAGATGGATGGATGGAAGGATGGATGGAAGAAAAGATAGAAGATAGGAAAAAAGCAAGGATGGATGGAAGGAAGAGAAGATGGATGGACATATTGGATGAAATGACAGAAAGATGGAAAGATTGATGGATGAATGAAACAAAGGCAAAAAGAAAGGAAGGAAGGAAGGAAGGAAGGAAGAAAGGAAGGAAGGAAAGAAGGAAGAATAGATGGATGGATGGAGAGATGGATGGATGGAAAATATGAAAAAGAAGGATGGATGGAAGGAAGGGAAGATGGATGGAAGGATAGAAGGCTGAAAAGTTGGAAAGATTGATGGATGGATGGAAGGAAGGCAAAAAGGATGGATGGATGGATGGGGAAAAAAGTTAGGTTGGATGGAAGGAAGGCAAAAAGAAAGGAAGGAAGGAAGGGAAGCTCGATGGAAGCAAGGATGGATGGAATGACGATGGGTAATTACCCGGGAATTGTTCTCAGTCTCGGTCCAATAGATTGCTTAGTCAATCTACCAAAGTTTGCATCCATGTGTTCACACTTCACCAGTTTTTGTTTAATTACTGTATAAAGGTGCATGTATGAGCAGCAGGTGATGCTGATCGAGTGTCTACAATGCGGCTGTGCTCAATCACATAATGTTCTGATTCAGATTCCAGCATTGTTAGGCTCTTGAACTAACCCTTTTACTCCAAAGCCATTGCATTTGACTTCTAACTCTTGACCTCGGACCCCCACTTCCTTCCATACTGGGGTGAAATCTGTAAACGTCCCTACAACACTGCTGCAACATTTTACACAGTTAACACTACAGCAACACTACAGCACATGTTGTTAGAGCATCACTAACATTACATTATTTTTGGGGCATGAAAGCATAGCTTGGCTTCAGCTCTCTTTATTCTTCCTGTATTTATCTTGCATTTATGTATAATCGCTCATATCACTGTCAGCTTCCTCGACAGCTCCGTGCTCGGACTGGATTCTGCCTCACTCGCGAGTCACTTTGGATAAAAGAGTCTGCCAAGTGAATAAATGTAAATGCCGATGTCGATGCAAATGTAAATGTGGATGCGAAATGTAAACAACATGGCCACGTTTAACAGAAGAATGACGAATTGTCCCCACTGAAGCTTTGGCTAGACCTCAGAAAATGCAAATCCTTACAGCAGGGGTGTCCAAGCTTGTCTACCGAGGGCTGGTGCTGGCTGCGGGCTTTTATTCCAGCCAAGCCAGGGAACATCCGACAACTCATCAGTCCACTGAAGGTCAGGCGGGATTGGGTGTTGCACAGGCTTGACTGTGATAAAATGCATCCATACTATTTTTTTTTTTCAGACCGAGTATAAGCATGAATACGTGTAGTTTGATACCAACACCAATAATAATACTACAATTGGAAACACTTGTGCTGAGTTTTATATAAGATGTTATGGCATTTAAACGGTATCTCTAATCGTATCGGCAAGTTTGGTCATTAAAATGAGTGCGTGGTGATCCAAGGTGATCTCAGTGCTCGGTGCTCGCAGAACTGAAGTGCTCTGACGCTCGATTCACTGCTCCGTTTGTGTGCAATTCGTGGTACTTTGCACTCGTTTTTAATGACCACACTCACTGATACCGTCATTGCGAGTTCAATCCAAGACACTGCTTAAACACCATAAGATGTTATACCAGTTTACGTGTCTTGTAGGAAGATGCTGTAGTTCCTCCTTGTGATAGCTTCCCAGAGCACAGTTTATAGTCTGCTTTGCTTTAAGTGCCATCATTAACCGTGGAACACGTTCAGATTTGTAATTTCGTGTAGTCTGGTCTTTAGTACGGCAATGTACACTACACTCACGCTACATAGCATCACTATGTGGAATCGGATGTTGGTATTTTTTTTTATCGATGCAAGCATAGTTTCAGTATCCATATTGCTGCATCCCTAATCTCTACAGTTAATATTTAATTTGAATGAACAGACAGACAGACAGACAGCGGCAATGATGGTAATGTCTGTGACAATGCGTGAAAAAAATGGTTCAACTGTCACGCTCTGCTATAGCATACAGCTTTTATAATATGGCTGTGTATGTGTGTGTGTGTGTCTCTTATCTTTGATGGGACACAGATCAATCTGCCGATGCTAAAAGGTGTCTGGCTCACGGAGCCGTGTGATCCAGCAGCCTCTTTTCGGCTTTCCCTGGAGGAATGAGTAGGAAGTGAGTCTTTAGCACGCTGTCGCTCTGCCGTCTGTTTGAAGAACTCTGTAGACACACGAGAGAATGACAGCGTGCTAAAGACTCCGCTCCTCCTCACTCCTCCAGGGAAAGCCGAAAGAAGCATCTAATTGCCGTTAAATTGGGTGACCCACTTCAGGAGAGTGTGGACGGTCTCAGGCTCCTGGTCATATCATTTCCTGAACATTTAAATAGAATTATAAATAAATAAAAATCCAGTCTACCCCGACCTTAAACTTTAAGATCAATATGTAGGAGTCCATAAATGAGAGTCTAAAATGAGGACCTGCTTATTTTACTAAACTCTGAGAATTAAGAAGAAGAAAAAGAAAAAGAATCAGCGGCAGCATCACCACTCTTTATATACTACTTTCTCTATTACAAGTGAAACTCGACCAACAAAAAAGACAAACTTGAAATCCAATTCAATTAAAAATGGATAAAGGAATAAAACATGACGAGGTGTGCTGTTACAGGAAAATAATCAAGAGGAGCTGGTGTGATGAGACCTGACGTGAAGCAGGGTTACTGTTACCACATCAAACTGGATCATTTCCCTGTCATTTTTCTTGATTCAAAACGACACACGCTTTTTAACCATTTATTGTTACATTTCACGTTGTGGAACATCCACAAGACAAGTTACTTCTTGTTATCACTTACATTATAGCAGCTTTAAACAGTCATTCCCTCATCAGCTTCTCTTTTCTCACTCTTTAATTTAAAAAACAAAAACAAAAGACAAAACAACTGCTTAACAAAGAAACCAGAAAACGTAACGAGCAGAAAACAAACCGCTGACATTGGAGTCTCCTTCCATAAATGTTTACAGAAAGCTTTACCATATCAACAATTTTCTTTCTTAAAAAAAAGCACATTTTTAATCCTTTTATTATTAATCATAGATTGTGTGAGCATACGGCATACCAGTCGCTGTGTCAGCTGTGTCTACAGAAATTATAACAAGCCCATTAATATAAACTTATGACTTGTAAATAAAGTCCGAGCAGCTGTTGCTGCTGCTAATCGTGGCTTATAAATGCGCTGCCAGAGTTTTTGTTTATGCTTTCAAACGTTTCGTTTACGCTCCACAAGTTTACGTTCGCCATTCTGGCACAAAACTCTCATGTGGGCGGGGCTTAACATCGCTTTACACTCATTGGCTAGTGAGATTTGGATCGACAGCTCCCTGACCAGGAAGTAGAGACTTCAGCGTTGCGAATTTTGGAGAGCGTTCTGGATGCGGTTCTCTGTATAGTTCTGTATGGTTCACTACTTTGTAGTGGAAATTACTTACTCAGTTAGTCAGTATATTAGTTCACAATTAGTATTTGAGGTTTGGTTAGTCTCATGCGACTATTTTTTCAAGACGAGCTCTCAGGAGCAGCAGGGAGCGTCGCCATCGTCATCATCCTCCTCCTCCTCCTCAGCTGGACACTCGAGCTGTCAATCCAACTCTCACTAGCCAATCAGAGTAAATCGCTGTTAAGCTCCGCCCACACGTGAGATCGGTGCCGGAATGGCGATCGTAAACTTGCGGAGCGTAAACGAAAACTTCGAAAGAGTAAATGAAAACTCAGGCAGCGCATTCATAAACCGCCATTATAGAAAACGAAGCTTAGAAAACTGTTAACGAAGAACGCTGTTTATTTGAAGACCATGTTACATTTCTGACACGGAGTTCACGGTTTTCAGTTTCTGAGTGTTTTTCTTCTTTTCTCATTGTATATTTTTGTTTGTTTCTTGAAACGTTACGTTCAATACTTTTGGCACAAATTTAATTCCACACTGACCAATCAGATTTGAGAATTCAGCAGCATTGTAGTATAAATAGAAAGTCAAATGCTGTGCAATCAATGCAAGTCAAAAAGTAAACAACTGTTTACAAATACCAGGATGATAAAATGCCAATATAAAAATATATTTTAAAGCTACTGTTTGCCGTTTCTTAATCTCAGGCATTGTCTGATGGTATAAGCTAATCTGCTGTATACTATGTCATAATATGTTATGTTTACATTTACATATATCTGACACTTCCACACTAGAACTGTGTACTGATCAGCGCTACACTGTCACTTGCCCATTGTTGTTTATTGTTGTGCCCACTGTTGTTTACACGTTTGCACTTGCACTTCATGTAGAATGTGCACTTTGCTTAGTTCTGTGTCGTCTCATGTAGTTAGTGTGTTGTTTTATGTAGCACCACGGTCCTGGAGCAACGTCGTTCCATTTCACTGTGTACTGTACCAGCTGTATATGGTTGAAATGAGCTTCTTAACTCCGCCCCTTTTCATTCAACGAAAACTCATTAAGTATTTGCGTTTTTTTTTGTTTGTTTTTTTTTACAGAGAGAGTGAGGGAAAGGGGATGGTTTATCAGTGTTAAAAATGTAATTCACCTTGTATGCAGCAATTTTGGAAATGACAAACTGCTCCTTTAAAACGTAACAGAAACAGACCGATTATGAATATCGAAGGCCTGTGATGTTTGGAGCATAAAAAAAACAAAAAAAAAAGTCCGCTTCTCCATTTTTCTTGCGCTGAAGTCTCGGGATGTTCAGCGAGGCTGCACTTGATTTTTAAACCTGTCAGACTGTTAATCATCCTGAAATGGATGTAAGTGCAGAGCCATTAGGGAGCTATAAAAGCAACGAATTCTACCGGAGAGCTGCAGCGTGGTGTCATGATGCTAAACGACTCTCTCCGATGCGCATAACAACTCTGAACGCGGAGTTTTGATCGAGCTGTAGCCTATTACGGTTTCAGACACTGCCGTAAACAAAGCGTGAAATGGTCTAATGGAGAAAGGACGGAGGCGTGAGTAGGCTTGCCGGCATCCTGCAGTCGTTTAGCAAATATCAAATATCACGACTGTTCTCCACATAAGACGGAGGAATTAGCAAGAGCAAGCAGTTAGAGTAATGAGATGATGATGAGGTGATATAATCACACACACACACACACACACACACACAGTTCCAGCAGTTTCAGGGAACAGAGAAGGTTATGTAAGGAATGAGACGTGACGGGGTGTTACTGTTACCACCCTTAAGTTGATTTGCATATAACAGCATGACCCGAAGTGCTTTACTCCTCTACTACCACAGCAGGTCATACTTTTTACTTCTTATCGTAGTTTAGCTGCTGCTAATCATGTTTTATGAATGCGCTGCCAGAGTTTTTGTTTACGCTGTCAAACTTTTCGTTTACGTCCCACAACTCCAGTTGAGACTAGTTACTTCCTGCTGGCACGGACTTTATAACAATCTTTCCCTCACCAGCCTCTCTTTTTTTCCTCTCTCTCTTAAAGTTAATATGAAAAAAAAAAAAAATGTTACTGAGAAAATGAAGACTTTCCTGTATCAGACTGACACTGGGGACACCATCCAAAATAAACATTTCCTCACAGTTTCGTTTATCCATTTATTTGCAACCACAATACAAGTCCTTATGAATGAGCTGTCACTATAGAAACAATAACGTAGTAGAAAGAACACATTAATATAAACCTGTGGTTTGTCTTGCAGACTTGGTATTCAACAGTTCTTAATTAAACGCTTCTCCTCGATGAAATAATTTATTTTGGCAAAATGCTTCATATGAAACAGTGTTCATCATTACAGTTCAGGATTACATATAAGTAGTTCATTTCCAGCAGGCCTTTATTGAAGTCACAGATGTTTTTCAGTGTCTGAATCTGAAATCATGTTTCTGTTGTGCGTGTAGTGCACTCCAATTGGCTTGGGTGCAGGTTTTCATTCCAAACCAAGCAGAAGCCACACTCGGTAGTCTACTGACAGCCAAGATCAACTGAATAAGCAGGTGGAATCAGGTGTGGTTCCTGCTCGACTGGAAAGAAAACCTGCACCCAAACTGACTGGTTGTTTAGGAGACGATTGGACTCCCCTGCATTATGTCTTGTATATCCTATATAGTAGACATACTGTATAAAATGAACAGGAACCCATTTGGTATTTAGCCCAAATACTACATTGCTAACATAAAATTCCTAGCAGGCAGAGAGAAGAAAACAAAATTACATAGCAAAAGCCTTAGTGCATGTCAGTGGACAAGTGGGTTTTTTTTGTTTTTTTGTGTTTTTTTTTTATAGAAGTGCGGCGAACAACAGCAAGCAAACAGCAAGGCAAAAGTCCTGCGTGATGATCCACTACATGACAAAAGGTATGTGGACACCCGACCATCACACCCATATGTGCTTACTGAACATCCCATTCCAGATTTAATCCCCGTTTGCTGTAATAACAACCTCCAGTCTTCCGGGAAGGCTTTCCACTTGGTGTGTGGCTGTGGGGATTTGTGCTCCTTCTGTTCAGTGGGGTTGAGGTCAGGGCTCTGTGCAGGACACTCGAGTTCTTCCACTCCAACTTTGGCAAACCATGTCTTCATGGAGCTCGCTTTGTGCACAGGAGCACTGTCATGCTGCAACAGGTTTGGGCCTTTCAGTTCTAGGGAAGGGAAATTGTAACACTACAGCATACAAAGACATTCTATACAATCGTGTGCTTCTTAACTTTAGGGTAACAGTTTGGGGAAGAACCACATATGGGTGTGATGGTCAGGTGTCCACATACTTTTGACCACATAGTGTACTTAATAATTAATAATACTATTATGTATGTATTAATAATTAGCAGCCTATAATTTTTATTTTTTAAAATTTTTTTTACAGAAGTGAAAGTAACCACTATAAGAATGAAACACTTCTCTTTTACATCCTGCTTCCTTTCCCCTTCAGTGAATTGCCATTTCTGCTGGGCAAATTTCAGTCGTGTCTGGTCTGAACAAAGCATAAAATTATAAACGTTTTCAGCTGTCTCCTCTATCACCATAGCAACGGGCTAAAATTTTTAAATGCTACTCTGCAGATGGGTTAATTTGGTTTAACTGATTTGAACAGAAATGTAAACTCGACCTAAATATCAGCTATAGTGGTTAAGTAATGTTTTTTTTTAATCTTTGATGTTGCCTCCTCATGATTTTTTTTTTAGATAGATAGACAGACAGACATAGATAGATAGAATAAATTATTAATTATATAATATATAATTGCAATAGTCCAAAAATCAAAACGTATTAATAATTTAATAAAATACAAACCCTGATCGGAAACTGACAACTGCATGTTAAAAATTTGTAGTCGAGCTTTAAAATGAAAAAACAAAAAAAAACATGCTAATTCATTTATTTTTGTAAACGTGAAATAAAAGCGACGCTTGTTTTAAGACATAAAGTTTGAGACCTATATAAACCCAACATAACATATATTGTGTATCATAGAAAAGTCTTCAGATATTGTGATATGATATTTTTGTCATATCACCCACCTGTACTTCACTCTACCCTTCTAGATATTTTGATGTTGCAACACCTTCTGAAACTTAAAAAGAAAAAAAAAAAAAGAGGATCATTTTAAAACTGTGGGCTTCTCAGAAACCGTGCATTTGGTTTGACATTTAGTGATCTGCTGACTGGTGTGTGACAAAGAAGTGTTGCATGGCTGCTCTCACACTGTCTCACCCTCTCACCACTGTTTTGTTCTCATTATTCATGCACGCTGAATCTGAAACGCGTCCAGAGCGAAGATCTTCAGACCGGACCATAAAAGATTCAGAGCGAGGAATTTACTGAGCTTCTTCTCTACACCGTAAATGGAGTTTAAAATAAGCAGTGAACATTACGAGCTATTAAGTGCTGAGACGATGCTCTGATTATCTGTAACAGGTGGACGCAAATTATACAGAGCGGAAGGAGCGTTCATGCATATGTATCATACCCATTATATATATATATATATATATATATATATATATATATATATATAAAAACCAAATGTCCGCAGAAGATTAGCAATATCTGACAGTACTGGTTGTCCTACACAGAGATATCAAGACAAATGTGTGTATGTGTGTGGGGCGATGTGGCCATATTTGCTCACTTCTGGGAGAGATTCCTCTGTGAAATTTTGTGGTGACCCTGTGGCGAACGTGTAGGAGAGAACACTACGGCCCTGTTCCATTACTGTTTTAGCCAAACTCGCTCAACCTCACAAGTAGGAAATGCATATTAGCCTTTATCATGCACTCACAGCCCAAAAAATAGGAATACGAGAGTGTGTGTAGACATTTTTCAATGAGAAAAATACACACTATAGGGTTGTCATGGTACCAAAATTTCTGTAGTCGGTACCAAGCATGCAAAACACAAAAATATGCCATAATTGAACAACACACACTTCTTATTTATAAAGTTAAATATTAAAATAAATTAAACAAATGTATATGTATATTTCAAGTATTTCTGAAAAATGCTTAAAGTTTTGGCCTTAGGTTTTTTTTTTCCCTTCAAGTAAATAATAACTAAATAAATTACTAGCAAAAAATACAAACTATGTAAAAAAGTTTCTGAAACGAAACACTTGCCACTCGTTAGGCATCTTTACGCACGGACTTTTAAACTGAGGTGCTGAAAGTGAACCGGAGTTATAACGGAGAAAACGTGAATGTTTAGGCACATTTACCTATAATTTGAAATGACTCAGTAATAATCCGTGGGTATTTACTGATGTAATGTGTTTTGGACTAAATATTTTCACTTAATTGGATCGTTTGGACCTTTGCCGGTGTATTTTGTCGGGATTTTATGGATCAGTGGACTATTATGAGGCTTCTTAGGTGAGTTGCCTCAGTTTTGTAAGTGTTTGTTTATGTCAATCGAAGCACAAGAATCTTAGCTTTCCAAAGATATATCGCATGAGTGCCTACATACACACAGCAGCTGTGTACATAGCATATAGTTTTACACTTAACAACACTTTCACAGGAAAAGGTCACTTGAGTGAGGAACCACATTCGCTCACCAAACTAAACTCTTGTACAACGTGATGTCATAAGCGTGAATGTCTTTCAATCCAGTGACTACATCTTGCTTCTGTGTTGGAAAGTTTACACGCGTTTTCCTGTGCACACAAGAGCAGAGAGCCAATCGGATTGCTCCAAATAAAGCGCACAGATTATATATTTATATATCATTTCTATATTCCGCATTAGTGTGTCATTAGTCTCAGATGCTTCCTGACTACTGACATTCTAATGCGAAGGATCTTCCCTTCCATTCAATTCATTACAATGCAATACAAACGTTATGACATTGTCACAAAGCGGCTTTACAGAAATCCAGATGTGGATTCTGATGTAGATTCTGATCCCTAACGACAGAAGTTGACATGAATGAGAGGAAGAAGATTCAAAAGGGAACCTGTCCTCTTCCGGGTGACACCAGTGGGATTATAAATCATGACAGTATACAGTCGTATTGAAGAAAAAAAAAAAGGCAACTGAAATAAACATCGAAAAGAAATACAGGGTAAAAATCTAGGCTGTATAGCAAGTGAGTTGATTTCTTTAGTGATCTGTAACAACGTATTGTGATGTATGGAGTAGTATATTATAATATTGTTGAAACTTTTGACACGGTAAGCATTTTATTTGCTCCTATTCAGGAGGTCAGATTGCAATACCATCTAAACAATATTCATGTCCATGAAGTCTGCAGTCATGCTGATTCACTCCCTCGAACTACCAGGAGTCTACAAAGCGTTGGTGTGAATAATGCAGTACAATCTCAGTGCAGCAAAAGCTTCATTCATGAGCAGCCGGTCAGTTTTGTCGCTAAAAAACATGCAAGTTTTGCTGTCAGTAGTAAAGTGAATGCAGAGATCTCAGGTCTGTATGTTACAGAGATCCTGCGGGACACAACAAAAAGTCGCAGGTGTAGGTGTTTATTGTTTTTTTTTTACTTTCATGCGGGCGGGGTCAGGCGGTCAGATATGAGGCTTGCAGGACAAAGAAAGGTCGCTCATTAACATGGGAGCATATTATACATAGCACAGTGCTTGACACATTTCACATAAATCAGTCATTTGTTTATATTTCGAGAAATTCTAGGTGAATTCGGGAAATTCTTTTTTTTTTTTCCACATACAGTGTCCTCTACCATTCAACTGAATTGGCTTTTTGACCAGGCGGATTTTATTATCATCCAGTGTAACCGTTTCTGCTTTGCTCAGTTGTCACTCCCACAATGCTCTGCGCAGGAGTCTCCACAGAACAAGAATGTGATCAGGGATGAAAAACACTTGGCCCCGCTACAATTTAACTACACTATTAAAGGTACGCTCAGCAATCTTGACACCAGTTAGCTGAAAGCAGCCGTTTTAAAATACAAACGCAATCCCGCATTTTTAGTGTTCCCTCCAAAAGCGACGCCCATAAAACACATGTAGATACACAGCCATACCTCGAACAGCTGAGCTTTCTTAATTGACAGGCAAGTAGAGACAATTTTTTCTCTTTTTTCAGAGCCTGGAGCAGCCTTGAGGCCTGCGTTTCTAACAAATCTTACAAAGCCGCTGGAATGAGAGGAGAATTTCACCACATATAACAAAGAGTTTAATAAAAAATAAAAGATTCAAAGAGGAGGAAACTGCCAGGCCAAGATGAAGAGTTATTGTAATGACACACAGCATGTGACTCTCGCACACGTTGGTAGAATGAGCTGGGAGAATGTGTTAGTGAGTAAAAGGGTAATGTGATGACTGCTATGGAAATTTCGGTGCTAAAGCGGTGGCGTGCTGCAGCGGTTAGCAGCAGGCTGCAAAGCTGGAGGTTTCCTTGTGTTATGAGTTGCAACATAATTCTCTCCTCTGATGCGGTCACAGATACAGGTAGAGGTGTTTGTGTAAACAGGTAAAACAATTGAAGTGCCGTATTCTCAACTAATGAAAATGGTTAAGATGTTGAATAATATATATATATATATATATATATATATATATATATATATATATATACACACACACACACATACATACAGTATCTCACAAAAGTGAGTACACCCCTCACATTTTTATAAATATTTTATTATATCTTTTCATGGGACGACACTGACGAAATGACACTTTGCTACAATGTAAAGTAGTGAGTGTACAGCTTGTATAACAGTGTAAATTTGCTGTCCCCTCAAAATAACTCAACACACAGCCATTAATGTCTAAACCGCTGGCAACAAAAGTGAGTACACCCCTAAGTCAAAATGTCCAAATTGGGCCCAAAGTGTCAATATTTTGTGTGGCCACCATTATTTTCCAGCACTGCCTTAACCGTGTTGGGCATGGAGTTCACCAGAGCTTCACAGGTTGCCACTGGAGTCCTCTTCCACTCCTCCATGACGACATCACAGAGCTGGTGGATGTTAGAGACCTTGCACTCCTCCGCCTTCCATTTGAGGATGCCCCACAGATGCTCAATAGGGTTTAGGTCTGGAGACATGCTTGGCCAGTCCATCACCTTTATCCACAGCTTCTTTAGCAAGGCAGTGGTTGTCTTGGAGGTGTTTGGGGTCGTTATCATGTTGGAATACTGCCCTGCGGCCCAGTTTCCGAAGGGAGGGGATCATGCTCTGCTTCAGTATGTCACAGGACATGTTGGCATTCATGGTTCCCTCAGTGAACTGTAGCTCCCCAGTGCCGGCAGCACTCATGCAGCACTCATGCAGCATGCTTGACTGTAGGCAAGACACACTTGTCTTTGTGCTCCTCACCTGGTTGCCGCCACACACGCTTGACACCATCTGAACCTAATAAGTTTATCTTGGTCTCATCAGACCACAGGACATGGTTCCAGTAATCCAGGTCCTTAGTCTGCTTGTCTTCAGCAAACTGTTTGCGGGCTTTCTTGTGCATCATCTTTAGAAGAGGCTTCCTTCTGGGACAACAGCCATGCAGACCAATTTGATGCAGTGTGAGGCGTATGGTCTGAGCACTGCGGCTGACCCCCCACCCCTTCAACCTCTGCAGCAATGCTGGCAACACTCATACATCTATTCTGCAAAGCCAACCTCTGGATATGATGCTGAGCACATGCACTCAACTTCTTTGGTCGACCATGGCGAGGCCTGTTCTGAGTGGAACCTGTCCTGTTAAACCGCTGTATGGTCTTGGCCACCGTGCTGCAGCTCAGTTTCAGGGTGTTGGCAATCTTCTTATAGCCTAGGCCATCTTTATGTACAGCACCAATTCTTTTCTTCAGATCCTCAGAGAGTTCTTTGCCATGAGGTGCCATGTTGAACTTCCAGTGACCAGTATGAGAGAGTGTGAGAGCGATAACACCAAACTTAACACACCTGCTCCCCATTCACACCTGAGACCTTGTAACACTAACGAGTCACATGACACAGGGGAGGGAAAATGGCTAATTGGACCCAATTTGGACATTTTCACTTAGGGGTGTACTCACTTTTGTTGCCAGCGGTTTAGACATTAATGGCTGTGTGTTGAGTTATTTTGAGGGGACAGCAAATTTACACTGTTATACAAGCTGTACACTCAAATGTGAGGGGTGTACTCACTTTTGTGAGATACTATATATATATATATACATATATACATATATATACATAATGTAGAATAATATATTGATTAATGCGTTTTAACGCCCAGAAAACTGGTAACAATGATCTTGGAACATCTCTACACCTTTACCCTTGTTAAAAAATACAAGAATCTATGAATATGTATATGACCATGGAAATTAGAAACACGCCCATACCCTCCTTCCAGCATTGCCATGATCTCCTGGTTTATTTAATTAACAACAACAAAATATTACTAGAATTAGCTAAGTTAGTTATCTAGCTATCTTCCACATAAGTACCACATGATCCTCTAATCATTTGCATATCAAATGTGATTGGTCCAGAGACCAAGAGCTTACTGCAGTTGCAATCAAAATTATTCAACCCCCATTGCAAATCAGGTTTATTGTCAAAATTTATTGTACAGACTTTCAGCTGTTTGCAATGAACAGATCAAACAAAAGCAATTGAAATAGTTCAACACAACGAATGCTTCAAGTGGTTTCCCCAAATTCAACTGAAAATGCAACATATAATGACTTCTCCAGTCTCAAAATTATTCATCCCCTTCATGGCAAGCATCTTTAGTACTTAGTAGAGCACCCTTTTGCTGTTATGACCTACTGCAAATGAGATGCATAGCCAGACACCAGCTTCTGGCAGTGTTCCTGGGGAATCTTAGCCCATTCCTCATGAGCAATGGCCTCCAGTTCAGTAATATTCTTGGGTTTGCGTGCTGCAACCGTCTTCTTCAAATCCCACCAGAGATTTTCTATGGGGTTCAAGTCAGGTGACTGTGATGGCCCTGTAGAATCTTCCAGGACTTCTTCTGCAACCAAGCCTTGGTGGAATTTGAGGTATGCTTGGGATCATTGTCCTGTTGGAAGGTCCAGAGACGCCCAAGCTTCAGCTTCCTCACAGACGGCATGACGTTTTCTCCTAGGATTTCCTGATACTTCAATGAATCCATCTTGCCTTCCACACGCTGCAGGTTTCCAGCGCCAGCGGATGCAAAGCAGCCCCAGAGCATCACCGAGCCACCACCATGCTTGACTGTAGACAGAGTGTTCTTTCTTCATTCTTCTTTCTCCAGACATACCGCTGATCAATCGTGCCGAAAAGTTATAGATTTGTTTCATCGCTCCACAGAACAGAATCCCAAAACTTCTGTGGCTTATTTATATGATTTTGAGCCGACTTTTCTTGTGCTTTCGGGTCAGTAGTGGTGTACGTCTTGGAGTTCTGGCATGGAAACCTTCCGTGTTTAATACGCGCCATACTTTGCTCACTGAAACCTCAGTGCCTGTTGCCAGGTTGGGTTTTTCACAACCTGCCTTCTCAGAAATCTGGTTGCAGCCGTTGATAGCTTCCTTTTTCTGCCCCATCCAGGTATATCATGTATTTTCTGCCCCTAGCCAGTTCAGGTATTTCATGTGTTCCAGCTCAAGCACACCTGGTGCAACTAATGAAGCCCTTGATTAGTTGCACCAAGTGTGCTTGAGACAACACCTGTTTTGCATATTTGTGCTGTTCTGAGGGATTCTATTCAGGGGGTTGAATAATTTTGATTGCATCTGTATGTGACATCACAAACTAGGAATGGGCAGTTCAGGAAAAAAATGACTATGCTAAAAAATATAACCAAATCATTTACACATTTACACCATGACAGGTGTGATATGCTAAAGGTTCTATGTCTTAAACGGAGATATATTTCCGTTAAACTACATCAGGAAAAAACTAAAAGAAACTGTCCAACCACACAGACAGCGATACTAACAGACTTCTCTTTTCCTGCAGCCATGCAAGGCACTCTTTTGAACAGTATTAAATAAATCTCAGACATTTACTATTCAAGTTTTTAAATGAATCTAGTTAATTTTTTAAAGATTATTCAAAGTAATACACTTCACTAGCACACTAAGTGTGCTTTTTATCGCACAATGTTGTACATTGCTGTAGTCAAACAGACCTAATCAAATCAGCTTGCAGGCAGATTCCAGCTGTCAAAATATTTGCGATGCTCAAGAACAACTACACACTGTACTGATGACAGCAAACATAGTTATATAAATGACTGAATTTTATATAATGACTGAATCAACATATGGGAAATGGAGCCTTTATATATATATATATATATATATATATATATATATATATATATATATATATATATATATATAAAAATTTTATAATGTTTATATATATATATATATATATATATATATATATATATATATATATATATATATATATATATATATATATATATATAATATAATGTTTTAAGTAATGTTTAGTCATGGTTACTTGAATGTTTAAGTAAAGACAACATTAGGGTTTACTTAAACAGTCAAGTAATCATGACTAAACATTACTTAAAATGTTGCGTTTTGGACCCATGAATCAAAAAGCTAAGTTCGTTTAACTTATTTACGTAAAAAATACATGTGATTGGCCACGCAAGGAGTTCTGCCTGGCAACAAGTGAACTAATGCACTGATTGGTAGATAATTGCAAAAGGCGGTCCTCTTCGTCTCGTCTGTTGCTGGTACCCGTTTAGTGAAATTCAAGAGTTCATCATGAGTAGGAGGCAATCATGTAGAGGATGTTTTGTAAATATAGTTACGTTTTGCTAAAAAGTGTTCATTTCCGCTATGTCTGGAGACTTTTGGGACACCCTGGTGGACTAATGGCTAGCATGCGGTGCTCTCGCGAGACGCGACCAGAGTTCGATTCCCGTTCAGTAAACTATAAAGTACACTACATGAACACCAAGTTAAGTGAACTTAACTATTTAAGTACAGTCTACATGAGCACCAAGGTAAGTGAACTTAAATAGATAGTTTTGAGAGACCCCATTACAATTGAGTACAGTCAACTTGTTAGGGGTTTCAGTGTGGACAATCTGTAGTTTTCAAAACTGTATATAGTGTATGGGTCAAATTTTCACCATGCGAAGGGTTTTCCCGGGCCGCCACACATATAATCTCAATCTAAGAGGATTTCAACATCCTCTTTCTGGAGTTATGGGATACTCCACTGCTTGAAGTCATGTTTATGACAACTCAGGACCACGCTGATAAACAAACTCAATGCTGTCACACCCATGCGCTGTTCCTTTTAGATCTTATCCCTAACATAATCACCTGCACACCCTTCCAATAAAACAGAAGACTTAACCCTGTAATGATACTGTATCTAAGTTCCTCATTGCATAATAAGAGGATGTGAAGTTCTTCTACAAGCATGTGGTCAAAGTTTCTTCACTGCCTTGCACTAATTAAGGCTTCTAGTCAAGTTCTTACGTAAAACCATTTTGTTCTCTCAGCATAATTGCTGTTTGCTCTGTCTTGCTTGTCTTGCGTTTGATGAAATCTCGCCCACGCAATGTATGTGTCAAGCCTCCCTGCTCTTTTATAACCACTTGAGTTCATCTCCTGGCCTTTTTCAAAAAAAGAAAGAAAAAAAAAACAGGCGTGGCTCCTTCCCTTTTGTGTATTGTGCTGTTTATTGAATTCTCTCTAGTCTAAATCGAATGAAATCTTGTGCATCTGCGAGGGAGAGGCCGGATTACGTCTGGCCAGTACGGAGAAAGCGGAAGGCCTGTTCACTATGAAAGGAGTTTCCCCTTCGGCTGGGCTTCATCACAGTGTTTCCAAGGGTGACTGCTAGGAACGAAGAGGTGAGAAAGAGAGCGAGAGAAAGAGAAAGAGAGAGGGAGAGAGAAAGAGAAAGAAAGCCAGAGGGTTGAATGGGTCTTCCCCTGGCCTCCACCCACGCTGTTGAACTCTTGCGGCCTTCAAACGGCCTGGTTTGCATTCCACCTGCAGATACAAGCGTGATTCATCTTCCTCTATGAGGGGGTGCTCCATGTCTATAAATGGACACTGTGCTTTTGAAACACACAGCATGTGCGTCTGTGTGTGTGGGCATATTTTTATATCTTATTGGGGACTGAGCGTAAGGAATATCTGGCAGGTTCGACATTATGGGGACATTTTCCTGGTCCCTAGAAGAAAAAGTGCTTTTTTATACAGACTGTGACTTTTATTTTAAAACTTTTGCTTACTGAATAGATTAGATTTAAGTGTAGCATAGCTTTAAACAGCTGTATTAATAATTATGTCAATAATAAGACATAAGGGAAATCTGTTTTGGCATGTTTTACCGAATGTCCCCACAAGGATAGGAATTATTTGCCTGTTTTGACCTTAAGGGGATGTTTTGGCTGGTATTCTGTCAATGGAAAGTCCTCATAAGGATAGTAAGTCAAACATGTGCGTATGTGTGTGCGTATGTGTGTGCGTAAGAGTTCATGCCTTTAAAGACATTATTTTGCATGTAAAATGAAGCCACTGCCTTGTTAAAGCGCTCTAAAGTTTCAAATTACATTTACTCTATTGTAACTATTTACTCGAAAATCCCTATAAAAATTTCGTTCCTTCCAGCACCGAGCAGACGAGCTGAAACTGTAGCGCGCGCAGACGGCCAGGATGACTCACACACCTCTTTGAAGGTCTGCTGTTTGTTCGCTGTGGTGGCAGCATTGTGCTATGAGAACAGCAGATGCAGCGTGACAGGAGGAAACCCGTTCAGAGTCGCACACCGACCGCATGCACGTCTGGGCCTGCTGACACCACGCCTGAGCCTGCAACGCTGCGCTCTGCTTTCTCCTGGAACGCTCAGAGAGAGGAAGCTCTCTCTCTCTCTCTCTCTCTCTCTCGCTCTCTCTGTTGCTCTCTAGCTCTCTGCTCACTCCTACACACACTGCAGCAGACTACAGAATGAACACAGTAGGACGCTTCACACCCTCTGTATCCCTTGTTTTAGCCAAAAGCTCCGTGTAAATACAGTTCGAACCATTCAGGCCAGGTGCAGGAACACTCTCCACCCAGGGATTTACACTTTGTAATACTTTCAAATGCGTCAAAGGACAAATGCGTCATATTCGACATTCTAACTAAGCGCCAGCGATTTCTGGACTACTAATTTGCCTAAATTTACGTAAATATCTGAATAAATGTCTACATAAGCAACCCAAAGGCTGACTCAGTCTCCACTACACATGAAAAAAAGATGCATTCTGTAATTAAATAGTTTCAATTAAAGGAGATCTTTATATGATATCAGTTACATGAGACTTAATAATTACAAAATCTGTTTTTAAAGGTGTTGCGCTAATTATTATTATTAGTAGTAGTAGTAGTTGTATTCTCTTTTAGCCAAAGATTAGATCAAGATGGACATAATAACACTAGCTTAACTAAGTGACTTTATCTAAAAATCAGTCTGTAGGAGAATCAGGGGTTAACTGAAAGGGCGGATGAAGCAGACTGAGCTCGTGCAGCTTTATTGTGATCTGCAAATGGAGCTGAACTTCAGTGCTATAACAGAATGGAAATGGAAATCACAACATGGCAGAACAACTGTGTTAATAATGGTGACAAACAAACGGAAAAGCTGAGCTCTGTCCATCCAGTTGTACTCGGGTTAATAAAGAATTTTATTTATTAGGACAGAAAGAGATATAGCAAATAATTATTTTAATCATTTCTGCAATGCCAATGTTGAGATCTCCATATAATAACACATACTGCATGGCACTGTTCCAATAACTAACCCAAACATAGCGATACAAAAAAATAATATAAAATAATAAAGATTTGTCAGAAGTACATAAAAATCAGATTATACCACAGTGCCGTTGAACTCTGATTGGTCAGAAGGTGTTGATTAATTTTCTATAACGGTAGCGCTCGTTCTGGTACGTTATCATTTCTATAGTAAAAACAGACGCTCCACATAAACACATTTTAAAAACGTAGGTAATTGCTCAAACGGTGACGTTTTTTGTCAAGGAGATGTTTATTTAACATTTTTAGATGGAGTCTCCAGTCTGAGTGCTTTGTAACAGTCAGAGGTAAAGCTGTAACGTTACGTTTTCTGACGTAGAACAGAGGGCACGGCGGCTTAGTGGTAGCATGTTTGCCTCGTGCCTCCGGGGTTGGGGGTTCGAATCCTGATTCTGCCCTTTGTGCACAGAGTTTGTTGTTCTCCGTGTGTTTCAGGGGTTTCCTCCAGGTGCACCGGTTTCCTCCCCCAGCCCAAAGACTTTTCCAAATTGTCGGTAGTGTGTGCGATTGTGCCCTGTGATGGGTTGGCACCCCGTTGGCAACCCTTGTGCCCCGAGTTCACTGGGATAGGCTCCAGGCTCCGCGAGACCCTGTGTAGGATAAGCGGTATGGAAAACGGATGGATGGACACAGAACAGTGTTTTTGGCTTCCGATTTTTCTCATTCAGCTGTGCTGATATTTTGTCTTAATAACTTCAAAAGAGCACAACGAGAGGCTGGTAGCAAAGAGGTTTACAGCTGCTATACCATTAGTGAAACATGAACTAGCTCGCTTCCGGGACATTCCACAACACTGAACACAGTTTGTTAGGAGTGGCAAATTCCTGTGTTATGAGTGGAATAAAATACTACAGAATATGTCGTTATTGGAAAACAATCAACTACAGGATTGCACCAGTAACTCCACTTCATGGCAGGACACATCACACCACCCTGTCGTTGATTAGTTTCCTATAACAGCACACCAGTGAGGTGTTTTATTTCTTAAAAATTAAATCTAATTCAGATCCAGAATTTCAGGCCAAGTACCAATATACCACAACCGATATTCAGTATCAGATCAGTGTGACATTCATTTCGGCTGTTTTGGCTCTGTACTTTTGATGTTTGAAACTTGACTATGAGGCTGAAGTGTTAAATGTCAACTTTAATCTGAGGACCCTGAGGACCCTGAGGACACTGGATGGCCATTTCTGCCCAAATGCACTCGCTCTACACACTGATGATGAACAGCTTTTGTTTTAGAAGCCCCTGACGTCCAGAATATACAGACGGCCTGCTCACATCCCCAAAGGCTTGATATTTAATGCTTCTTAGAAATTACAGCCTGTCTTTTTTTATACATACAATGAATCACGTCCATAAAATGTAAAGGAAAAAAAGTAAAGCCAAGAAAGGAAATGAGCTCCTCAGAGCCACTATTATATAACTGTACACTGGAGTTCCATACAAAGCCACAGTAAAGATTTTACAATAGACTTTAAAGGTTATTTAGACCACAGCGCTGTTGAGTGCTCGATTCTGATTGGTCAGAAGGTGTTGATACATTTTCTATAACAGCAGCTCTGACAGTAGTTCCGTCTGAATGGCAAATCGCAATATTTAATGTTCTAATATGTAATCATTTCTATAGTAGCAACTGATTCAGGGACTTGTACGGTGGACAAAGGAGAAGAATAAAGAAACCTTTATTTGTCATGTATACATTACAGCACACTGAAATTCTTTTTTCACGTATCCCAGCTTGTTAGGAAGCTGGGGTTAGAGCGCAGGGTCAGCAATTATACGGCAGAGAGCAGAGAGGGTTAAGAGCCTTGCTCAAGGGCCCAACAGAGCCACCTTGGCGGTGCTGGGCCTTGAACCCCCAACCTTCTGATCAGCAACCAGCAATTGTAGTTTTCTGTAAGGAGGTTTATTTAGCATTTAGGGAAGGAGTCTCCAGTGTCAGAATTGATGTAAAGCTGTACCTCTTCAGGACAGAGGAGTACGCGCGCTGCGGTTTCTCTGTAACAGGGTAACCTGCATTTACATGGTTAAAGGTACAATGTTCACTAATAAATTAAAACTTGTACCTGCTGGCAAATTGCTGTCGTATACGAGACACAAAACGCTTCAGAATGTGCTGCTATAGGAAAATAACCATTTCCCGGTGGTAACAGAAATGTCACTTTTTGTGTTGGCACCCCGTCACACCAAAGTGTCGTTGCTCATTTTCCTATAAAGTGTTTCATTCCGTATTAATCGATGCATACTGTGTTGAGAGTTTATCATTTACCCTGCTGGTATACCTAATAAACTGGCGACTGGGTGTATATATGTATTTAAAGCGGAGTTTAATAACAGTGGTCAACAGGATGATAATTGACCTCAAAACAAAACAGTAATTGTACCTTTAAAGGCTCTGATTAGCCTCAGCGCTGCAGTCAGAAGGGATTTTAAAAAACTCGGGGGGGGTTTCTAAATCCAGCAGCACAATAAGATCATGTGCAGCCTCAAGCCAGCGAGAAGGATCGCCCCCGATAACTCCCACAAGGCCTGGTTTTTCCATTCGGGTGATGATGTGGTTCGACTGCAAGCTTCATGTACAGTTTAGGAAAGCCTCAGTGTTGTTCTCGAGGACAGCTTTGATTTCTGTGTGGTTATAAATATAGACGCAGAGGGAATTTACCCCTAACTGACCTACCAAACTTGCGAGGTCAGGATTTCCTCTGAGAGAAGACAGAAAGAAAGACAGACAGAGAGAGAGGGAGAGGGAGAGCGGAGAAAATGTATCATCCAGCGGTTTTTTTTTTTTTCTTCCCTTCAAACAAAGCTAAAAGTTTGTGACGTGTTCCTGACTCTGAAAGATTTAAAACTGACACGCAAGAGCGTAAACATAAACGTGGTTAAAAATAAAGCGGCGCAGACTTGCATTCTTTCCACAGTGTGGAACTGTTTCAAATGACAACAAGTGCAAAAAATCCTGACATGCACACCATTTTAGCGAAGAGGTGTTAAAAAGCGGAGGAGGACACAGAAAAGACGATCGAACTTTCACTGCGCTGCTGAACTTCGTGATTCATCCACATCCTGCTCACGTAAACGCCAACAGCTATACGGCCTATACTTAGGACTCTGCCAGGCCGAACCGGTCACAGCGACATCCCTCATCCCGCAGGATCTGACAACACCAGAGTTGCGTTTCGCCTATTTTCGTGGCACACACATGGAAATGTGTGTCATGTGACCACTAGAGACTGACAAAACACAATTTACATACAAGCCAGAGAGCTACACACCACATTCGGACGTGATCAGTGACGCCCAAAATCGGCAAAATGCACAAAACTGGTTTATGTTTTGGTATTGTGGTTGAAAGAGTTCTCGGATCACGTGATATCAGGTTGACGGAGAACGAGTTTAGCAGGAACACCTCACCCTGTGGGAAAGCTACTGTTCTCAGGGTTTCCGCAGTTTTCTTGCCTGCCACAAAAAGTCAAAGTAGCACAGAGCAACACAGATCTGACGTATCCGTGTAGGGTTTGACGTGGCGGATATGAAATTAGGCTACAAAAAAAAAAAAAAAAAAAAAAAAAAGGCATTATATAACGTCGCACTATACTGTAGCTACATAACATCTATAGCTATGAAAATTGATCACTGATGATTTAAAAAACAAAACAACAAAGGACAAAGAAACAACAACAAAAAATAGAAAGAAAGAAAAGAAAGGCTGGTGACAGAATGGGTTACTGCTATAACATAACTGAGAACAGGAACTAACACACTCTCTCACAGTCATTCCACACTTTAAATAGAACTATAAACGATAAATCATTCTTTAATCCATGAAGAAACTGAAAATTGCTTTGGTATGAGAGGAATAAATCACTTCAGGACGTGCTGTTATTGGAAAATAATCAACTTCGGGGGAGGTATCGGTAACGCTGCTTTGAGGCAGGTTGCATCACACCACCCTGTCGTTGATTATTGGATATTTTCCTTTTTAAACATTCACGTCGCGTCACATTTCGTTCATCTTTGACGATTGTGTATAGATCATCTTAAACTAGGTGTCAACTCGGGTGCTGGATAGTTTCGATTTTTTTTTTTTTTTGGCTACTGTGTATATGGAAAAGTTCTGTGTTACTATGTTTTGTGTCGAAACCAACAAAAAGAACAACAACAACAACAACAACAACACAAAATCAAAGTGTATGTATGATAAATCATGTAATACATTTTAACACAGAAGCACTTTTTTTTTTATCAAAGTGTATCATCATTGTGCAGTTTTGTCTAGTTGTGTACACTCTGAGAAATAATGGTACCACACTAGAAGGTACTAGTTCCTTGTCACCGTCATTAATGGTCCATCTTCTGTACCTTTAGTGTGTATGTTTACACCTTTAAAAAAATATTTTAAGGCACACAGTTAGATCTTTTATCCGGTCCACTTTGTGCAGCAAGTAGAAGATCCATACTACAGACACAAAAGGTACTAAAGTACCCTTTACAGTACCATGTCAGCAGTGTGGTACCTTAATGTATAAGAGTGTAATAATATATCTGTGCTTTTAAAGTTCACTGACATCTCATTTTTGATCATTAAACCCCAGTAATGTCTTACAGAAACAGTCCAGAGTGCAGCACTTAGTATTTTTCTGCCCACTGTGAAATGAGTCCAGGGAGCAGATCAATAAACCAAACCCAGCCTTCAGTACTTCAGTACTCCACGAACACACACACAGCACTGCTCCCGGACATTTCAGACTGGAAAAGCCTTCAGAAACTAAGCTTTGTTCTTACCTGGACCTCCTCGAGAATCGTGATTTTGGTTGTGAGAAGCTGAGAAGCAGAGAGTCGGTGAGCTCGCGCGCTGTAACGCTCCTGTATATCCGCCTGCACATACAAACACATAAACACACACACACACACACACCGAGGCGCGCGCTTGAGTTTTGTTCTCCACCGAAACACCGAGTTCAGCGCGACGACACTGCCGAGGAAGTGTGTGTGAGTGTGTGTGCGTATTTTAGTGGCGCTCCGTCTCCGTTTAGAATGGCGGTAAAGCGGCCTGTCAAACCCGCCCTGAGTGACTGACTGACTACCAAACACTCCCTCTGTGTGTGGAGCACCGCCTAGGGAGAGAGAGAGAGAGAGAGAGAGAGAGAGCGCACACACACACACACACACACACACACAGTGAGACACAGAGGGAGAGGGAGACACACACACACAGAATACACACATAGACAGAGAGAGTGAGACACACACACTCACAGAATACACAGAGAGAGTGAGACAGACATAGAATGCATAGAGAGAGTGAGACACACACAGACACGCATACACAGAGAGACTGACACACACAAACACACATACAGAGAGAGTGAGACACACGCATACACAGAGAGAGTGAGACACACACATACAGAGAGAGTGAGAGACACACAAACACATACACAGAGAGAGTGAGACACACACACAAACACACATACACAGAGAGAGTGAGACACACACATACAGAGAGAGTGAGACACACGCATACACAGAGAGAGTGAGACACACGCATACACAGAGAGAGTGAGACACACACACACATACACAGAGAGAGGGAGACACAGACACAGAATACACAGAGAGAGTGAGACAGACATAGAATGCATAGAGAGAGTGAGACACACAGAGAGAGTGAGACACACACATACACAGAGAGTGAGACACACACACATACACAGAGAGAGTGAGACACACACACAAACACACACATACAGAGAGAGTGAGACACACACATACACAGAGAGAGTGAGACCCATGCACACACAAATACCCATACACAGAGAGAGTGAGACACACACACAAACAAACACACATACACAGAGAGTGAGACACACAGACATACACAGAGAGAGTGAGACACACGCACAAACACACATACACAGAGAGAGTGAGACACACACACATACACAGAGAGAGACACACACATACACAGAGAGAGTGAGACACATGCACAAACAAATACACATACACAGAGAGAGTGAGACACACACACACACAAACAAACACACATACACAGAGAGTGAGACACACAGACATACACAGAGAGAGTGAGACACACGCACAAACACACATACACAGAGAGAGTGAGACACACACACATACACAGAGAGAGACACACACACAAACAAACACACATACACAGAGAGAGTGAGACACATACACAGAGAGAGACACACACATACACAGAGAGAGTGAGACACACGCACAAACAAATACACATACAGAGAGAGTGAGACACACACACAAACAAACACACATACACGGAGAGAGTGAGACACACAGACATACACAGAGAGAGTGAGACACACACAGACATACACAGAGAGAGTGTGACACACACAAGCACACACAGAGAGTGAGACATACACAGAGAGAGTGTGACACACACAAGCACACACACACACACAGAGAGTGAGACAAACACACACATAAACAGAGAGGGAGAGAGAGAGAGGGAGAGGGAGAATGTATAGTATTTGTATCTATTTCTTTATATTTCTCTGGATGTTTTTTATGTGTTCTCAAAGTCTGTATCCAAGCTTTAATACAAATGTTCATACACTATATGGCCAAAAGTATGTGGACACCTGATCAACATACTCATATGTGGTTCTTCCCCAAACTGTTGCCACAAAGTTGGAAGCACACAATTGTCTAGAATGTGTTTGTATGCTATAGTGTTATAGTTTCCCTTCATTGGAACTAAGAGGCCCAGATCCAGCATGACAGTGCCCCTGTGCACAAAGCGAGCTCCATGAAGACATGGGTTGTCAAGGTTGGAGTGGAAGAACTCGAGTGTCCTGCACGGAGCCCTGAGCTCAACCCCACTGAACACCTTTGAGATGAACTGGGACACTGACTGCGCCCCAGACCTCCTCGCCATCCTAACATCAGTGCCTCATCTCACTAATGCTCTTGTGTCTGAATGATCACAAATCCCTACAGCCGCACTCCATAATCGAGTGGAAAGCCTTCCCAGAAGAGTGGAGCTTATTATAACAGCAAAGGGGGAATAAATCTGGAATGGGATGTTCAACAAGCACATATGGGTTTTATGATGGTCAGGATCTAAACCTGTGATGGTCAGGTGTTCACAAACCTGTGGCCGTATAGTGTATTTGTCATACCAGTAATGCAACTTTTGCATTTGTATGTGAATTCGATAGAGAGAGACAGAAAGAAAGAGAGACCGAAAATGAGAGGGGGCGCAGAAGGGGAGAGAGACAGAAAATGAGAGTGAAAGAGAGAGAGAGAGAGAGAGAGAGAGAGAGAGAGAGAGAGCACAGTGACAGGTGGATCTCCACTTTAAACATATTACAGTGTAATTTTGCTATCATGGAAAAATAAACAAATAGAGGCGTCTCCGTTTTCCTCACAAACAGTAGTTGGATTGATGACCTCTAAATTGCCCCTTAGTGTGAATCAGTGTGTGTGTGTGTGTGTGTGTGTGTGTGTGTGTGTGTGTGTGTGTTCCTGGGATAGACACCAGATCCACCACCACCCTGACCGGGATGAAGTGATTAGTGAAGATAAATAAATGAATAATGAAAAATACATATTTAAATGAAATTTCAAAAAAACAAAAAATACAACCTCCATCCATCCATTTTCCGTACCGCTTTTCCTACACAGGGTCGCGGGGAGCCTGGAGCCTATCCCAGGGAACTCGGGGCACAAGGCGGGGGACACCCTGGACGAGGTGCCAACCCAACATAGGGCACAATCACACACACTCACACACCCGATCACACACTACGGAACAATTTGGAAATGTCAGTCAGCCTACAGTTCGTGTCTCTGGACAGGGGGAGGAAACTGGAGTACCCAGAGGAAACCCCCGAAGCACACGGAGAACATGCAAACCCCACGCACACAGGGCAGAGGCGGAATCTGAAGCCCCAACCCTGGAGGTGCGAGGCAAATATGCTAACCGCTTAGTCACTGTTCGCCCCTAAAAAGACAATATGCTACATATCATATAAATATAATACAAATTTTAATTGATTAATTTACAAATGTATAAACATCAATAAACATCATATACAGTGCCCTCCATTAATATTGGCACTGTTGGTAAATATGAGCAAAGAAGGCTGTGAAAATTTGTCTTTATTGTTTAACCTTTTGATCTTTTGTTTAAAAAAAATCAGAAAACAGTATCTTTGTTAAATATAGGCGTGCAACAATTATTGGCTCCCCTACGAATTCATATGAGAAAAATATATTTGAAGTATATTCCCATTGATATTTAAATTTTTTTTAGTACACCTGGGTGACTAGGAACAGGACAGATCCATAGTGGAATAACAATTACAGTGTGTGAGTGTGTGTGTGTAGGTGAAATTTCTCCAGACACACACACACACACACACACACACACACACACACACACACACACACACACACACACACACACACACACACACACACACTGACTAGCATTCCATCACACAGTGACCCAACAAAAGGCAGGATTAAAACAACTCGCTCCAGTGGAGTGCAAGCAAATACTCAACACAAGGGGATTAGACTTGTTTGCATGTGTGTGTGTGTGTGTGTGTGTGTGTGTGTGTGTGTGTGTGTGTGTGTGTGTGTGTGTGAAACAGAATAACAGTGAATAGAAAGCCATCAGAAAAGTGTACATGTAAGTGCTCCCAAGTGCACTCTGTTTTCAATTAACTCTTAGAAAATCTTACTCCTTTAATGCAAAAAGATGTTTTCAATGTTTTAGGAAAACTCAAAAAAAAAAAAAAAAAAAAAAAAAGTGTTTGGAAAATGGTGGTGCAGCGCAATATTGTGATGTTGTGATAAAACAGGGGACATCAGGAAACCAAATCAGGTCACACACTACATAATCCGCCCTGAAAGGTTTTAACACACAATTCTGTCTCTATGATCATTAATGATAAGCTGTAAGGCATTATTATATTATATATTATATATTATATATTACAGGTGCATCTCAAAAAATTTGAATATCGTGGAAAAGTTCATTTTTTCCGTAATTTAATTCAAAAAGTGGAACTTTCATATATTCTAGATTCATTACACATAAAGTGAAATATTTCAAGCCTTTTTTTTGTTTTAATCTTGATGATTACGGCTTACAGCTCATGGAAATCAAAAATCTAAAAATATTACAATAAAGAATTTATAATACAGAAATGTCGACCTTCTGAAAAGGATGTTAATTTATGCACTCAATACTTGGCTGCACGAATTACTGCATCAATGCGGCGTGGCATGGAGGCAATCAGCCTGTGGCACTGCTGATACTTTGATAGCGGCCTTCAGCTCGTCTGTATTGTTGGGTCTGGTGTCTCTCATCTTCCTCTTGACAAAATTCGGGTCAGGCGAGTTGGCTGGCCAATCAAGCACAGTAATACCATGGTCAGCAAACCAGTTACTAGTAGTTTTGTCACTGTGGGCAGGTGCCAAGTCCTGCTGGAAAAGGAAATCAGTATCTCCATACAGCTTGTCAGCAGATGGACGCATGAAGTGTTCTAAAATCTCCTGGTAGACGCTGCATTGACTCTCGACTTGAGAAAACACAGTGGACCAACACCAGCAGATGTCACCCCAAATCATCACTGACTGTAGAAACTTCACACTGGACTTCAAGCAACTTGGATTCTGTGCCTCTCCACTCTTCCTCCAGACTCTGGGACCTTGATTTCCAAATGAAATGCAGAATTTACTTTCATCTGAAAAGAGGACTTTGGACCACTGAGCAACGGTGTTTTTAGTTAATTAGCTGATTAGAGTCTTCTCAGGTCGACATTACTGTATTATAAATTCTTTATTCTAATGTTTTTGAGATACTGGAGTTTTCCAGTATCACATTTCCATGAGCTGTAAGCCGTAATCATCAAGATTAGAACAAAAAAAGGCTTGAAATAATTCACTTTATGTGTAATGAATCTAGAATATACGAAAGTTCCACTTTTTGAATCAAATTACGGGAAAAAATTAACTTTTCCTCGATATTCAATTTTTTTTTAGGTGCACCTGCATATATTATGTATTATATACGGGTGAGAGACAAGTTACTGGAAAACAGTAATGTTTCTATCCTAATGGGTGTAACGAATCATTGCTCGCATTCTTTTCCACCGGAATAATGTAATGAATCAACTTTAAACATGAAATGAATGAAATGAAACAGAAGCGCACGCTTGGATTCGAAGCACCTTTTTAAAGGAGACGAGTTTTAAAGCGTGCCCGCATTATCTACCAGAATGTGTAGTAAATCGGCTGAATCTGCAACGTTTATAATATATTATCTCCACCAGTTACAATTTATGTAACAAATTAAAAGATGTTTAACACGTTTAAATGTATTCTCCAATTTATATAAGGAATTAGCTCGAATGGCGTGAAATTTATCCATATATCTAATCAACGTGTGTTGTGACCAGTTATAAATATACATCAGCCATGAAAGGGAATTCATGTATGTGCACATATACATATAGATAATTAGCTACAACGGATTATAATTAATTATGACTATGTATGTGGTCTAGATCAGCTTTTAGGATTAGCTGTAGTCTAGTTTAGGATTATGAACTCTAAAGAGGGAGGTTATCCTTCTGGCCAGGAAGGAATCTCCGTTTCAAAGCGAGTAGCGAGGTCTTGCAGTGTAGAATTTACTCATCACGTGACCAAAACAGAGACAATCAAGCGTGGTGATAATAGATTTTAATAACTAGGTGTAACTACGGATACACACGACTAACTCTAAGCAAACAATACATATGTACATCTATATACAAGGAAAGAAAAGGTATAGAGAGAAAGTAATGAAATAAAAAGGGTAGCAGACCAAAACACAAACGATTAGCCTTTTTCAAAAACCAGCAAGAACTTAAATCTCCTGTAAACAGGGGTACAGTCTTAACGCATGTATAGATCCATTAACTATACTTGCATGGCTTGGGTGTTGTCGGTTTGAAAGTTCATGCGAGGTCGTGTCGAGTTCGCTGGTTCGTCATGCCGTTTGAAAAGGCGTGGGCCGTGAGGTGGTTGCATCCTTTGTCCGGGAGAGAGAGAGAGAGATTCCCTCTTCCCGGGGCACGTGGCCCCGGGGGAGGGAAACCTGAAGTGAACCTGAAGAGGGTCTGAAGATGAGTGTAGAAGTGGTTGCGTAAGTAAAAGTGTGTAAGTTTGAATACGTGTTGTTGTTTTAAAGACAACACCAATGCACACGCCTCTCTGGGCTATTGGCCAATCAGGAAGTTGGGTTTGTTGGCGGGATGAACTCTCTTTGTCTGGTCTCAGACCTGAATTTGCATGTCCAGGGAGGAGCCGGTTTAAACTGTATTGCATATGAAATTAAGGAAAAGCATGAAATAATGTATCCCATTGCAATGTGATATGCATAATCGATCAGGGTATCTCGAGACGATTAACTATATACCAAATTCGATGGACTTATAAAGAATATTACAGGTAAAACATGGTTACAGACATTTAAAATAATATCCTAAATTAAACTATGTAAAATCATTATAGTTATGTTACATAAACACACAATATATGCAAATAGGAAAACATCACACTATTTGGACATCGAATAATTACATATAATTACATGTTACATTCAAAAGAGATTCTTCCATTGTGTGTGTGTGCGTGTGTGTGTGCGCGTGCGCGTGTAGGTAAGCTTTGTGTGTGTGTGTGTGTGTGTGTGTGTGTGTGTGTGTGTGTGTGTGCGCGTGTAGGTAAGCTTTGTGTGTGTGTGTGTGTGTGTGTGTGTGTGTGTGTGTGTGTGTGTCTGAAGAGGGGGGTCGTGTCCCCTGTAGCATTCCGATGGCATCTGGTCAGACACCAGAGGGGGTTTACTGATAAGGATTCACAGCTTAAGGAAACAGAGAAACATCTTTGCTAAATCCAGGCTGATTCAGAAATCAGTTTGATACGTTCAGACGTTACATGGGCGTGGTCTCGTCCAGGATGTGACGATGTAAGATTTTGGAGCAATGTGTTGATGACCACCATCATCCAAACACCATCTGAGGGAAAATCTTCTGAAAGAAAGGTTCTTCATCACTCCAGTACGGTTCCTAAGACATGTCGACTCGATGCCAAGGAGCACTGAAGCTTTTCTGGCTGGTTTTTATGTTGGTTTTCCTTTAATTTGTCACCCAATATTCAAAAGCAATATTCTAACCTTTCCTATTTTGTACAGATTTGAAAGATCACACGTTCTGTTACATGCGTGTTGGCAATCTGAAAAACAGTGTGCAAAAAACAGACAATAGGGCTGGGTGATACGACCATGTTATTTTTTGTCACAATAAGCTTCTATATGCTTTTGTGAGATATTTTGGATTCCGAAATTTATTTAGTTCTGCCCTGAATAAGCTATTTCACATAACAGATGTTTACTTGTAGTTCACAAGACACAGTAATAACTGAATTTACACAAATGAACCGGTTCAAAAGTTTACATACCCTTGATTCTTAATACTGTGTGTCGTTACCTGGATGATCAACGACTGTTTTATGTTTTGCGATAGTTGTTCATGAGTCCCTTGTTTGTCCTGAGCAGTTAAACTGCCCACTGTTCTTCAGAAAAATCCTCCAGGTCCTGCACATCCTTGCTTTTCCAGCAGCTTCTTGGGGGACTCATACACAACTGTTACAAAAGGTGCAAACATTCACTGATGGTCAAGAAGGCAACACGATACATTAAAAGCCTGGGGGGTTTTGAACTTTTAAACAGGATGATCAGTGTAAATTGTTATTATTTTGTCTTCTGGGAAACATGTAAATATCTCATCTAAATGAAAAAAAAATTCATCAAAATAATAATATAATAATATATATATATATATATATATATATATATATATATATATATATATATATATATATATATATATATATATATATCACCCCCCTTTAAAATAATCATATTTTGTTGCTTTACAGCCTGAAATGAAGACGGACACAGTTTTTGTTTTATCCAGCTGTATTTACTCAGTGCAACTTATAACATCCAAGTAAAAGATATAACAGCAACATGTCAGAAACAAATGTAAAAGAAAAAAAAAAACAAAAAACAGAATGGCTGAGTTGGAAAAAGGATCACCCCCCTCCTAAAAATGACTTGTAAACTCAGTAAGGTGTAGCTAATCACCTTCTCAATGGCACACAAAGCTATTTGACTTTCAACTGTGATCAGATGTGGTCATTTTGATGAGTTCAGCATGAAAAGAGCTTTCCTGGAGCATTTTGTAGTGCAACTGAAGCAAACAATCAATTATGGGTGGCAAGGCACTGTCAAAAGTTCTCCGGGATAAAGTTGTGGACAGGCACAAGTGAGGAGATGGATACAAAAAATTTCAAAGGCTTTATCAATGCCTAGAAGCACATTATTGCACTAGAAGCACAGTCTATTATTAAGAAGTGGAAGGTATTTGGTACAACACAGACCCTCCCTGGACCAGGATGTCACTCCAAACTGGATGAAAGAGCCAGGAGGAAACTGGTCAGAGAGGCTACCAAGAGGCCTACAGCAACTCTGAAGCAGTTGCAGGAATTTATGACAAAGAGTGTTCATTGTGTGCATGTGACAACAACATCACAAATTCTCCACAAATGTGACTTGTATGGGAGGGTTGCAAGAAAAAAGCCACTCCTCAAGAAATGCCACATGCAGTCACAACTGAGCTTTGCCAAAATGCACCTTGAAGATTCTGAGGCCACATGGAAAAAGGTGTTCTGGTCAGATGAGAATAAAATTGAATTATTTGGCCTCAACACCAAACGATATGTCTGGTGGAAATCCAATACAGATACCATCCAAATAACACCATTCCTACAGTAAAGCATGGAGGTGGTAATATCCTGTTATGGGGTGTTTCTCTGCAGTAGGGACTGGAGCACTTGTCAGGATAGAAGGAAAATGAATGGGGCAAAATACCATCAAATTATTGAGGGAAATCTGCTGCCCTCTGCCAGAAAGTTGTCAATGGGAAGAAGGTTTACCTTCCAACATAACAATGACCCAAAGCACACAGCAAAACTGACCACACAGTGGTTGAAGGAGAAAAAGGTTAATGTCCTTGCATGGCCTAGTCAGAGCCCAGACTTAAACCCCATTGAAAATCTGTGGAATGACTTGAAGACTGCAGTCCACAAATGGTCACCATCAAATTTAACTGAACTTGAGCAGTTCTGCAAAGAAGAGTGGGCAAATATTGCAAAGTCTAGATGTGCAAAGTTAGTAGAGACATATCCCAACAGACTAAAGGCTGTAATTAAAAAAATAAGGCAAATTAAAGCAAGGGGGTGATCCTTTTTCCAACTCAGTGATTCTGGTTTTTAATTCTTTTAATTTTTTTCTGACATGTTGGTGTTATGTCATTCACTTGGATGTTATAAGTTGCACTGAGTAAATACAGCTGGATAAAACAAAAACTGTGTCCATCTTCATTTCAGGCTGAAAAGCAACCAAATATTTTAAAGGGGGGTGATTCTTTTCTATACCCACTGTATAAACACTACACTACACAACACAATCTTATTTATTGTGATAAACATCATGTATCGTAGAAATGCCTCCAAGTATGATGATTTTTTTTATATTTCATACAAGAAAATTGTACAAAAAAAACCATTCATGCAAGCAAATACTAGCTAGCAGAGGAAAAAAAACAAAATACATTAAAATAAAATAAGTAGCTCCCCTCCATTTTGTTTTTACGCAAGTAGTGAAGCACATCTGCATGTTTCACGTCCTGCATCCTTTCCCCTTCAGTGAATTGCCTTTCCTTTCGTCAATAACTACTGTTTTATCAAAATGAAAAGCACAAAATTGTAGTTTTCTCCAATATCGCCATAGCAACAGCTCAAAAATTGTAAACACTACAGCTAAAACGTAAAAGTTGGCACCTCTGCTCCACATGTACACACTGCTACACATACAGTATTTCTGCACATGTCTAACAACACAGAGAGACATAGTGATGAGATCAGTGAGAAACTTGTATCATGTTCAGAAATAAATATCTGTTTATTAATATTGCCAAAAAAAAAAAAAAAAAAACACAACACAAAAGAGCGACAAAGGTAAACAGCGCCACATCCATAAAGACACCGCATTGCGAAAAAAAGAGAAACTTAAGTGAACAGTTTGGCTTTGACATGACGAGACACGAACATCAGCCAGTAAACCCTGCAGTAACACAACGCATCCGTCTCACATCACTTCACATCACAGCTATACACGCGCTCCTTCTTTTCACCATGTACACAAAACCATGCTTTAGGGTAGAAAATGGTCAGGTTGGTACTAAAACGTCAAACCTTCACACATGGTCATGAATATGAAAGAGGCCTAATGGTGGAAATATGTATAAGTAGGAAATACATATCATGTGACTACAAACGTTGATTATTAGTAAAGATGTAGAATTCACAGTATAGTTGATTCAGAAACAAACGTCAGTATTACGGACTCGGTTTTATCAACTTTATAGACATTTATGATTCAATCCTTTCTGGATAATGAGCATACAGAGTGTGTGAAAGCGTGAAAACTGAGAAGAAACAGGATTCTGAAAACCTCACGGAGAAAAAAAACCCCGAAACAGAATAAGTATTGATCATTTGACATATTATTGAGTCATAAAACATAACAGCCAATCCGTTTACCATGAGATGCTTCTAATTTGCATATTCATGAATTGCAGATTATTGGCTTAACTTAAATATGTAGGCATTTCACTGGCTTTTTTGCTGTTTAAGCAATATATATATATATATATATATATATATATATATATATATATATATATATATATATATATATATATAAAA